>VZRM01003776.1:117171-285063 GCA_013397955.1 Grantiella picta | reverse complement strand
TATTTCAGAGTTGTGCAAGCCTGTGTGTGCCTTGGAATTCCACAAATCAAGTATCCAACTATCAAAACTTTCTACTACATATACATTTTAGGATTAGTGTTCATTGATAAAAAGTAACATAGTTCTCTTATTAATTAGTAGTCTCTCTTCTATTGGTTAATGATTTTTTTGCTTCTCATGCTCATTAGTCCACAGGCTCAGTCTCTCTCATCTTTTGGGTCAGTGGGTTTCTTGATTCAGTGGTTGCAATCTCCCCTTGCCAAAATTAACTGTTACCTAGTTGTAGCTGATTCCAGCACAGCTGCCCAGTTTGCTTTATTAGTTTCTTCCTTATTTTGGGGTTTCTGCTATATGTCCCTGTGGCCCGGAAATTCTGCATTCTCTGTGTCCACTATCAGTGGGTCATTTCTTCTTCCCAGTCTTTGTTAGCCTCCCCATAGGTCTGAGATCATTGAAGTATATCCAGCCCTAAACCTTGAGAAGGCAATTCTACCAACAAGTAATTTGTTTTTTTAACACTTGGACATTACTTTGAAATTACTGGTTGCTCTCTGTTTCACAGATTAAATCTCCCTTCTTGCTGAAGAGGCTTGAAAGTACACAAAGATCAAACAGCAAAGCATATTTTTTAAGAAAATTTTATGTATTCCATATTACACAGCAGAAACACCTATCAGGGTCTTCAAGGGGGCAGAGGAGGCCAGCCTGCACGGGAAGATGAGGTGCAAAGGAGAGGATGCTGCTGCTGCATTCATGTCACCTCATCTGTAATGATTGGTGTAAGACAGACAACCAGAAGCTCCTGCCTTTCTTCCACCATCTGGTATTTCACATTAAGTCTCATGTGGGAACGTGTCACCTACCTACTTCACAGCTTAACTCTTCTTGCCCATTTCTGACACATCATAAAAGGGCAGATGACTTGCAATTAGCATAATTCCTTACAACAAAGAAAATTTTGACCTCCCACCCTCATCATTTTCACCCACGCAAATGTGCCTTACTTCCAAACCGATTGTGGGGATATCTTAGAAAAAAACCCCAAACCTCAAAATAATAGCTCAACCTTACTCCAGCAAACCCAAGATACTTTAGTTTCTTTCTTAGAACTCTCACAAAACATAAGAAGTCTACAATTTATGTTAAACAGTTCATTTACGAAGAACTAGTAAAAATGTGAATTTACTTTGTATATAAATGCAGTTGCAGCATTTATTGAGTATCCTCATTTTAAAAACCTCACTCATACTGCACAAAAAAGCCTGACAGAATAGCACATGTTCAACACGAGCATGACTGCTTTGGAAGGAGGAGTGAAAAGTACAGCTGATGAAACAAAGCAGCCAAGACAGACAGAAGTGATCCAAATTCCCACCTATGAGTGGGCTCACAGAGGAGGGACAGAGACGGGACCACTTCAGTTGTTTGCACAATTTCCTTGAAATCGAAACTCACTGAACTAGTGCCTTAATCTTATCAGGCTGTAACCCTGGACGCATTTCATGCGATGTGCGTGATTGGCAGAGCTGTTTTTATACATCCACGTAACTGACGCCGTGTTGTTATTACTCGTTGGATTCCAGGCACCAGGTGTTTGTTTTCCGCACACGGATCCCACAGCAGCTCGGGCGATCCGGAGGAGGCGATGCGGGGTGCCCACTACACCGCCATCTTGGGAAAAGAGGAGCGGCGGGCTGTGTAGCGCAGAACACGAATGGCTCATGCACTCTGCCACACGTTTTCCTCGAAGCCAACGCTCCGGCACGGCGCAGCCCCGATCCAAGCCCACCCCTCAGCCCCGCAGCGCGGCCGCGGGGTCGGTGCCCCTCCCGCCAGGATCGTGGGCACAGCGGCCGCCAGGCGGCGCCCCCGCCGCCTCCGCCCCGCCCGAGGCTGCTGCCACCNTCATTGGCGGTCGCCGGTGTCAGTCAGCGCGACCCCCGCCAATCGCGAGGCGCGGACAGCGCTCGCCCCGAGCGGAGAAGCCAATGAGCGGCCGCCGAGTGCCCGGAGCGGGCGAAGGCGGAAGGCCTGGCCCGCGCCCAGGGCCCACCGGGCACAAGGGATCCGGGCGCGGTGCGGGAGGCGCGGGCAGGCACGGGGGTCCCGCGGGGCGCCCCCGGAAGGGACAAGACCGCTGCCGGCCTGAGACTGGCGCTCGGCAGCGCCGCCGCCTCGTTAGTCCTTATTACGTCATCAAAGCGCGCATTAAATCGATCCCTTTTCAATTCCCGGCCGGGTCGCGGCCCGGCGACGCGGCGCCCCGAGGGGTGGGGAGGCGGTTCCGCTGAGGACTCACCGGGAGCAGGTCCTCGCCGCGCCGCTTCCCGCTCCGCCGCCGCCGCTTCCTGCTGCCCGGCACGCTAGAAAGCGGGGCGCGCGCCGGCCAATCCCGACTCGCATTCCCGGCCTGCCCCGCGGTTACCTTCCACGCGACAGGGCGCGCGCGCGGCGGGGGCGGGGATCGGCGGCGCGGGGCGTGCCGGGAGTTGCAGTCCTTATGTCCAGTGTGACCGAATGTGTTAGCTGGAGGGGACCACAGTGGGGCATCTGGGCCAGCCTCCTTGCTCCAGCAGGGTCATGCAGAGCACACGGCACAGGATTGTGTCCAGACAGTTCTTCAGTACCTCCAGGGAGTTACACTCCACACCCTCTCTGGGCAATCTGTTCCAGTCCTTGGTCACCCGTGCTGTAAAGTTCTTCCCCATGTTCAGGTGAAATTTCCTGTGCATCAGTTCCTGCCCATTGCCTCTTGTCCCATTGCTCAGCAGCACCGAGCAGAGCCTGCTCCATCCTCTGACCCCTCCCTGCAGACACTGACAGACACTGATGAGGTTCTCTCTCAGTTGTCTCTTCCTGAGGCTCAACAGGCCCAGCTCCCTCAGCCTTTCCATGTTAGAGAGATGCTCCAGTCCCTTGATCGTCTTTGTCGTTCAACTCTGTTCCTCCTGCAGACGGGGAATGCCTATGTCTCCTCTTCTAGATGCATTTTGCAGTTGCACTGCAGTGTTTTATGCATTCCTTAGTGTAGAATGCCAGAACATTCTAGAAGGCAGGTGGTGTTAGGGCCGCATACACCCTTGTACACAGGACTTGTACCTGCAGGATTCCCTTTGGCTCGTGTCTCCTCCACTCTGCTACGCAGCCATTTCCCCATGCAGTTCCAGAACACTATGTTATTTTATAATTCAGATTGAGCTGTACCCAAAATGAGTGAAAAGCTGCAGTGACACAGTGCCCAACAAGGCTCGTTCTGTGGCACCCAGCCGTCGCCCTCCAGCTCCAAGTCCCCACAGCTGAGGAAGGAAAGGCCCAGGCAGCACCTTGCAGCTCCAACAGAGCTCCTGGGTTATGAGGCACCTTAGGAAGAGACAGCAAGTGCATGGCACTGGCTGCAGGCAGCCCCTCTGGCATCCTCTCTGGGCCCTGATGATGTGAAACTCGGGTTTCTTTTCTACACTGGAGTCTTAAGGGGTCCCTTAGTCATCCAGGTTTCATGTCCTGCCACCAGATGAAAATGTATTCATCCAAATAAATCAGTAATAATCAGATTTAACTTTTCAGCACAGACAGCATGATTGTCCCTTTGACAGCCTCTATGTTGATGCTGACAACAGAAGAGCAGTCTCACATAGTGGCTTTATATTCTAATGACCTTGCCCATGTTAATACCTGTAAATGTTAATTCCTCACATGTGAAAAAGCTAATGTAAAAAAAAGCACATGTAAAAATGCTAATTCCTAATGTAAAAAAGCTCCCTCACTTTTCCATGGTGCCACATCTACACCATTACTTTTGCCATGTTCTTTCTCCACTGAAAGGATAAATGTTTGTGAAGTTAAGGCAGCTATTCAGCAGAGAAATCTTACAACTTCACACTAGTGTAAATAGTGGATATTTGGTCAAGTCGAAAATAATTTTTATATACTCCTCAAAACGCAAGCTCCAAAGACTCTGAACAGCATTTTATAATACAATAATACAAGAAAATGGAATCAATACTGAAGGCTTGTAATACATAATAAAAAAGCTTATTTGCTTACATAATTGCTTAATGACCTTCGTCATACTACTGTTGTTCTTGTTAGGAGGTCTGCTTAGAGTTGTTTGCAACCTAGGAATTGCCTGCCACACCCATTCTTGTTTTCTGGTACACAGCAGCACATCAGCAATGTTGATGCCCCCTGCATTTAGAAATAAATGATGGTTTGTTTTAAACTACCAGAGATCTAATTTTTAGTAGAAGAACTGTATCTCCAATAGCTTATAATCCAAATAGAAATATTGCTGAAGTTATCACTATAGCAGAGTACAACATAGGAATTAAAATTTCCCATTACATTACCTTCTACCTATCCACACAGTGTTGGTGGCTTGCTTGTTTTTGATTAATATATGATTTGTTCTGACCATGGCATTTTCCACTGTGTTTCTTTTTCCCTATGGTTTCACCCATCTAGTTTTACTGCAAGGTTAGGCTGACACTTCTAAGTGAACAGTTCATAGTTTGTCCTAACGATTTTCAGAATATAAAATTACATTGACTAAGCTATAACTCTTGTGTTCTCCTTTTCCTCTCTCAGAGATGACTGTGTTGTTTTCCAGCACTACCTCTAGGATTTCCAAGAGCTATGCTACAAAACAATGTGATTTAGTTTTAGTAAGTCTGAAAACTGCCTGGTTTATTGTGCATTTTATTTACATAAGGAAGAATATGTTAGGCAAACATGTGAAAGGTCTTTATCAATATCTCTAGTTCAACCTGTTTTAGCCATTTGTATGGCTAAAAATTGCCTATGCTTTTCTTCTTTTCCAGAATCACTTCAATAACATTAGAGACTCCTGTATTTATTAAGATAACCTGGTGAGTCTTCTGGACATAACATTCAGCTGAGTTTGGGAAAATCACTGAAGTGTAGATATTCTCCACTAGCTCCAGCCTTCTCACAGCAGCATTGAACAGGGCTGACATCGTCTGTCCAGGCTGAGTGTTGTTAGCCTCTCCCAGGGGGAGCTGAGAAGTAGCAAACAGACAAAAACAAATACTAAACTAATAGTAGAAAAGTGTGAATCATGTAGTTCCCTTCTTTAATAAAGGAAACACCTCTTTGTGTGAAAAAATGCAGAAATTAATAATCTGGAGGCGTGAAATCAAGAATTTAGAAGGCTTGCTTACATGAATCATTGAGTAGATAATTGTTGTCCAAAACCAGGTGATTCAGATCATAAATGAAGGCCAAAAGGGACCATTATCTCATCTAGTGCAAGGCCATCTACCTAGCAGCCTGTCAGCTACACCCAGCTTGCTGGACAGTTCTGACAGGCTCCCCAAATGGTTTTGAAAGCTGCTTAGTTCACTCATCAGAACCACTCATTCATCACCCACATCAGAACCAAATTATTCACCGGGCAGGTACAGAATATAGATAGCTGCAATGTGGCCTTTACTGGTCTGTTTCATTAGCAAAATTCTTACGAAATCAGGTGCTCATTCCTGTAGTGTTACCAATCATTTGCAAAAGTCTCTGTATCAGATGGCTCAGCACGTCTCCGTTACACAGTGACTTATTCTATGCATGAAAGGGCTTTACTGTCATGCCTAGAGATAGCCAGATGCGTGCTGTTATGCAAGAGGAAAACATTTCTGTAGAGCCCCTTTGATAGGTATGCCGAGGGCAATAATATAAGTGTCTGTTGAAAAAGTTTTAAAGGGAAATAAAGGGAAATGGATTGGACTTCTGACAGAGAGCTCTTCTGTTAACCCTCTGACTTTCTTTATTATTTCCAGAGTGACGGGAAGATATAAGGATTTAATGGAAGTCAAAATGATAGTAGTAACTACACAATGCAATGTTTGAAAGCTGTAATGTGTTGAATTGGATGATGTCAAAAATATTTAAACATTACTCCTGTAACACAAAGGTGTCATCCTGTTCCTTCGTTATCTTTCTATTTACAGAGGAAACGTCCAGCTAGGATAGGTTGTGCATTTATATCTAGTCAGTATTTTCTGCTGATGTCCGAGCCCCGTGCCAAGTCTTATCTACTGTTTACAAGTTTTGTATTTTTGTGACCCCAGAAATATCAGCTGACTAATGAAGTCAGGGCAATCAGTGTCTAGTGAACACTGCATGAGATAATAGTTGTATTCTAATTCTTATCTAAATATTTTCTTTTATATGATTTTAAATATCTGGAGGAAGAAGCAAGTCCAACAACTTACTGTCTATCAGTTTCATAAACCCTAGTGATTTGGATTCTGAAGGATTAGAAGCATGTCTGAAGAAATTAGATGTTAAGTACTTAGCTATTTTATTTGCTTTTCTTTTAATCCCAGAATATAGAATCATACATCTAAATATAGAATAGTTTATGTTGGAAGAGCTTGTCCCAGTATAAATTCAGCAGGCCTTGTCTAGGTCAGTACTTGTCTGGAAAACAAGTCTTAAGGACTCTTAAGGAAAACCTCTGTTAAAAAGTTACCTGTTTTAATTGTTAAAATACGTGTACACCATGCAATTTTTGTATGGGTATGCATTGTGCATCATGAGTAGAAATAACATACATAGACATTGTTTTTAAGGATTTCATATATAAGTACCTCGTCAGAGGTGACCCAAATGTTTCACAGCCAAACCTTTAGCCTGATTTGCAAAAATATTTATGTTTTGTGTATTTTTTTTGATAAGCATCAGAGGACACAGCGCATCAGGACATGAAATGTGGCGGCTTTTCTAGCTCTCTTTCATAATCCATTAAAATCTACAGAGTCTGGAAGGGCTTAAAACTAAATTGTAAGAAAAGGTTTTGACCTAGCCCACAGCCAGTGCTGCAATTCCATGTATTATAAAACATTAACTGATAATTTTAGATTACTCCTCTTTCAGGTCATATATTCCTCCTAGAAAACTGTAGACCTGTGGATCATACTATTGCTGTGCGAAATTATGTATGGCTCATAGGGGCATAAAATGTTCACTATGAAGTTTGTTTCAGAACCCGGAGACAATCAGGGAGACATTCCACGTGCAATTAAAGATAAGATTAATAGCAATAAAAAGTTGGAAAGTTGGGCAACCTAAAAATAATTCTTTCTGTTATCTAAGGGAATGTTGTTTTTCTCTTCAAGAACTTTCTTCCTTCTGGCACAGCCTTTCATCCATCAAGTGCATCTTCCATCTGTGCAAGACAATTTGTGCTGTGTGTCACGTTGACTGGGACTGTGCCAGTTATAATGTGAGTACTCACTTTGCAGGCATGCAGGTGGAGCAGCTACCAGAGCACAGAAAGACCACCCAGCTTCTCTCTGTTGTGTCACTTTAGTTCTTAAGCCCAGCCTCACACGTGATCCACACTGTGAGCCTCAAACAGTGCCTGAGCTGCTGACTGAGTAATGATTTGCCTGAAAAATGGAGACTGAAGTCCTACATTGGCTTCAGCACTACTGAAATTCCTCACAGTCCTGTAGTTTTGTATTTTGGAACTTACCTAGGCAAATGGCTGTGTTAAAGAATTAACAAAAGTTCACAACAACATTGAGAAGCAAAGAGCCTTTGCAAAAAGGGGAATACAATTAAAAAGCATTTATTGTTAATTATTACTTAATGCAGTCATGGGATCACTTTTGCATTTGGTTTTCTGGTCTGTCTCTCCTCCTGAATGCCTCTTAGCTGACAAGAATGTTCAGCAACTTTATTGCCATGATTCTTAAATCATTACAAATTTTTCTTCACAGTCATATTTTGTTTCCTCTTTTTGAGCTCCTACAGGAAATCTGGCAAGGATTGTGATGCAGGATCAGCAAAAAAACCCCTACTTTGTTTTTCTTCTTCTTTTTTCTTTTTTTTTTCTGACAAGAAAAAGGTCCCAAAGTTTCAGCTTGCAGTTTAATGTGCTGGATAAAATGCTGATGGTCAAAGATGGGTGTGGGAGGTGCTCAGCTGTTGCATCATGAGAAGCAGACTCTGGGCTCTATGGGAGATACTATCACTTCCTCAAATACAATCCTTAAGACTGTTATATGCCTGATATGTAAATAATAATTAGTCAATAGTACAAGGTATACATAAACAATATTTTGAACGTGTCTTTCTGTCAAGAGGCAGACATTAAAAAATGAAAATAGAGATCAGGTAGAGATGAAGACTTACCAAAGTGAAATGCCAAGCTGGTACTCATCTCTGCTGTAGTTCTATATGAGTCCTTACAAATGAGCATCCATGCAAACCTCTCTTGACTGGAGAGCTATTGAGGCATTATGATGACTGTTTCTTGGTGGCACCAGGACTGACCTTTCAAGTTCCACAAGCTTAGCCACATGCTTTTGAAATGGGATGAGGAGACTCAAAAGTGGGTGTTGCTGTTACTGCCTTTAATTAGACAATATGATATGAAGCCTGTTCAGTGTGAATTCTCAAATGAGCCAACAGGTCCATCCAAACACATATGAACTTAAGAAATAATGGTAATTTTGTAAAAACAACCAATAGTGGCTGCTTGAATTTTGCAGGGCAGATTTTCCCAAGTCTTTGCTATTTGTAGTGACATGGAGTAGTGTAATGGCTTGTGCAGGTGACTTCCAAAGCTGTCCTCAGACAAAATGTCATCAAATCTTCTCTCACTTCGCTTTCTTTCAAACACCCAACTTATGTACTCTGCATTGCATTCTGCATCCTTTATTCTGGAATGCAATTGCAGTTCTGCTACTCTAATTTTGCCGTTTCTAAAAACTAGGAGTCCAAAGCTGTAAGGAGAACAGGAAGACTGCCAGTGCCAAGGTAGGGATAATATGTTTGTCATATATCATATCATATCTAATATATATTATATAATATATATAAAATAGATATTATATAATAATATATATCATATAATCTTTGCTGGCCCATTATCAATGTCATACAGAAGTAAAATTTTGTATTCAAAATTTTATTTTGTCTTTACTGTAACTTTCAACAACTGCATCTGTGGAAAATAAAATACAGAACTGTAATGTCAGAAGACTGAGGACTTCNAATGCAGTCATGGGATCACTTTTGCATTTGGTTTTCTGGTCTGTCTCTCCTCCTGAATGCCTCTTAGCTGACAAGAATGTTCAGCAACTTTATTGCCATGATTCTTAAATCATTACAAATTTTTCTTCACAGTCATATTTTGTTTCCTCTTTTTGAGCTCCTACAGGAAATCTGGCAAGGATTGTGATGCAGGATCAGCAAAAAAACCCCTACTTTGTTTTTCTTCTTCTTTTTTCTTTTTTTTTTCTGACAAGAAAAAGGTCCCAAAGTTTCAGCTTGCAGTTTAATGTGCTGGATAAAATGCTGATGGTCAAAGATGGGTGTGGGAGGTGCTCAGCTGTTGCATCATGACAAGCAGACTCTGGGCTCTATGGGAGATACTATCACTTCCTCAAATACAATCCTTAAGACTGTTATATGCCTGATATGTAAATAATAATTAGTCAATAGTACAAGGTATACATAAACAATATTTTGAACGTGTCTTTCTGTCAAGAGGCAGACATTAAAAAATGAAAATAGAGATCAGGTAGAGATGAAGACTTACCAAAGTGAAATGCCAAGCTGGTACTCATCTCTGCTGTAGTTCTATATGAGTCCTTACAAATGAGCATCCATGCAAACCTCTCTTGACTGGAGAGCTATTGAGGCATTATGATGACTGTTTCTTGGTGGCACCAGGACTGACCTTTCAAGTTCCACAAGCTTAGCCACATGCTTTTGAAATGGGATGAGGAGACTCAAAAGTGGGTGTTGCTGTTACTGCCTTTAATTAGACAATATGATATGAAGCCTGTTCAGTGTGAATTCTCAAATGAGCCAACAGGTCCATCCAAACACATATGAACTTAAGAAATAATGGTAATTTTGTAAAAACAACCAATAGTGGCTGCTTGAATTTTGCAGGGCAGATTTTCCCAAGTCTTTGCTATTTGTAGTGACATGGAGTAGTGTAATGGCTTGTGCAGGTGACTTCCAAAGCTGTCCTCAGACAAAATGTCATCAAATCTTCTCTCACTTCGCTTTCTTTCAAACACCCAACTTATGTACTCTGCATTGCATTCTGCATCCTTTATTCTGGAATGCAATTGCAGTTCTGCTACTCTAATTTTGCCGTTTCTAAAAACTAGGAGTCCAAAGCTGTAAGGAGAACAGGAAGACTGCCAGTGCCAAGGTAGGGATAATATGTTTGTNTTCATCCAAAATACACAAAATTAACCATATGTTAGTTAATAATTGTGATTTTCAACAAAAATGTGTACTTTGCATAAGATAGGAAATACTTGGAGACTTTCTGGAAATGCCAAATGCTTTAACACTAGAGTATATAATAGAATCACAAAATCGTAGAATCATAGAAGGGTTTGGGTTGGAAGGGACCATAAAGATCATCTAGTCCACCTGTCATTAAATCTGGTTACCATCTAATTTAAACCTTCCCTCTTTCAGTTTAAAACCATTGCTCCTCACCCTGTCACGACCTGGCTATGTAAAAAGTCCCTCCCTCTCCTTTTTTCAGCCCCCTCTAGGTACTGAAAGACCTCACTGAGGTCTCCCCGGAGCCTCCTTCTCTTCTCCAGCCTGAAAAACCCCAGTCAGCCTCTGTCAGCCTGTCTTCGCTGGTGAGGTTCTCTAGCCTTCTCAGTATCTTTGTGGCCTCCTCTGGCCCTGCTGTTTTAAAAGAAGTATCAGCAGCAATCAGCTGTCAGTCTCATGTATTTGAAGCCATCCGTGTTTTAGTTTGTCAGACTCCATTCCATGTAAGACTTTCTCCATCTTACACTCAGCTGTCTGAATTTGCCTGTAATTGCCCCTAACATCCCTTGCAGACCATAATGTTTGCAGCCACTACTGTATTATCAGGAAAAGAGAGCAACACAGAGCCACAGAAAGAAATTTAACCAAAAATATGTAATCCATATTTTAATCACAGTTCAACAGTTTTTGAAAAATAATTTTTTAAATACAAACATCTCTTATTTATTCGCTGGGCCCAGTTTTCACTTCAGTTTTAATATATTTCACAAGAGATAAGCAAAGGACAGACTTGAACTTCCTGTCAGGTTCACTGTGTATGGTCACCGAATCCCAAGTACTGGGCTGTCTTAACTTCCATTGTGTGGCTAGGGTTCAGTGCAGTGAACTGTGCCTGGGTGACCTGTTATAAATCATTAACAAGAACTTGCTTGTACAAGTATTTCTGGTGAGAAGCATTTAAATTTAGTTACCTAGAATGAACTACTGTGAATTTAGCTGACGAATCGTTTTCCTCCACATCTCCTAAGGAGGGTTATTGTGTATAAAGAGTTTAGTAGGAATTTTATGTATTGCTGATAGTTCTTCTGGGGTTTTGATTACAGTTACACTCTCTTGAAGGCCCGATCTGTTAATATAAAGAAAACTGTCTGAATGCAGTATAATAGAGAGGTTTGTTTAACTTTATTTGTGTTCATTGGTACAGATCTATAATCATTTTAATGTGTTTACTCAGAGAATTGTATCGGAGAGCCTAAAGCTGTCTACTGAATTCCTGGTGCAGCTGTATCCTTCCTGTAGGAGGATCATTGTGTGGGATATGAGATCCATGTGGGACATTCATATAGGTACCCTGCTTTGCACACTGAATGACTACATTTGCTTCTTCTTGGTTTACTATGCCAAGCACCAGGAGCCTCAGCAGAGTGACACCAAACTGAAGGAATTTTCAGTTTTCCTCTCTGGATCACAGGACTGCCAAGTATTATTAAATATACCAGTAAAAATACAAAAATATGGAGGATTTTATACATCTGTGATCTTCTTTACCACCTCTTGGGTATCATCAGCAAATTTCTTCTTTCAGATGATAAGAAGACCACCGGTTTTAGGCTCACTGCAGTGACATGGAGAATTTGTGGGCTGACAGAATTATTGCAGGATAAGTATGGAAAGTAAATAGAGCCTGTAAGGAGCTCAGAATACATGTAGGTATTCAGCAACTAGGGTCCATTTGCATTTGTAATCTGTGCAATGACTGACAACACATCTGATAAAATATTTCCCTTCCTAATCACAGTGTGCTACAGATAGGTTCAAGTAGAGAAAGATACTTCATTATTATAATGGAATTTCCAAGCAGAAAACCCAAACATTTTGCTACTAGATCAGGGCTCCTTTAAGTCTCATTTTGTTTATAAGTAGACAATTGCATGTATCAGCTATTCCTTTGTTCAGTGAAACAATCTTTAAGCCTATATCAGAGGATGTCAGCTTTAGTTCCTTCCTTTGAATTCTGAGAAGTGTTTAGTTACCTTATGCTGCTCTGGATCTCACATGACAGGAGCATAGATTTACTTTACTTCAATGTATCTTCTTACCCTTCACTTAACTGACCTCTTTTTACAGCATTTATTCAAGTTTAAGGCCTCATAAACTAATG
The DNA here is from genome assembly GCA_013397955.1 of Grantiella picta. Lineage (NCBI taxonomy): Eukaryota > Metazoa > Chordata > Aves > Passeriformes > Meliphagidae > Grantiella > Grantiella picta. The sequence continues at coordinate 272,630 of VZRM01003776.1, read as the reverse complement.
GAAATTTCTTTATATAAGCATTAGATAACAGCCTGTTGTGGCAATATTTTCCACTATAAAGTATGAGTAACTACACTGAGTTGACACAGTTGTCAGAGAAGACATGAGAAGAACCAGTAGATAATTAAGATCTCCAAGTGGACTTTGAATTCTGTGTTTGTGACATCCTTCAGTCACAAGATCAAAACAGGCACGGAAGTCCTAAGGCCTCACAAGAGAGTTCATGCTGGATCTGTGTTCTGCCCCCATCCTCTCATTATTTGCATGTTATAAATCACCTCAGCAGGCTTTACCAGAATGTTATTTCTGACAGCCATGATTCCTTGTCATTTGGAATGGTTGCATTGTGTTGAGGGTTTTTAATTTATTTTTGTTTGGGTTTTTTTCCCCCTAAAATGTATGTACATTACTGATCTAGATAACAGAAGCAACAAATGATATTTCTGTGCTCTGATGCTTTGAAAAGTTTGGAGCACATCAAAAAAGGGGAAAGCTTATGTTCGATAAAGAAGGAAGGGGGCTTTTATTTCCACCAGGATTATTATTCCCCCCAAAGAAGAAAGAAATTTAATAGAAACAGGATGATCATTAAAAAAATTATTGTTTGAAACTGAGGGCTTGTCCAAATTAGAGTTTGTAACTTGCCTCCTGCTGTGACATTGGAACAAACTCAACAATCAAAGAAATACTTGCAGTGGGAAGCAAAATTAATTTTTAAGATAATTGTTTATTTAGAAGCTATAGACAAGGGGGTACAGAAGCGTATGAATAGAAAGGGGATTAATGTAAGAAATGGAATGGTCAGACTCCTAGACTGTTAATTTGACAATTATTAACAGCTTTATCTATGGTTGTAAAAAAACCCCATGGAAGTGGATTTGTTTTTCCCCTCAGAAACAGTAATGCTTCAGGCTGAAGTTTCAGCATATTTATTTTATACATTTTAAAACCAAATTAATTAGATCTATCTTAATTCACAACCAAGATTATAATATTTCTTACCACTTGCTTTAAGACAGAGGAAATTCTTTCCTGAATAAATATTGAGGCAGAACAATGATCACAGGTAAGGTGAATGTTAAAAAGATGCTTATGGCATATCACCCTGAATGTAGTTGAACTCTTCTTAATATTATAAAGGTTATTAAAAAAGCAATAATTAAAAAAAAAAAAGTCCTCTCTACAAAGCAAAGGAAAAGGAAATAGAGATGGAGTATTGCTCTTCCTTTGAGAGTGTCTCCACCTGTGTTGCAATAATTGGCAAGAGAACAACTGTCAGTCACTAATGAGCTGCATTATTTTTATTAGCCCTATTAATAGATCTGTACCTGCTTCATTGCTGTTTTGCTGCCTCTGTGCTCATGCAAGAATTGATGGACACGATGCATTACAAATACTTCCAGCCAACCTTACAGGACTTTGTCAACACTGAGAATCAACACCCACACCTGAAGCAGGAGGTGAGCAAATTGTCTATCAATTGGAATAGTAAGGGACACCATCACAGATATGAGAGCTTGGTACCAACTCAGCAAAGAATACAAGATATGATTTCCTAACAACAGAAGCAATACAAGCATACTCCACTTCTTAAAAATACTTCAGGTTCAGTATGAAGTCTGTCTGCTTTGTGTCTTCCAGGACTACTCAGTAAAAGTTCAGATCTTCCTCATTCATTCCAATGACTAGTGCATAGGACTCCTACCACATAAACCTGCAAGGTCAGCAGTTCCCTTTCTTGCATCCAGCCCACAAAATGCTTATCTGTGCAGAAGATGGCCTCAGGCCATACCACTAAGCAGTATCAATCTCACCACCTTGAACTGTGACCAAGTTTTTAAAAATTTATTTCCCCATAAACATGTGTAGCATGTACATTGAAGGAAATAAAAGCAAAGCAAACTGCTGTTGAAGTAAAACACATCATGCATAAACAATTGTCTCCTCAAGGAAAGCAAGTAAGGAAACAGTTTAACTTGGATGTTAAACAGATATCTTGGTGGTCATGGGGTTAAGGAAACGTATCAGTGAAACATAGAGGGTCAGGTACCTATTGCCAGTAGATAGAGCTTCCTGACTTTCATGAAAGAGATATTAATTTAAACGTCTGAAGTTCTGGCTTTAACTTTCAACAAAGTGGATAAACTGGAAGGTTCTACAGAGACAAGTTTGAAAGCAGAGTGATATAATCAAGAGCAGCTGGGCCAAAGGAGCTCAGTATGCACATGCCCGCAGACAGAGCAACCATTCTGTAAGGCAAATATCAGATAAAGCGTATGAGAAAAAACCTGCTAGCTCAGCATTTCTGTAAACTCAAGTACCTTCCCCCCCTCACTGTGGTTACCACTGTGTTCAGAAAATAATGACTCCTCGGCCCATCCCCCTCCTCTGACTGTACCACTACCTCCAGCTGACTGGGGTGACTGACAAATGCATAACATTATATTTGAAGTCATTATATTAAAAATATTTTGCTATTACGCACAATAAATGGTTTCCACTTGGAATTAGTTAATAGAGAAATATTTTGGGTACTTTTGCTAAAGGGGTTTTCTTTGCTTGCAGGGTTGTTCTGAAAAAGCTCCCTGAACTTTGAACCGTATTTGCAAAGTGAGATAAACAAGAGCTCTATAAATACCACAGCCCTTTTCCCCACACTGTTTTCTTCTGCGGCTGAGCCAGGCAGAGCTGCCAAGAAGGGGGAGGAGGAAAGGGTAAGTGTGCTGGGTTTGCTATGAAAGAACTTCATGACTTAAGATTTGGCACTGTGTCTGCTTATTTCTTTGGCTGAAAAGGCTGACTGTGGAAATTTCCATTGGAAACCAACTAGAAAGTTGAAATACGAAGCGAGGTATAAGGCAGGAGACAAAGCTCTGCTGCAGCTCACTGGGTGGACAGCTGTTGCTGGGTGCTGCATGCCACTGCTGCAGAAGCCTCCTGTAAAGGCAAGGAAGGAGATCAAAATGTCATGGGATTTTCATGTGTTTATAACAGACATAAAGGCAGGCAGCTTTTCTGGCGTGTGGAACAAGTGCAAAAAAGGCAGTGTTGGTATCTATTGGACCACAGTTGAGTCTTCAAAGTAGTTCACCTAGAACATCAGGAAAGAAACGCTAGGGACAGCTGGATTTCACAAATGCAGCAACAAATGGCTCTTGTTTTAAAACGTCAATTATTATAAATTTTTTTAGGATAGGACAAGATGGATGGAACATGTATTATTTATCAGAACTTACTGGGAACCAAACTATTGTGTGTTCACTGCCAGACTTTGATGTAAGTGAAGTTATAGGTGAAGGTGAAGATATACAATTCCGCAACCTAGGACATGTTGGGGAGAAGGTTTATAATTTTATACAGTTACAATTTTAATTTTTTTCTAAAAATGTGTGTTTAAGCCAAAATTCTTTAATGGAATAAAAGGAAAAGGTAATTAAAGAATTTCTTATAGGCTTTGATTTTCATAAACCTTTACTGGACTAAGTATGGATATGAGATTTTATTAAATCTGAGAAATCTTGCAATTCAGTTTTCAGTTTTTGCAAAATTGTTTCTAGTGGCTGACTTCATAGATTTTTCTCAATGGGAACCAAATACTCCAGACTCACTTGTAAAAATTTTGAAGTGATTTTTATTATTTTCTGCTATGTTCTGTAGTACTTGCTGTGTACTGAAATCCACTGTTGGTGCATGTATTTTTAAGTCTGTGGAATTATTCTGGAGTCTGGAGTGAACTGATCTAGATTCTTCCTGATGTGAACTGGCTTACCACAACTGATTTCAAAACACAAGAAACAAGGCCACTTTAAAATCACTGAAGTGTTAAAAATGGTCAAAAAGAAGAGGCAAAAATAACTTAGTCTGATTAGTAGTATTAAAAAAATTCCAGTTATTGTGCATGTTTACTTTGCAGCTGTTCAAACACAATAACAAAAAACCCAAAAAACCCACAAAGACCACAAAGAAAAAACACCTGCCTCTATTACAGAGGAATTCCACAGAAAAACCAAAGAAACTGAGCGGTAAACAAAGCGCTCAAATTTATTCCTACAGGGGTTTGTTTCTTTTTTTTGTTCGTTTGTTTTTTACAGAATGGAGCCAATATGCTACTGTGTTTTCTGATGGGAATTTTAGAGTCTGAGCTTTATTTAGTCATTGGTCTCATTTTGTTTGTTTTCTCTCTTCTCAGGTAAAGCCCAGCCATGTGGGCAGGTCTGGGGCTAGTTCTGGCCCTCTGTCTCCTCCCAGGAGGAGCAACAGAGATCCAGAACTGCCAGGAGCCCCCAGAATGGCGTATTGGGGAGGAGGACCCAATGCTGAACTCCAGAGGCTTGGTGACAGTGGTGGCCCTCCTGCAGGCTAGCTGATCATTGTGCCTGCAGCAGGCTTCCAGGTAAGCGTAAATCTCATCCCAATTTTTGTTATCCAACTGATACTACATGTGCCCCACCTCAGATGCACTCGATGAACTCTGGCTGCCCCAAATGCCAGCATCACAGCTGGCCTGTGTGACCCAGTGACCAGGCTCACTATCAAAAGAAAGGCTCTGTGCCAGTGGGTAAGATTCTTTGTCTCTTGACTGACTCCTGACTGACAGATTGTCTTCTTCAAATTATATTTACAACATAATAGTATGATCAATTTTACCTTAATGAAACCCAAACCACATGAACACCCGACAGAAACAGTTAATGTAGCAAAGATGGCGAAGCCAAGAAACATCACAATCCTCTGACATGGCTAGATCATCTGAAATAGAGAGATCCATGATCATTCATTTCTCACATAAGATGTGTAGGGTAAAAATTAAATCAAAACACGTGCTTTTAATATGCCTTTTCAACCTGTGTTCAGAGATCCTACATACATTTTAAAAAATCCAGAAGATAAGAAAAATGCTGGCCTTTCAGAAAATGGATGAAGTGTTAAAGGGAGTCATCAATATTAGGTTTTCCTACAAGACCTGCAGCACTGGTGCTCTAGTTTCTAAAAATTATTCCTTGCAAATAATTAGCTATCATTACAGTAACAATAATAAGAAAATAATTTCAAGCTGACCCAAGCAGAAATTGCATAAAGCCCTTATCTTTGATTCATTTTATGATTGTGAAATTATTTTGGCTTTAAAATTCATTGTACCAGTTTCAGATTTGGATTTTAGTCAATGTAAGAACATTTTAGTTTGCCCCTCTAGGCTGCACAACTTACATCTCATAATAGGCTTTGCAAGTTTATTAAGAATTTGATTTCAAAACATAGTGGTAAATCTCTGGCACCATCAAAGTTCAAAGTGGGCTTTGCGTTTGGCTTCCAAGGTAGTTGGGTTTGATTCTTACATTTTAGAAACATTTTAAAGAATCTTCCACATTCTAGATTATTTCCTGTAACTGAAGAATGAAAGTTTTCTAGACCAATTTCATAGGAAGGATACAAATGGCAAGGAAGAAACTCCACATTATACAGCTGCATTAAAAACAAGATGGAGCATATGAACTTCTGTGGCAAATCTTACATTTCTGTAACGATTTGTGGTCTTGCTTCTTTACATTCCCACTAGCTTGGAGGACCTGCGAGTAAAGTTAGAGAATGAAGGATTGTTCAACATCTCGTATGTGGTCATCAACCACCAGGGACCTCAATCCCGGAGGGAATTTCACCTACTGAAAGAACGTGTTTCAGACTACATTAGTGTCTACCAGCAAGATGAGCAGCAAGATGATGTCTGGACTACTTTAAATGGCAACAAGGATGACTTTCTCATCTATGACAGGTGTGTGCTTACAGAGAAAGACAGAAGAATATTTGCATGTATTTTGAGTAATGCATTGTAAATCTCTATATTATTTCATTGATGTGCAAATAACAAAGACATCGTGATCACCCACTAAGCTGAACTAGTAAAGTGCTAGTATTTACTAAGCTACAAAAAACAAAGCTACAAAAGCAAAGTCTGCTTTTGCGTAAGCAATTTTGGAAAAATCTGTTTTTTCCCTATAATTGCTGTGGATTTAGATGAACATAAGTGGGTGTAAAATTTGGTAACATGTTTATGATTCTATGGTGTTTTTATTTTTAGACAACTTCATTACATCCATACGTGCCAAAGTAGAATCTTCTATCTCATGGAAACAGTTTTGATGAAAGTTGTTAAAAATGGCATGTAGACATAAGGCAAAATTAGTTTTCAGGTTAAATGTAAAACTTCAGAAGAAAATAGCTTTTTGATATAGGATTCTAGCACATATATATTTTGGCAGCACCAGTAATAACTGTAATTGAAATCCTGATTTTTCAGTTTTGGTGTGATAGTAGTTACTTGAAAAATCCTACACTTGAAACATGTCTATACTAGTAACTTAATATTACTGTAATGAACACTCCAAGTTCATACTGAACCATAAATAAGCTTAATACAGAATTAAATAGTTACTTCTTTTTCTGTAACATGATGAAGTTAAACAAATTAGCTACATTAGGTTTATGTGATGAAACTAGCAGTGGAATGATCTTGAATGTTACAGCAGGAAAGAATGGAAAGCAGTTATATGCCCAAGTATGGAAGGCTGATATCATAAAACAGATTGGCTGTATTTAGTGTGTGGAACAAGAACAAGAACAAGGATGTATTTAGTGTATGGAGGGGGCCGAGACACCTGGTCCACAGCAGTAGAAAGGCTGACTAGTTTTGTGCTGTCAACACACACGATATGCATACATTATGAACTGGTTTAGCACTAGTCTGGCCATGATCCATTGTGGTTCTAGGAGTCTATATCCTTATTGTGCCTTAGCCACAAAGGTTTTGCCTGCTGCTGGTGCCAGACATGCACTCCAGACGTGTAGGGAGCTACAGCTGGAGGACTGTGTGCTGGCACTGAACGAGCTGCCCTTGTGTACAGCTTCTGCATTTACTCCAGCTCTTTCGAGCGGACCAGTTGTATAGTCAAGGGCATATCAGAAAACTCAAGTACAGACATGGAGCAAATTGGCGCCATAAAAATCCCCTCATGCACAATAAATCAGTAATGCAGGTACACCGCAGTGCCCATTCCAATCCAAATACCTGTTGGTTGCATAAAAACACTTGGTAAAGGATGCAGCAAGCACTAAGCAAACAACCCTCCTCATTAGCCCAGTGGGACTGCAATGAGTGCTCCTCTGCTAGTCTTCAGTGCCACTAAATGAGAGGCTTCTGGCAGTGTGGTCACCACATCAGCGAGAAATCATGCTGCACACACTGGCCAGTGCAGGTGAGCAGGCAAGAATTTGTAAGGAAGATACTGGATTTGCCTGTAAACTTCAATAGAAACACTGTCCATGGGACTGTATAGAGTGGGTGGATTGATGCAAGCAAAAAGAGGTATTGTAAGAGAGATTTAATTGTAGATATTTGTAACCACAGAGTTCTTTCTCTCCTTAGATGCGGCCGTCTAGTGTATCATCTGGGTCTGCCCTACTCCTTCCTGCATTTTCAATATGTAGAAGAATCTATTAAGATTGCATACTGTAAAAACAAGTGTGGGAACTGCTCTTACACGGTATTTTCTTGTCTCATTCTGTGTATAGTAGAAAAGAAAACTGGATTTGACTAGTATTTAAAAAAATAATTTCAGTGTGATTAATCCAAAAAGATACGATCTGGAATTTACACATTTCATGTGTCTTGACAGAGAGCTTTTAAACATTTCTTCAAGTGAATTAGATTTAATTTATAATAGACTGATTGATTATCTGCATTCCTGTCCTTGATAGAAAAGCAAATAATTGTCAGAAATGTAAATGCAGTCTTGGAGGCTAATTCTGTTTGTAGAGTTATACAGAGCTAGTGAGCAATTAACGACTCTAGTTTTGTGGGATGGGTAAGTACATTAAAAAATAGTATTATTTTAAACCCTGGAATCAAACTCAAGCTGGTTTGCATTACTATTCATTGTAGTTTGCATTTAAACACAGTCTACAAAAGTTATTTTTAAAAAGTGGTAATAAAATATGACAAATTATTCTTACTGCTATAAAAGAATGGTAGCTTTTTTTAAAATTTATCATTAAAAGATCAGAAGTACTTTTAAGGATTATCAAGAAATGTACATACATTATCATCAAAGTTCAATTTGAGTAATAATTTTTGATCCCATTGTGCAGCTTTCTGGCTAAATGTAGACCACAGACTGGTCAGACGTGGGATCCAGAATAAGACTTGTCACTAGCAATTACTGAAATTATAATTGCTAAAGAGCCCTGTCTAGTTAACTGTGGTGTCATAACACAAGGTTATTTTTGATCTATTCATACATTCTTCAGCAAAATAGCACAAATAATTTAAAACTGGGTTTTGTGCTCTTGCAAAAATGTTAAGATAATTAATATTTTACAACTAGTTTAATAAATTACAGTGCCCTGTATTTAATGCAAGCTTCTGTTTTGCAGGAACCTGATATTGATGTTGTATGTGAAAACATCACTAAAAAAGCAGGTGAAGAGCTGTCCGAGATAGAACATGAGCCAACAGGTCAGCATTCCCATCACCACCACCTGCACAGACCTGGACACCACCGCCATCACCACCACTACCATCACCACGCAGGCAGTCGCCATCCCAAACATGAGAACCACCAGGCTGCTTCTGAAACTGAAAGACAACATCCTCTCAGCGCTTGGCGTCGTAGGGTTTTTGGCCAACACAGACATCATCAGATAGGTAGTCAGGAGCACGTAGACACTGTTCCTCCAGGAGAAATGGTGGAAATTGCACAAGATAAAAAACTAAGAAAAAAAGGGAAGAACAGCTGTAAAAACCAGTTAACTTGAAATTGGCAGACAGGATCAGACACAACCTCCAGTAGCTGATCCTGTCATTGTCGACACCTTTTGTTTGAAGAGCTAGGGAATTCTGTCACTTGACAGTGTCGTGGAGCACTTCCAAATTCTTGCAGGTGACATGGGCAGCTGGCAGCAGAGGACATCACTGAGTCTTGACAGTGACGTCTGCTCTCTGCTGCCTGACATTCACCAGCAGCAGGAGCAAGTGAAACTAGTGACACCTGACAGTGACAGGAAAAGGTGAGAAACTGATCCTGAAAAACAAACTAAGCACCTTCCAGACGCAAGGGAGTCCCACTAAGTTCATATAGTTGCAAGAACGGAAAAATGAAGAGATTAAGTGTTTCTATTGCCCCAAATTAAAACTTGACACATACTGACAGGTGTGTGCAGTTAAAATATTGCAAACTTTTAGAGCAGTGCTCTTAGAATTATAGAACACCTGTCAAATTCCATCAGCAAAAACTTACTGATTTAAAGGAATTTTACTGACCCCTGGTTTGTTTTTCAGTTTCACTGGGAAGGTGTCTGTATTCTTGATTAATTTGTCTTTCTTGTTTCTCTTCTAACATTCTGCTTGCATTTGTGAGGACAGGAGCATAAACTATGACCTAGGGGCTCCTGTCTGATGTTTTGCAATCAAGAACAGAAGAAAACCAAGACAGATATTTTAATTATTTTTTATTAAGAAAACAATATCTTCAAAAGTTGAGGTTTGAGGTTTTTTTCCTAACCTGGGGATACAAATCATGTACAAGCAAAACCTACTCCTAAGCAATATGACAGAATAACTTCGCATTAAAAGTGTAATATACAGAGAGTACCTGCATTATTTTCAAGAGATTTTTATGCCTAACTTCTGTGGTTTAGATACAATAAGAGGGTCCATTAATATAGTGCTACAGCTTGTAAAATCGTACTAAATCAGGAAGATCATTCTAAAGTGAGAAGCAGTGTTAACAACTCAGTGTCAGAATCAAAAAGAGGGTGGGATGAAACAAGTTTAATCTTGGTGTAATGCTTATCTTTGCTTATAACAGTGCTGAATTTGATAAATCTGTACCAATTAGTAAGGTAATATATCACTTAAACTTGTATAACTTCTCTGTCTGTAGCCTAGCATTCCTAATGTTTGAGTAACTGAATGGAAGTTAACCCAGTTGTTTGAAGGATTTCCAGAAGAAGAAGAGAGTATTCAGGAAAGGAAGACTGCTATGAAAGCATACACTATAATTAATGATGGTTTAATAGGGAAATTAATGCTCCTACAAAACCTGAGTCTTTTTATTGTGAATGCTGATTAACAAGAGAGTAGCCCTGAATATACACAGAATGCATGCCTTTGCATTATTTGACAAGAGTGTTTTCAATAAAAAATATTTTCTTCATGTCTTGTTTTTACTTTGAGATGCACAGTTTGAAATACACTGCCTGTACATCGCACTGTATGTTCCACTGAAATACTTCATGTCATTTACTCAGAAACGCCTCCGTTTGAGGGGCAGGTCTTGGCCTTTATTAAGACGTTGCTCCAAGTCCCTTATGGTGTTTCGGAGAATTTCAATTTCCTTGTTTTTCTCTTCCTGGAGATGCTGCAGCTTCTGTAAAAATGCAAGCAAAGGCTTCATTGTTAAACATCACTTAGAAGTATGTAACAATATATTTTGCTACTGCGAGCCAGAAATATTATGATAAGAATATTTTCCTCTGCATTTTGTATCACAAAATTACAAAAATTACTTCCCCAGAATCCTATTTTTGTGCCATGCAAAAGTCTCAAGCCTACAAAAAAAAAAAAAAAAAAAACCCACAGAGTTTATATCAGTGTCATTTATGTCAGTTCGATCTTAAGTTTCCACGTTAACAATTCTGTAGCAAAACCACCGCACATGTGGCCTTTTGTTGTTTATCCTGAGCAGTAGCAATATGCCAAGAGCCATGACAGTTGATGATCTTAAAAGCCTTTTCTAACTTAAATTATTCTATGAGTCAATGAATTCACTTGTGTAGAGGTGGGAGTGGTGTGCGGGAGAGAACACCAAGAAACCCCAGGGAACTCCTCCTTCGAACACCCTGAAACAGTACTCGGTATCTGTGAGCTACAGTCTATGAAAGCACCTACCCTTCGATAGATACTTTGTGGCAAGACAGAAGCCTCTGAAAATGACTTGGTGGTTTTATCCTGAGCTCTTGCCAATTTAGCATTGAACTGAAAGAATCAGGCAAAACAAAACAGTAAGAACAAACAGGAAAAAAAGATACTTAAATATGTCAAGTATAATTTTCCCCTTTCTTTAGTTGCATTTTTTTACTTGAGGGTAGTAACAGTAAGCCCTTCTACTAACTAATCCTAGAAAAATGAAGCTACTTATGTTTATTTTAAAAAGAATACAGTTACAAGTTATGTTTCTTATTTTGCAAAAGTAGTACAAATATGATAAACCAAAACCATAGATAAAAAAGATGCTTCTGAAAAAAAAAGAAAAACCTGAAGGCTTCTCAGCCACATATCTAAAGGAGGAGAAAAGACAGACAATGCTAACAACCTGTGAAACCATTATTCTTCTCTTATGTTCCAAGGATATCTCAGTCTGAACATTTTCACATCTTGTTTCCTTTTGATATGTGAAAGGTTTGAGGTATTTACTTAGTTCTTTCTGTAGTAAGAGTGGTTTAAAACCTGAGCAATGAAATACACGTTGATGCTCTGGCTTAAATCTCTGCAGGATTAGAATTTTTAGTGGGAATTTTATTTGAAAATATATTTATATTAGAAATTAAAACCAAGATAGTTAAGCAGAAAACATTGCTGATTTTTTTTATAGCTCAAAAACTAAAAAAAGTTTCAAAGTAATTTAATTTTGAACAAGAACAGAGCAACCTTCAGTCTCCCTATACAGTAGGTAGAACTTAATTCCTGAGCAGAAGTGAGTCAGTTACCACTGTGGAAGGGAGCTCCTGCCACTGATCTTTGTAAAGACAGTAATTAAGTTTTCTAGATTCCAGCATATTACTTTGTTAAGTACAAATGAAAATCTTTTCACTACACAGTCTCTTTTAAGTTTACCCAATGACTAATTAATCTTTAAGTCAGCTTTGTAATGCATACCTCTATCTGCAGTTTAATTATTTCATTCTGCTTCTCTTCATTTTGAATTTTCAGCTGTCTAGTTAGCTCTAATATTTCCAGTTCTTTTTTCTCTCTCTGTTCTTTATACTCCATTTCTTTTACTTCAACTAGCAACACAGTAACACCAAACATTACCACTATAGAAGATGTTTAGATGAAAATTAACGTAATTCTGAAAATATGAAAACTTTCTTGAACACCAGGTCAACATTTCACTGGAAGACAATTTCATTCAAGCAAAAACCATACAGAAGCTATATGTAAAGCCACACTGTCCCATCCCAGTAAGATGTTGTCTTTTTAAAAAAGCATCATACTTTACAAAAACTCTCCTTCTTGTTTTCAGCTATATGGATCACCAAAAAAATCCTATTCTTTAAGGTTATGCCTCCAATAGAGAAAATGAACATTGAAATCAGTTTTTTCTCATTGCAGTATTATTTATTTGTGCACATAATATCCTACTCTCCTGAACACAGATAGAACATTCTAACAGCCATCTAGCTTACAGTTCAAAGCAAGGTTCCAGTCAACACTTAACCCAAAATTTCATTCCTTTGGATCTTTAGGCCCACATTCCCAGCATTTGTTCTATTTGGGAATACTGCTTATCCTGTGTTGCTATACTATTGCTTCATTACCACTGTCTACTCTCTTCATCAAAGATAAAATTTGATTAAACACTACCCACTTCTAGTGTTTGCATGTTCCCACTAAGAAGTGGAACTTATCCTGGATGAAATGCAGCTTCTACAGGTCACAGCATGTTTTACCCATTGCTAAAGCAGTCTTCAGAGAACTTACATTTTTTCCTTACATCACAATTCAATTGTGCTATTTCTAATTTGTGGTCTTCCTCTTTGTTTTTAATTTCTGTCATGAGTTTCTCAATTTGATCTTTATATTCCTGTGAATGGAAAATGTTTTATAAAGATCGTGCCATTTCTGTGCTCTTAGCCTTCTATAAAACACAGCTATCATGCAAAAATGTAAAGTACTCTATAATTCAGTACTTGTTTTATCCTCAGTCTTGTAAATTTAAATGCCCTATTACTTCTTACACAGTCTGGCTGAAGTCCACAGATGAAAAATGTAGCAGATTTCACTGTATTACACCTATCTGTTAATATAAAACTAGAAATTGTTCTTCTTCAGAGAACAGGCAAATGGAGAGGTAATATTCTTTTTCTCAGACTGGGATCTGACACAATGATGCAGTTAGTTAAGGGACCACAGTTTCACCTCTGTGGATTTTTGATTCTAGGATTGAATGATTCAAGTATGAATTCTGTTAGTATTGCTTTATACCAAGGATTACACAACTTCATGCTGGCAGCAGTAGACACATCAGTGATACCAGCAGCAGTGATGCTGCTGGCACTGATGCTCAAAGTTTGAACATGCCAATTACAAATGTACTCCAGTAACTACTCTAGAATTATCAAGGAATTGTCCATAGCTGCCGCTGTGGAGGTGCTCACTCCAAAGCTCTTATTGTAGCCTTCTGACAAGACAGGTAGCCACTCAGCAGAGCAATGCCTGGGGCACTCAGAAAGGCAGTTACTGATCAGGGTAAGAGTATATGGGGACATAGTCCTTCAGAACAACACCAGGAAGTCCCACTGTGCTCATATATGTGTTTTATGGGTGGAATAATAGTTTCTCACATCCTTCAAAAGACATTACTCATTTTTTATTTGAACTGGCAAGGTAACAGCTCTATTGGTATAAATACCAAATTTTAACTCATAGCACAAACACAGACAAAGAAAATCAGCAGTCAGATTCCTAATCCTAAAATGGCAACAGATCTGCACTCTCCACAAAGAGAATTATGACAACAGAGAACTCTGACTAGCCCTGCTGGTTTTACCTCCTTTGCAAAAATGAGTGCCATAGATAAAAAGTAGAGAGATCATGCATGGAATTTATTATGACATACAGATAAGAAGTAGAGATGTATTATGTTTGTAGTATTTATTCCTGAAGAAACCAGACAAAATTCAGACCATTCCTGATTCTCTGGCAGCACAATCAGGCATCTTCAATGTCAAAACCTTATTTCCACACAAAAAATAATTTTAATACAAGGGATTAGAATTGTGAAGATGAATTTAAAGCTAAATACAGCTAAAAACCCCACAAGTCCATCCTAGAATGAGCTGAAGTTTGCAGCACCAAAGTAGTTTTAATGTCTTAGTTCTTCTAACACTTTTTCATATGGATACTGTCATGAGAACAACCCTTCTCTTTTTACGCACCATAAACATTGAGAGAAGAGCAACAATAATAGTATCAATAGCAAACCCAAGAATAAAAAGATATAAAATACAATAGGGATACAATATTTGTACTCTACCTAAAGAATAATAATTTGTGACATACCTCTTCACAAGTCTTTAGTTTATCTTCCAAGATGTGAATGGTACCCTTCAGTCTATCATTTTCGTCTAGATAAATAAAGACCATATGGTACAGTAAAAAGTACATTTTGACAATTTCATTAGCATGAAAGTAGAATAAGGAAATTACTTTCATTTTCTGGACTTGGCTGAACTTTCAGAAACTTTTTTATAGATATTATAATCACCATTACAGAACTACATACTGGCAGTCCCCATTTTTTATGAAGAAAAATCATAGCTAAATCATAATTCTCACCAGGTATTAGTACTTGGAACTGTCTTTAGCCTTCTGATAAATTATGCATTCAAGAAAATCTATATGCAAAATTATTTGACTCAGAAAATAAAAGACTATCATCATGGCTACAACAGTTTCAAATTGGAAGATGCAAGTTTTTGAGTACTTGTTTCCCAAAAACTAGAAGATAGTATGCAAAAACAGAATTCAGAGAAAATAGGTAATGTTTTTTTAATTATTAATATCAGTTTGAGCATTAAATGCATCCATATAGTTCCAGTGTTAGAGGTTTATAATGTATATGCTAATATGCCTTGAACGCATAATAGTTATAAAATTAACTACATGGTGTACTACTGTTGTATAAAGATAGAGCAAATATTTATATATTTTATTTTCAAGTAAAAATGAGTAGCTGCCAAGTCTAACAAGGGTAACAGCAATAACATTTAATAACATTATACCAAGGATTAAGGCACTTTGGTTTAACAAAGTGGTAAAAGCAATTCAAGTGCACAAATATTTGAATAGTCTGCAATCCAATAGCTGAATGATTCTTTCTCACCTTTTCTAAAATTGCCTGTGTTACTCTGAAATGAATTTAAAGCCCAACTATTGATTAATATAACCTCCCTGAGTCAGTTTCTAAGTAGAATAATGGCAATAGACATTTATTATTGCACAGGATTGATTTTAGATACATTTCTTTCCTTTCTGTTTGTCTGCCAGTAAGTTTCTCTGTCTGAAAAAAATCAGTAAATATAAACAAAAAACTAAATGCCTGCTCATTTGAAATTACAGTATAGCATATATAGAATAATATTTTTTTGCCTTTACCTTTCACATTGCATTGGTTTTCAATGGTTTGTGTTAGACCCTTTATCACATTCTGTAGAGTACTGTATTCTGAAAGAAAGGATTCAGTATTTTTAAACAGTGTCTTCACAAATTTGCATTTTGTTTACAAAATTTTCTCAAATACAATAATTTTGGTTAAATATTACTCTAAGTCTTACTGACTGTGGAAATAATTGAGATTATTATTACATGGCTACTGCTTAATTTTAGCTTTTAGTTTGATGATAGATTAAAATCATTGCTATAAGCAATAAAAACAAATTCATAAAACTATTAAATTTTTGTTTCTAGTCAGAAAACAAGCATCTCTTTGTTTCCTGGGCAATACTAGAAGTTTTCCATAACAGCCTTCTGGCAATTTCATGTATTTAATGAAACTGAAACTTACTTTCCTGACAGTATTTTCTTGCCAATATGCTTTTTAGAGTATCCACTACTTAGACTTAAGAGTATCCACTCATTGCAGTCTCTCACCCCTTTTTCACCCCTCTCTTGATGCATGCAACATTCATCTTGTGGCTCAACAAAACCTTTGAGACATTCAGAACATGCACTGTATCTCCATTATCTCATTTTATAAAACAAAATTATATATGCAAGCTGTTATCAGTTTACATACTTGTATGCCATAATATTATTTTTTAAACTGTATTTTTAATATTCAAACACCATATGTACTTCCTGTAATACAGGATTTGGTTTTCATTAAATACAACTTTTATCCCATATGTAAATTTGTCAGTAAAATCACAAAACAGCCAAATACTAGGAACAGTGGGGGCTTTACAACTGAGGTTGCTTCATTTCAAAACTTCTCTTTCTTCTCCTTAAGTACCATTGCATTTCTTTTAAGTGGCTGTCCACAACGGATAAAAGTTTGCTGAATAACAGTTATTAATTTCGTCAGACTAAAGCCCTTTTGAAAACTTTCTGTTTTATATAATTATAGACTACATTACAAATAATGGAGTGAGGAAGATGAACTAAGATCCCAACGAGCAGATTGGTTTTTCCGCTCAGTCTTTTTGACCGTCAGCCTGTTCCTCCATCAAGTCTGCTTTCCGTGCAGCTGAGTACATTAGCCAGATACCGTCTCCCATTCCATGCTTACAAAAAAACCCAGTAGAGGGAGCACGAGCAGCACAGAAACATTGCCTGCCCTTCAGCTCCTGTGCTAGATCAAAGGCATCTGTGGAAAAATCCTACTCAGAGTCAGAATGACTAAATCAGCATGCCCGTTTGTACCGACCAGTTCTACTACAAATTTCCTCCCATTTCAAAATCTATGGAAATAAACTCAGATGCTTGTAATTCATGCATAATTTGGAAAGACATCTGAGTCAACACTAGAGCAGCAGCTAGTCATTAGAAAGGATCACAACTATTAAAGTGCAAGCTGCTCTTTGTTCAGTCCCAAGAATATCTGCTTATCCTTCTTATCTTTAAAGGACATATCCTGGTACATCACATATGTAATTACAGTTGTGACTGCAAAAAATTCCTGGGAACCCGCAAATTTTGCTTGCCCACATTAAGGAGAAAAAAGCAGAATTTTCCTAAATGTTTGCAGCTTTGTGGATCACTGGCATAGCATCTGCTATGGATTCTGTCTAGTTCCTTCCCTGTAAGGAGTACTGCTTACTTGCAGAAAGACTGAACAGCCTAAGTGTTCATATGCATTTATAATTGATTTTTTAATAGGGCAATTACACCAAGCACCTTTTCCTTTAGCACTTTAGAAACATTAAATAAACAAATGCACAACGCTGAAGATGCTAAATAGAACCTCCTTAAGTGTTTCATAGACAAAAATGTGATTGCTTTCTTTTAGAAAACTACATTAGAATTTAATTCAGAACTGTAGCACAAGAGTCTATTTAGCCACCATAGAAAACAAGGATGCCAGACTTGTATCTGTAATAAATGGATCTACAATGATTTACACAAAAGAAAACCTGTCGGTTTGAATCTTGTCTTTGTTTAGCAAAGAATGTATCAAGAGAAAATGAAATTAATGACCTCTCAGACTGCGTATACACTGCCCAAGCTGCTTATCTTTTCCCATCTTATCTTAGGTGTAAGTGTTTCACTGCCCGCTCCCTTGAGTTTTAGATGTTTTCTTTCTTCCTTTGCATTTTCTTCAGAATTTCCAATGTTCTTTTACCTTAAACAGTTCTAGGGAAAGACTTGGCGATCAAGGATATCAAGGAGTCCTCAGGTTGTTGAAGATTCTTGGGGTGTGAAATGCTATTAATTTTTTTGTTTCTTAAAACAAAGAGTTCTTCAGCCAGGATAAAATTCCACCTTCTCCACCCACTACCACTTGTAGCCACAAACCCTTCACCCTTTCCTTCCACAACACTCTTTCTTCCTGCTCCTCTGCTGTAAGCAATTTCTGTTGCCCTTGGACCAACTCTTCAAAAGATATTTTCAAGAACTGTGGCTGAGCCAGGTTCTGGGAAACACTCTGGGACATAAGGCTAGGAGAAATATTTTTTTCCAAGCCACAACTGGCAATATCACTCCATAAAAGACATTCTCACAACTACAGTCCATTCAGACAATTATTGCCAGAATAAGATTCAAAGTATCAATGCTAATATTTGGTCCCTTCTGTCTTCTGCAATCCTTTAAAGGACCCCTCTATAACCCCATCACTATTAAAAAAGGTTTGGGGTCTTCTTTAATCCCACAGTGTTTTGACCTTCCAGAAGGTTTTTATTATAAGCTGAACAATTAGATGAAAATTTTTAGTACTCTGATTCTGAATACCACATGTGCTATTACCCCTTTTGAAGGGTCAGCATGGCAGGTTCATTTAATAAAGCTAAAAAGATAATTTCTATCAATTGCAAAAAGAAGAAAAACAATTGTTTGGAAACTTTATAGACTTACTAATTTATAATCACTACATCAGCTTTTCACATCCTTTTGAAATATTGTTAATGTTACCACCGCTTTTCACCGGCTCTGCTCATCTCCAATAACATGTAAACTGTTTACCTAAAGGTTCCTGCGGCAGCATCTGCCACAGTTTATGTCAATTTTCTGCCCAAGGTATTTTTTTGAAACTCTGCTAAGTACCAATAATTAATACAGCTCAATGCTGTAATCTTAAAAGCATTTAATGACCTGATATTTGCAGGGTTTACCTTACTGGTAAGCACTTACCTTACTATAAGGTAAACCTAATAGTTTACCTTACTGGTAAGCACAGAATCACAGAATGGGCCCTCACTGGGTCATCTGGCCCAGCCTCCCTTCTCAGGCAGGGCCATCCCAGAGCACAGGATTGCACCCAGATGGCTCTTGAATGGCTCCAGTGGGGGAAACTCCACAACCCCTCTCATCTTAACCTAACATAGTAGCCATGATAACTGTCTTTATTTCTAAATATATTCTATCCCTTTGGTGTCTTAATTGTATTTTATTTCCTTATCATCAGGTAGTTTTCAGAATCACCTCTGGGATGTCCCACATTGTTCCAAGCTCCTGCTCTCCATTTGCTTTTGTCAATGCTACTATCTCTGTGATAACTCTAACTCATTGACTAGGATCTTTGTCTTCCAGCAATTCTGCCTCCTATCTATATCTGCACTATTCCTATGGTTTTAATAATTGTTGGGATTTGTTTTTTCCTGGCTATCCCTGCTGCTGAAAAATTAGTTCATGTATCAGGCTGATTCCTCTGGTATTTTTACTTGGACTTCTGCTACCCACACTTTTTTCCCCATCATGTGTTTCAAAAGAAGGTCCAGAGCTGTTCTCTTCAGTAATACCAGCATAACCATCTCATCAAATAATTTCTCTCTTATTTTATAAAAGTGAGGCACTGCTGCTTACAAAGCTCAGATCTCTCTTCTGACTTTGATCTGTTTTCAGTCCATTCCACTTCCTTGTTGCAGTCATTCCAGCTGCTCTGATTTCCTGAGTTGTTTCTTTCCCTTTCTCTGCTACCTTTTCTCCCATAGATTTTACAGTAAGAATTATTTCTTCTTTCTGTCCACATTTTCCTTTCCCTTTTTACAAACTATTCTATATACACCCACTCCTTTCTGGTTTCATCAATAAAAAAGCCTCTTCTGTTTCTGACTGACTGTCCTGCACTGTCCTTTGTGCTTAATAGACAAGGGTCTCTGACTCAAATCAAAGTTCCATCCAGTTCACTATGCCACTTCACAATATACACTACAAGATACTTCATAAAAGATGAAAAAAAGCTGGATAAACACTACCCTTAGTATGTCCTCTCAATTTCCAAAACACAAAATTAAGAGAGACTGGGAGACAAAATTAAGGGATACTGTCTTTGTGTTTAAAAAAAGTTGTTAAGTATTTTTTCCATTATTTTTTCCAATCTTTTTGGACTAATCTATACTTCTGTTATGTACAGGCTTCTGTGGAATTGAGTCAACTTTATTTTGTAATGTATGGAAAAGTTCCTCCTTTAGGTTATCTTTAAATAAATAAATAAACAAGCTTTATTTCCATCTAGTTTTCTTATTACAATAGGCAATGAATTCTGTAGTCACTTTCTCTGTGCCACTCACAATTTTACAGCTATGAGTCATATCAGCTCTATTCTTTCTTTTGGCTGAGAAGTTTCCAGTCAAGCAAAGTCTTCCTTCAGATGTTCCAAAACTGTGACCAAACATGTGAAGGCTCCAAGCGCATTTTCCTCCACACACCTTCTGGGTGTGTGGCACAAGGCACAAGGCCACCTTAGAAAGAGTATAGATGGTGACCTTGAAAAAAGCTGGCTGCAGATTCAGAAATGGCTGTCCCCCCTTCCCTTGGGAGCTGCATTTAAGCTCAGTATTTTGCCCTTGGCCTATGCTGCAGTTGTGTGGCAGCCACATACTAGACCCTGGTCATGACCTAGGGATTTTCTGGCTTGATATCAGACCTGCCTCATCACTTGGGACCAAGTAGTGAACCTTGAGCCATGTCTGGCCTTTGTTACCATTTCTGAACTCCAGTTTGACTCAGCCTCCCGAGTCACTCCCTCCTGAGTCACTACAGACTAGTTTGGTAATGCAGACTGTTGGCTGACTATGACAGTCCTTGTTGGGCCAGCCTTGCATGGGCACAGTGGGAGCAAGCCTTGCATGGTTAAGCCCCTACATCCACAGTCTTTGTCATAGGATTGGTTCCCGATTTCTTGTACCTTGCTCCTTCCTGACAAAACCAAGCCTTGCCTCCTTCTGTTACCTTTTCTGGTTCTCCTATGTCTGTTTTGAGATTTGTGGACCAGAACATTACATGAAAATCACAGACCTTAGGGAGCCACAATGTTTATTCCTCTTTTTCTTCCATAATCATGCCTACCACTGTATTTGCTTCATTATCTACTGACATGTTAAGAGAACATGAATATTTTAAGAGAACTGTTCAAGGATAGCAATACCACTTTCCTGAGAAGCAGCCAACTAAGATCAACCACTCTTTATACATAAAGCTTCCCATATGTACTGCAACTGGTCTCCATCTCCCCTGTCATCCTGTATCATGAGTTTTCTGGTGTATCTGAAGAGATTATCATCATAAGCAAACTTCACTCACTCAACAGCTCAATTTCAACACTCAATTTCTGATTTATGCTAAATTAGCAAAGTCCCAGCGAAGATTTAAATGAAACCAACTGGCAATCTCATTCCTGTGTGAAGCTAAGTTTATTCCTGCCTTGTTTCCAAACTTCTAGCAGGTTGATTTCCCAGAGTTGAAAGTCCTACAAAAAGATGCACCTTTCAGCTACTCTACAAATAAAGGAAGAATAAGCAACCACAAATCCATGCTAAGCACTAGATATTGTTTCTCTTTTCAAATACTCATCTGAAAACTGTTCTAGAATAAAACAAAAAATCTTAATTTTATAGTTTTCTCTGTAATTCCTCCTTTGTTTCACAACTTTTTAATTATGATTATAGACTTATAATTCCCATCTGTAAAAGGTGAATGACATTTTATTAGTTTCCATTGAACAGTTTGAATCCTCATAATATTAACATGAATATTAATATTTACTACGGGATGGATTTCATTGCATGACTAAGATTAGGCATTACTGCTTTTCCCACGGTACCTGAGATCCTTGCCATTTTATTTTTTATGGCTGAAAATAATGGAACTATTTCTCAGAACTTCTTGAACATATGCAAAAATCATACCTTTCTAAAAAGATAGCTTACCCTCTTTTATTGATTCCTCCTTTGATTGGCTTAATGTTAGCAATCTGTTACATTTTTCCAGCTGATGAATCAGTAAGTTATTTGCTTCATTGATTTCTGATATTTTCTAGAATATTGGAAAAAGACTAACATTATATTAACATGTTTTAAGTTTTAAATTTTAAGTGAATAAAAAATTTAACAATTCTTCAATACTGTAGTCGCAAGCCTGTATTATTTCCCATTCAGGAAATTCCTTTATAGAGACGAATGATGCTAGAATTTAGAGCCAGTGCTAATCCAAGTTTACCCTGAGGAAGTAAAAATGCTGACGTACATCATGAGTTACAAACTATTTTCTTCTCAATTCTGTAGCCCAGAGTCTGGATCATCCTCTGCAAGGTTCTTTCTACTGCTTTGCATATAAGGCTGTTAATGCTCTTGCAGAACCACAACTTGAAGAGTGGGTGGAACAGGAACTGGTATAATAAGTTTATTCCAAGAGAAATGCTAAGTTTATTTCAGGTGCCCATTTGATATGACCTCTACTATGTATTTGCTGATCAGGAAATCGGCAGAAAGCAAATCAACATTGGTCTAAAAAGAAATACAGTACTGATTTTCCTCAGTGGATCAATCTTTTAAGAAACGACCCATGTATGGTAAAGGAAGCTCAATGCATATGGAATGTAAGAACTCATGGTCCTGATATGGCAATGACATTTTTCTAGAACAAGGAACAACTTCTGAAAGGATACCCCAGCACGAGACCACCTGGTCTAGTGGAAAGTGTCCCTGCCTACAGAAGGGGGGGTTTGAACTAGGTGGTCTTTAAGGTCCCTTCCAGCCCAAATGACTCTGTGATTTTAAAAAAGCAGTGTAATACTGTTACTTTCAACACTATCTTCCACATTCTTCCTGTGAAGCCAAATTGGCCTCTGCATGATTAAAATTCTAGCACAAAAACAAATGCTTCTCAGACTCCACAGAATTCGCTGCTATGACTCCAAGATGCAATCAATACAAACATTTTTCCAAACAAAGTTGGTATTACAAGACATACCAATAAGCTGATACCACTTAAGAAATTTTAATTCGAAAAGCTTTTGAAAGCTCACACCGTAACTATAGATGACAGTCTCAACATATTTTACCTTCTTCACTTACCTTTTCTATCTCTGAGTAGTCATCTAAAAGTTTATCAAGGTTCACCACACTGGTTTTCTTCATAGTTTCTTCACCACTATTCACCACTATATATGTGATTCATTTATATGTGGACCATATAATCAAAGGATGACTATATAGATATAAAAATAGATCCATGAATTAACATATTTCTCATTCATACTAGGCAAATTCTTAGGTACAAATGTAAGCAGAACCAATGTTTAAAATTAAAATTATTTTTGCAGATGAAGCTAAACTTCAGCCTACTTAAGATTTTGCATTTCTAGGAAATACAATGAATGTCAGAAAGCCCAAGCAAAATTTGCCAAATTGATGATGTAGTTGAAATTGGAAATTTTGCTGCAATTAAAAAATTAATGTGGATCCACTTACATAGACAGGAAATTCCTGGTGCATTAATAATGCACCAGGAATTTTTCAGTACATGCTAAGTATTAGAGCATCTTTGACCTGAGTAGATGCTCTAATACTCAGCTACTCAGGTTTAAAGATACTTACATATTTTCTTATAAACAACAAATGTTAAATCAGTGATAGACACTGCAACACATAAATCTCGCTGTAGAACAAAAAGTCAGTACTTTGAAAGGCACCTGTAAAGTTCCAGATTTTTAACACAACCGCTATTTTTATAAATTCTACTCACAGAATCTTCAACACTGCAAGATGGATCTGAAATACACAACATGAATGCTTCTAAATTCCAACTATCTCTGAACATCAGGGTCCATGAGACAAAAATTCCAATACCAGTAAACCATGTGGTCCAAACAAAATCATCACTTCTATGTGGTAATGTGTGAACAGCCTTTTTACAAATAACGAAAGAATTCCAATCAGAGAGATGAGCCAGAAGTTAGTGTGTTCACTACCCAGAAACTGAATGGGATTCCAGACAGAAATAATTGCAGTACAGTTAGGCAGAAATAAATAGGTAAATGCACAACACTAAGCAGGAACCAAAAATACATAATTGAATTATTTTCTAAGTCTTTCAATATTTACAAGCTTTTATGTGTTTGTAACTTCTTTACCAAAGCAGTAAGATATTGATTCTGTGTGTTTGATACTTTTTTCTTGTGCCGTTTCCTCAGTGAGACTAAAACTCAATCACAAGCCAAAGCTTAGTCTTTTAATTTAATAGTTTTTCAAAATATAGTAAACATTTAAAAATTAAGCTTCTTAGTTAAATTAAAGTGGTTTTGTTTTTTTTTTACTAAATTGGCAATCCTAATGACTTGCAACTTACTGCAATGGAATGATTTGTTAAATTGGGGTTTTTAAAATGTATTCAAGACATTCAATTTTAAAACGATTACACATCTTAATAGTCTATTAGTTGATAATCTACATGTACACTATGAATGTCAAGTCCTGACTTTTTCCAGTCCTTATCATGGACAATATATTTGTCCAGCACCTTTTTTTTCATTATACTCTTAAAACTGTTTCCACCCTCCACATCTGGACAAAGGATGGGAGTTGAGGGAGCTGCCGTGTTGTGGTGTTCTGTGTGTTTCCTTATTCTATGGCATAACTTGTTTTCTCAGAAGACAGGATGTGCTCAGCCCTTGGCAACAGTGCCACTGGGTGCAAAACTCCTGCTGAACAGAAACAGTAAATTAAAAATAATGTTGTATTAATAATGTTGTATTTTTCCAGCAGGAAAACTCATCACTGTTATTTTTGTGCATATTACTATTATGCATGTTACATCTTTCAAAAGGCATTTTTCTTAAGCCTCCCACTCCGGTTTTGAACGATTATATTTATGTCACTGGCGAAAATTAAAGATTTAAATGGTGGTTTTGCCTGCCGTGAAAGGGACACCTTCCTTTAATGCCTCTCCGACCCCTTGCCATCCATGCTTTCCCAGTATCAGTTTTTAAACAGTTGTAGCTGGTGATCCCATTTTGAAATGTAAAGTTTTCATTTTTTTTTGCTGCACATGTCAGTGAATCAGAGCTGTAGATATTAACGGCACGCAGTAATTACTCAGCAGCAGGCGCTCCCCCCACCGCCCGCCCGCCTCACCCCTCACGCACCTCCGCGATCCCGCGCGCCCTGCAGGGACCGGGAAACCCCGCCCCGCCGCCGGGGCGTACCACTGCCGGCCCTGCAGGGGGCGCTCCCCAGCACAATCCAGCACTGCCCGCGCTCAGGCGCCGTGAGGCTCCCCGAGCATCCTTCGCTCCGTGCGTAAGGCCTGGGCGTGCCCGCCTTAGATGGACACAGCTGCCGATTTACTTTGTGGACCGAGGGAGGGAAGGGCTCCATGCTGGTTTAGGTGCAGGCTGCTGGGAAGCTCCGTGCACTCTTGGCTTGCAGACCTGTCGTCTGACAGTTGTAGGAACATAGAACAGCTGCAGTTCTCTCTCCCGTTTGGAAGGCTTGATCCTCCCTATAGTCCATGCCCACTTGTTGGCCACATTCCTGCACTTGTGCTGTGCTGGATTGTGCTCCAGAAACTGGAGCAATAATGTTTGTGCCAGAAAAGTGCTGTCCTACCTCTGCTTGGCCTTTTCTCCAGCCACATCTTGTTCTTTCTCGCACTGTGTTATTACCAACAATCCTTGGTTACTACCAACAACTCTTGTCTGTTAGTACCAATAGTCCTTACTTGGCTCCACAGCCATCCAGCTCTCAGTGTGTGGGACATGCACATTGAGAAATACACACTTAACTTCTGAGATCCTACAAAGTATAAGTGTACTTCTTGTCTGAAACGCTAAATACTCCGTAGCTTTCTCAGATGGCCTGGTTTTGTCTGTAATAAAGAGGGAAGATGTAACATCTTGACTGCTTTTTGGTGCTGTCCTCACGAGCAGAGCTGCCTGCTGTGCAAATCAGAAGCTGTGGGTGCATGCAGGACCTTTTTTGCCTGCAAACATCTAGAGAAATAACAACCTACCAGTCACGGTCACAAATGCTGTTTTGCAGGCAGCTTTTTTATCAGAGTGTCTGTGGGTTGGTTTTGTCCTCTGGGACACTGACATAGACAAAGTGATGAAAATAATTTTCATGGATAGAAGATCTGCAGCTGAGATATGAGTGGGGAAAGGACACAGTGCCAAGTGTGTCATGGGCAGATATTAATAGAGAAAGAGATACTCAGGGAACTCAGTACAGGCTACTTGTATTTTCTAGCTCACCTTCCCTGCTTACTTACCAATTTCTACAAAATCTATTTCACAATTTCAGTTGTCCTTGTAAATTGCGCAAATTGTTCAAAAGATTTAGTACTTAAAAAAATTTATAATGAAAGTTAATAGAATTGTTAATCACAGCAATCAGTGCTCATCTTAAACCTAGGAAAAAAGTGCACAGTCACTGTTGATTACTGTAATGAGAAAACTCTACCAAACTCGAGTAGAGAGCATTTTAATGCACAGTAAACTACAGTATAATGCACTAACTGCTTTTTGTGTTAATTACTTAGCTGTAGTGTTATTGTATGAATTACATTCACAGAAAGACAGGGAATGAAGACTGAAATCGAATTTTTGTTATTAGACAAAAATGTTACCCAGTGGCCATGTGTTGTATTTGCAATAATGCTATGCTAAATGACCCATATGTAAATATGTCATTTGACCTCTGGGAAGGTGATTCCTATGAGCAGACTGGAGAAAAATGCAGAAAATAAACATTGACAGAAAAATGTTTGACAGATTTTGACACAGACATACCTGGAATGAAATCTGAAAGCCAGGGGTAGAACATTTAGCTTGTAAAAGGTTTAAGAGTCAGTGAATATTCTTTTGTCTTAGCTTTTAAAGTATTGCTGCTAAAATAAGCAGTTTAATATTGCATGCTTCCAAAAGATGAGATTTTTATCTATAGTTCATTTAGAGTTCGTTCTAATTCTTTTGTCCTTTTATAGAGTAGTAACTTCTCAGTCAAGACAGTTCAAGGGTCTGGTGGTCACAGAAAAAATGTCTGACATCCACTGTGTATTAGGCAGGAAAGCAGCAGGTAGCTGATGAGGCATACTGCGATCTACAAAGAGTTTCTAATACATACGGAAAACATTGATGCCATTTACTGCCATTGGGAGCATCCCTGTAAGACAAACTGCTGCACCAGAGACCTGTGATGAGACATTGTTTTGTATTTCTGTATTCTGTTTCGACATCATCTGTGTACATTTAAAACCTCGTGTTTATGCATGGGCTTGAGCAGTTTTTTACTGATCTTCATGCCATTCTGATGGTCTTTAATAGCCTTCTGTACAACCCCAGCCATCTCAAATGGATGTGTCAGATTCATTTACAGAGTTATGGTTTGCAAGCTTTGCAACTTTGCAAAACTCAGTTTACAAAAGGATTAGTTTTGTCTTTTCCACAATAGCACACGGAAGGAAGAGCATAGGTTTTAACTTGCTCTAGACTGCCAGAGCACTCATCCCAGTGTTTAGCAGAGTGTCACACTGACTTTGGTGTCAGATTGCAGAGTAGCTTAGTAAAATGGGAGTATACATTGTACTCTCATGCATCTGGGGCATCAGCATACTCTTTGCTATGTTATATTCCTCTTGGTGAAAGGATTTGTTTTTCTGGTTTAGGAGATGAAAGCTGCCAGAAAGGATATTTGGTATAGAAGTACCCATTTCTGTAGCATTCTCCAAAATGTTGATATTTGTCCAAAGAATGAAAGCAGAAATACACACAAAATACATACAAATAAATGTTTATTTATATTGGGTTTGCATGGCCAAGTTTTGGTAGCAGAGGGAGGGCCAGGGGAGCTACAGGAGTGGCTTCTTTGAGAAGCTGCCAGAGGCTTCCCCCATGTCAGGCAGAGCCAATGCCAGCTGGCAAGACAGACTCACCGCTGGCCAAGGCCAATCCCATCAGGGATAGTAGTAACACCTATGTGATACTGTATTTAAAAAGGAAGAAAGTTATTGTGCAGTTGTAATTGTGCTCAGAGAAGAGAGGAGTAAGAATAAGTTGGACTTGGTGATTGTGAAGGTCTCTTCCAACCTGGTGATTCTGTGATAATATGTGAGAGGAACAGCTCTGCTGACACCAAGGTCAGCGCAGGAGGGGCAGTAGGTGCTTCACTCACTGGAGCCAAGATTCCCCTGCAGCCCGTGGTGAGACCATGGTGAGGCAGCTGTGCCCCGGCAGCCCGTGGGGTCAATGCCAGAGCAGGTGGATGCCCAAAACAAGGCCCTGACCCTGTGGGAAGCCCATGCTGGAGCAGGCTTCTGGCACGCTAGGGCAGGTTTGCTGCTAGGACCTGTGACCCTGTGGGGGACTCATGCTGGAGCAGGCTGCTCTAGAAGGACCCCATGGAAAAGGACCCACACTGGAGCAGCTCATGATGAACTGCAGCCCATGGGAAGGGCTGACACTGGAGAAGTTAATGAAGAGCTGTCTCCCGTGGGAGGGACCCCATGCTGAAGCAGGGGAAGGACTCTTCTCCCTGAGCAGCAGCAGGAACAACGTGTGATGAACTGACCATAACCCCCATTCCTGTCTCCCTGCACCGACGGTGGGGAGAAAGTAGAGATGGGAAAGGAGGGAGGTGTTGGTGGAAGGTGTTTTTAAGATTGTTTTACTTCTCATTATCCTGCCGTGGTTTTGCATGGTAATAAATTCCGTTTTTTCCCCCAAGTAGAGTCTGTTTTGCCTGTGATGGTAATTGGTGAGTATCTCTCCCTGTCTTTATCTCAACTCATGAACCTTTTGTTATACTTTCTCCTCTGTCCAGTTGCAGAGGAGAGTGATAGAGCATCCAGCCAGGGTCAACCCACCACATAATTAAGTAGGGTAATATAGCAGAACATATTTAAATATATAAATATATCAATAAATATGTGCATGAGCAAATATACCTGCTAAAACAATATCTGTAGCCATTAAAATAAAAGCAGGGAAAAGAGTTTATTTCATGTTTCTTTCCTAAGCATTGGGTAGGGTGTCTTAAGAGGGAAAAAAAGAAGTTCACTTACTTTCAGCATGTGTTTGAACTGTTATTTTCTTCAGAAAGAGAACAGAAATGTCCATTCACAAAGTATTTTTTTCCTCTGTTCTTCTGTCTTTTTGCTTGTCAGAGGATGAACTAATCATTGCTTTATAGTTATAGCTCCTTATCCATGATGTTTGATATTGGGGTGGTTTCACAGGTGCTAGAGGGACTGAGTGCGGGAATAGTCAAGCAGGAAAAACAGAGCCGGCCTCACACACCCTACTTGCAGAAACACCATCACCATCACCTAAGCATCTCTGGTGCTTTCCTAATTGGTATTATTGATGATAATCCACCGCATTGATGATGTTTGTTTCTCTTTGACAGGAGGTAAGGGGGGCTTCTGCGTGTTTTGTGAAGGGCGCCCCTGGGGGTCCATTCCCTCCCAGAGTGGCTGCATTTGTTGGCTCCAAGGCTTCCATTGCGGGGCCCACTCAGAGTGGCTGAGCTGCGTGGGGACAAAGGGTGGGGCTGGCCCTGGCTGTGATGCCTCTGGCACGTGTGACATTGCTGCGGGGGGGGTGTCACAATGGGGGCAGCTATAAAAGACCCCTGCAGGCAACGCTGCCCCGGCAGAGCCTCGGCAAGCGGTGAGTGTGCACGTGGTGGGGCTGGGCTGGGTGAGGGCTGGGGCAGAGGCGCTGCATGTGGGGCTGCATTGTCCCCCTTGCATCCAGGGCCAGCCCCTGGTGCGAGCGCCTTGGGCAGGGCATGGGGCTGCTGCTGCTGCTGCTGCTGGGCCACTGGGGTGAGCCTTGCTGCTTGCCAGGTGTCTGGGACCCTGTGCTTCCTGCCCTTGCGTCCCTGCACCTCAGGTCCTCACTTCAGCCACCACAAGGTGCCTTGGGAGCCCCACTGAAAGCCTTGTCTCTCTCTCCTCCTGCAGACCATGGCAAGCAAATCAGTCGTGGCTGTGTTTGCGCTGCTCCTCTTCCAGTTCCTGTGGCCCATGGGGAATGATGAGCGTGCATTGCAGCAGCACGAGGAGGATGTGGAGCAGGCGACCCTGGAGCCTACTGAGCCTGGCTGGGAAGCCCTGCTCTGGGCTGCCATGCAGCAGCGGCTCTTCTGGGTTGCTGCTGAGGTGCTGCTCATGCTTTTCCTGTTCCTGTTGAGGCGCAGAAGAGCAGCCAGGAGGTGGAGAGCAGCAGCCTGGAGAGCTGAAGCAGAGGCGAGACGGAGGAAGATGGAAACGGAGCAGAGAAAGCTTCAGTTAAAGCAGAGCTACAAGGAGATCAAGGAGATGTGCAGGACCATGGACGTGATACAGAAGGAAATGACCAGGTTGATTTGCACGAATAAGAATGTGAGCAGTATGGGGAAAGTAGACTCGGCAGGCTTTTAGAGGAGCATAGAGAGCGGCCTGCCTGACGAAAAGCTTTGTGGTGGAGATGCTCTTTGGGCTGGCCAAGGAGAGCCACACATCTTTGCGAGCAGCCAGCGCGCAGAGCTGCACTTGCTGTCAAGTACAGAGCTGCGCCGTGGCAGAGGCTCAGGGCTCCTGCCAGACCCTGCATCTCTCCACTGCATCTCTTCGTTGCATCTCTTAACACGTCTCCGTGCAGAAGCCTTGCAGTTGCCTGAGATGGAGGCATTTGGAGAAGGATTGGGCCAGACGGACGGACATTGATTTAAAATCTTGACTCTTTTAGGAATAATTTAAATATTGTAGTAATTTTTTTTAAAAATCCCTTTATTGTAAAATATGATATGATGCTTATATCTCTTCAATGTAGAATGATGCTCTTGTCCAATAGAATGATTATTGATAAGAAATAATAATTTTGTTACAAGTGTTGATGATAATATTTAGTAATTCTCATTCATAATACCTAATACGAATTCTAGTAATTAACCCCAATTGAAGTATCTTATTTGTGACCATAACCAATGAATTTCACATGATCTTCATGATTAGAATTAAATTAATTTTTGTGTGTATTATTATCTTATATATAACAATGCAAAAGAATTGTTAATAAGATACTGATTATAATTAGAAGATCATCTTTTAAATGTATCAAATATATTATTGTTATTTGAAAATGACACTGACTGCTCTCCTGTCTTGGGACCATCTCTTCCCTCTGGGAGCTGCAGTACTTGCCAAGTTCCAATAAAGGTGGTGTTTGCACAAACGCTGTGTCTGTGAGTGTCCCTGGTGCATCACTTGGAGGGGATGGTGGGCAGAGGGTAAGGCTGAGCCGCTGCTGCTGCCGCTGCTGCAGAGCCGGGGAGCATTTGGCAGCACAGTTGATGCTCTGGTGGGCTTTGCTTCCTCTGCTCCTGGACCTGAGGCTCCCCAAGGTGCCCATGCTCCTGCTTTGGAGCAAGTGGAGAATCTGCTCATGCCCAGAGCTGTGCACAACTCAAGAGGAATTGTTTTGAAGATGAGATGGAGCAGAGAGCAGCTCAAAGCAGTGCCACCAGGAAAGCCCCCCAGGTGTCAGCTGTGAGAAATTCCTTACAGAGGGGCACCACAGCAGCCCTTTGCCCTTTGTGCAGAGGCTTCTTTCCTCCTCTCTAGCAGCTGTTTTCTTGGTACTCTGATCCTTCCTGTGTTGTGTGTGATGCCAAACACTAAGAAAACAAGGAATGCCCCCAGTCAGAGTGCCACCTAGGTCCCTGAAGAGGTCAGGGGCCATATTATTATAATATACTTGTAATTCTGGATCTCTTGTACTTTCAAAGTAATGCTGAACTTCCTACCTAGTTTTCATGTACACCTACAAAAATTAGGGTGTTAGTGAGTTGTTGAACTTCACAAATGTGTGTTTATGTGCCAGATAGGCAAGGAGCTTAGTTTCTTAATTACATTTCACTGGAGTCACAGAATATTCTGAATTGGAAGGGACCCAGAAGGATCATTGACTTTCAAGTGAATGCACCAGACAGGGATCAAAACCATGACCTTACTGTATTTAGCACCATGCTCTTAGCAGTACAATAGAGGATGTTTTGTTAGGGAGTACTTTTGTCAGCAATTAACAAATATTGTTGTATTGATCCTATCCAAAGCTGTCCATTTGGATGCTGTTTTCTTTTGTTTTCTTACTTTTCCCTCCATTGACTATTAGTCCTTCTTCTGTGGAAGTTACACAGCTGGAGGTAGTCTTGTTAGAAAGGAATAGCTGCGCTTAAAACATCATTTACTACACTATGGAATGAGGAATGTAGCTTGTAAAGACATACATGTGTCTGCATTCTGATAGTGCTCAATTTCAGTGCCAACCTGAAAGCATGCATTTTGCTTCTAAATAGTCATTTAACGCATTCCTCAACAAAATAAATTCAGAAGCTTGTTGATTGATTGGTGATTGGTAGAAATCAGCTAATTAATACTAATCACATTCAGAAGAAAGTGACACAGTTTTGTCATTATTTACACTATAAAAGCAAGACACCATATGTCCCTCGAGCTTTTCATAAAACAAGTCATTCTTTGGCTAGTCTGTTCTTGTAATCTGACTGTGACTACAAAGTGTACAAACCCCAACTGAGTCAAATTTTGCATCTTCAAATACAGTAGGTATCCAAATGTAAATCCAGTTAACACAGGAGCTTGTCCAGTGTTGCACATTCTTCCAGCAGTTTGGCTCAGGGAATGTCACTTAACGTTTTCATGGCATTTCAGGGCACTAGTAAATCTTTCTCATTCCATTAAAAAATATACTATGAAAAAAAAAGAATTCTGACACATAGCTAAAAGCTTCACCTCAGGAACTCCACACAGCTAGGCCACAGGTGGAGCATAGGATGCTCTTAATGATCTTAGGATAACAACCATACAGTGCTCAGATGTCTGTTGGAGAAGGGCTGGACCTACTCATTTGGTAGCACAGCTTTAGCTGGAAATCATGTTGTCTTTGGTAAATCTCCAAGCCTGTGCCTGACTCTTCCAAGGAAAGTACATTTAGTTGGCTCACAGAATTAGTTCCTGAAGGAGTTTTTTCATTCAGAAGGGCAAGGTTGGTATTTCCTCTGTAACTTGAGACTGCAGCACTGTACATGCTGCACAGAGAGCTGCTGTGAAATAGATCTGAAAATTTTTAGTATGAGGAAGTTAACTGACACTATATTGTTTTTATACTTTTTGTCTTTCTGGTATAATGTCATAAGGTTTCATATGCAAGAGCAATAAAATATTTTAAAAAATCTTTTAAAGTTAGTACTGCAGAAAAAATATGACAAATCAGTTTCTTGATCTCAGGTGTCTATTATGGAACAGATTTAATTTCCTTCAAAAGCAGACCAAGGACAGTCAGGGAAGCATCATTTGTAGCATCTGAGATGGGAAGCTACAGAAGGTTGTAAGCATAAACTCTTCAACTTTTACTCCCACTAAGCCTTCTGCAGACTTTTATTTCTTCCAGTGTCAAGGAAGAGAGATCACCTGTGTTCTCTCACAAATTACCACATGATGTGGGATGATCTACTTTCTCAGACTAATTTCAGGAAGCTAATGTATCATTAATTAGCTAATTTTCATATATTAGGATAAAGAGGTATATAGTAGGCAAAAGAAATACCAGATACTGTAGTGATAAAAAATTAAACCTGTCAAACAACATGCCAGTTTAGTAGATGCATCTATTTTAATTACTGCAGCTGCATATTATGCTGACTGCTGGCAGCTGCTCTGCTGTGCCTGGTTCTCTGACACAATTGGTACAGCTTCTCTTCTATCTGCTTCCGAATGTTACCTACTCTAATAGCCATGATTAGCGAAGATAAGGAAGCACTTGCTCAATACAGTTATGCCAGAGTGTTTAAGTAGTATACTAATCACAGAAATGGATTTGGACTACAACTTGCTTCTCTGTGGCCTGAGGGCATGGTTTCTATGGCAGTTAAAGCACTGACTGTGTATGCAATTAATAATGATTAGTCAGAGGGAAGAATTTGTAACATAAAATTACATTTAGACACAGACAGTTCCAAGAGACAATTATATCCACTTGTATCTCCTCAAAGTCAATTGACAATGAAAGCTGGCAAAATCTTAACAATTCCACAATCTTCCATAAAATAGATATTCTGAGTTAAACTGAAAAAATTTATACTGCAAAACTAATATTCTGTAGTATTTATTTCTTTTCCCACCACCCAAGTCTGCATTTCGTCTTTAACAAAATTAGTATCATGCTCCAAACGTTTTCTCCCTTTTCCTTCTCAAATCGGGTAATCTGCATCAGGCACTCCTTTTTGTCTGGTAATAGACCCCTGAGATAGTAAATCTCAATGCAGGAAAGAAAGTTGCCTGTGGCTAAATGCCATATGGTTTTAACTTTCTCTTTGTACCAGAGATTTATTTCCCATTCCTACAACTATGCTGATGCATATGTAATTATATGTACTAGGCTGTAAAAGACAAGGTGTTCCCAACACAGACTGTCAGCATTAACTTGATGCATTTCTAAAATCATGGCAGGTCTGTAGAGCACTCAACTCTTCTTTAATACTCCATTGTTAAATAGAAAATATACTTTGATAATGTTTATTTTCATTCCAACTGAACAGCTCTCATAATCTGCTGATCTCACTTCCTGTATCATAAGTCAGAAATATTTCACCCCTAAGCAGTAAAGAATAGTAGTGTAAGTCCTTATGTTTGACAAAATTATTGTGGTGGTTTTGCTTAGCTTAGAACATCAGCAAGGTATCTTTAACATCTAAGAGAAAATTAAACTCCTCAGAAGCTGTTGTGGTAGGCCTGAAGAAGTGTCTGAGGGGTGGGGAGTGGCACAAAGATGGCTCCTGTGTGTCCTGAGTGAAAGTTATGGAGGTTTTTCACCAAGTCCAGCAGAGCCAATATCTGATGGCTCTGAAGGTGATGGACATGCTGCCGGCCAAGCCTGGGCCAATTAGAGGCGTTAGTTACGCCTCTGTGAAAACATATTTAAGAAGAAATCAAAACAAGGTAGTAACGCACTTCTTTTTAGCTAGAGGAGGAGGAGGAGGTGGTAAAACTATGTGAAGGGAGAACAGCATGGAGACACCAAGGTCAGTGTAGAAGGTGGGGGAGGAGGTGCTCCAGGCACCGGAGCTGAAAACCCTCTGCTAGCTGTGGTGAAGGCCATGGGGAGAGCAGGAGGTCCCCCTGCAGCCCATGGAGTCCACAGGAGTGCAGAAATTCACCCACAGCCCACGCCAGAGGAGCAGGTGGATGTCTGGAAGAAGCTGTGATCCTCATATAAAGAGTTAAAGCTGCAAAGGCCTTGCAAGAGAGAGAAAGGCCTTGTCTTGCTTCTGGGATGGAAGCAGCCTGGCCTCAGCTCAGGAGAGTCTGCACCTTACGGACAAAGAGACTCATGTTGCAGCAGAATTCGGGCGAGATGTTGCTCGTGAGATTGGACCCACACCAAAGTTCCCAGAGGACTGTCTCTCGTGGGAGGGACCCCGTGGCTAAGTAGAGTACCCCTCTCCCTGATGGACTGACCAGAGAACAAACCCCTTACTCTGCCCCCTGCCCGTGCTGTTGGTTGGAAAGAGGCAGGGGGGTGAGCAGAGAACCAGCGTCTTAAGAGGGAGAGGGGTGAGCAAAGAAACTGTCTTGAGAGAAACAGAGATGAGCAGAGAAACAGTATTTGTAGCAGAAGAATTGTAGTGATGAATAGGTTTATGGACTAAGAAAATACCCCACACCCTGCCCCCTACCCAAGCTGTTAGTTGGAAGGAGGGAGGGGGGTGAGAAAAATGGTGTCTTAAGAGGGAGGGGGGTGAGTGAACAAATGGTGTCTGAAAAGATTATTTTTACCTCTTACTTATCCTCCGACTCTGTAAGGTAATTAAATCACTTTGCAACTTTAAGTTTAGAGCCTGTTTGCCTTGTTTCTGCGTGTCTTTTCATCAGTGTCCTATCTCAACTCGTTAATCCAATGTGTTTAACAGTTTTTTTTCTCTCTCCCCTTTCCTGCACATCTGTGGCAGACGGAAGCAGAGGTGTCTGGCATTTAGTCAGGGTCAAACCCTGACAGTTGTCTTAATGGAAACTGGTAGAGATGATGCTGTTTCAGTTTCTTGTAACACTAAGCATTAGAAATGCACATCCTCTTCCACAGAGAAAAAGAGGCTCAAATCCAAACTCTTCCAAACCATGGTGGCTTCTTGATGACACCAAAAGACAGCCAGCAGAGAAACTTGAGTCCTTGCTTTTGAGTACCAGCATGGTTTCTGAATAGATACTCACAGAGATTAAACTCTCCCAGGAAATATATGAGCAAAGTGTCATTCACAGAAAGGGAACAAGTGCAGGCAGTTGACACACAGACTAGTCAATGTGTTTGAGATGGGCTTTAAAGTAAAGAACCTTGGGATGGGATCCAAAATGGCAACACTCACACCATTGCATCCAATTAGGAAATAAACTAGGCCAATCAGAGCAGTGACAAATATTTCCTAGCTGCCTTCAAAGGTAAGAATCAGGTCAGCCACTTCAAGGGCGTGTGTGTGGGGTTGTGGTAATTCTCTTGCAACCCTCCGAGGAGACCTGCATGCTTGATTACGTCGCTGGAAGGCTTATAGATCAATGCATGCAGCATTGGGAATAAACTGGAATAATATGATAGCCTTCTATTATGGAATGCCTGGCAGGGTGGATGAGGGGAGAGCAGCTGATGTTGTCTACCGGGACTTCTACACAGCTTTTTAACACCGTCCCCCATAAAATCCTCACAGGAAGCTCAGGAAGCACAGGCTGATAAGTAGACAGTAAGGTGGGTTGAGAACTAACTGTCAGAGCTCAGAGAGCTGTGATCAGCAGTGCAGGGTGCAGTTGGAAGCCTGTAGTCAGCAGTGTTCCCCAGGGGTTAGTGCTGGGTCCAGTCTTGTTCAGCTTATTGACCTGGATGAAGGGACAAGTTTGCTGGTGACACAGGACTGCGAGGAGATACACCAGCAGGCTGTGTGAGACTTGGGCAGGCTGGAGAATCTAATGAAGAACAACTAAGGCAAATGCAGGGTCCTGCACCTGGGGAAGAATAATCCTATGCATGGGTACAGGCAGTACCAGTGGGGCCAAACTGCCAATCACAGGGTGTTTCTCCAGCAGGTAAAAGGGTCAGCTAAATTGGTAACACATCTTGGCCAGCCCTGGGTGCAAAATGTCCTATCTCTCCATCTACAAATTTAGGTGCGTGCTTCTATTTTTAAATACATACATATCAGTTAGTGAAAACACTGATCCGATAAGGCATTGTTTCTATTCTAAGGAAAGTGGCATTATACTTTCTTCAATGAGAAAGACTTGATTTCTCCTAATAAAACTCTATATTCCGTTAAAAAAAATTATCTGAAAAAACCACATTGTGTCCAGACAGATCAAAGACAATACATTTATTAAACTTTGAGAAAAACAGACAAAACACTAACATAGAGAAAGTTAAATAGAAACTGAAAGACACATCTTCTGACCGGCGTATCATGGCTTGTGTGACCAGTAAAGTACCAAAATGACATTCTGAGTTTGACTGAGGTATTTAACTATTTTTGGCAATAGAAATAGAGTAAGAAACTTCTTTCAAACACACACATAGCCATTACTTGCATTAGTGTCTATCATCTATGAAATTTTATATGAAACTAAATAATGTAGCTGTTAGAAAATTATAGCAGCAAATTAGCAGAATATCTAATGCACATTTACCATAAAGTACGTGCTAAACTTAAAAATCCCACCCAGTAGTTGGGCCCGGTTGTGTAGCACTTGGTCACAAAAAGAGCATCAGTGAGTTCAGTTGGAGACATCATAAGCAAGACCTGACTTTGCTGCACATCATACACTTCTGTTCAGGTCAGAGTAAAGAAGTGAATGTTCCTTTTTGCTTTCTAAGAAGAACCCTGCTGTGATGAAACCATGTTTCAGGAAGGTAACTCCTGAAACAGTAATAGTTAATTGCAAAGCTCCACCAGGTTCTTAACAGATGCAAGAACAAAGAGAGCTTTCTCACTGAGTTTCAGTTTTCTCTCCTTCCTTTCTCAAAGTCAGCCTAACATGGTCAGAGGAGATGCTGTTAGGCTGCAAAAACGAAAACCACTTTTGAACAATACTGCACTTGATCCCCTTGTTCCACTAAAGTATTTTAATCCTGTTATATCTTTAAAAATTAACTGCTGGCTAACTTCTGAAGTCCTTCATATCTTTTTTTTTATTTAGGCTTTATGTGGCACAGACTAATGAATGTAGTTATACCTCTGGCTGTGGAAGGGCTTCAGAAGTTGGTCAAATATGAAGATACTATGCTGCTAAGTCATCAGAGCTTATTCATGTGTTCTCAAAATTTTTCAGTGAATGTTTAGTTGCACAGTGTTTAATACGGTGGTGAACAAAATTTTGCTTATAAAAAATATATTATTCTTAGCATTAACTAGAATCTGATGAAGAACAGAATACTTTTCCCAAGTATTCTGTAAATTTTAAAATTAAGAATTACAGCTTTCAATTGTATATATATTTCTATACTAGTTACCATAAGAAAGTCACAGGATCAGTTACTTTTAGGTTCCTACGATATTTCAAAATTTTTCTATAGGTTTCTTTGGAGGTATAAAATGGCTCTGTAAAAATCTATTTTTTCTTTTAGCTATGATCAAAATTTTATAAAACAGAAAACTTCTTTTTAGGACTGCAGCAATTACATTCCTTAAATGGGTCACCATAATTGAACTACGGTGTGTAGTGTAATAGAAAACATTTATGGTTTTATGACTGAAGTATTAAAATATATTTTACCAATTTATATAAATCAAAATAGATATGTTATTTAGTCAAGCTACTTTTGAAATAGATGTGTTATTTAGTAAAGCTACTTTTCTATTTTCACCTACATGATCAGTTCCCAATTATTGATATAAAGCTCTCTGCCAACAGCAGTTTTTTTAAAGTTCTTAGACTTTAAACC
Source organism: Grantiella picta (assembly GCA_013397955.1). Classification (NCBI taxonomy): domain Eukaryota; kingdom Metazoa; phylum Chordata; class Aves; order Passeriformes; family Meliphagidae; genus Grantiella; species Grantiella picta. The sequence goes on along the minus strand of VZRM01003776.1, from coordinate 233,946 downwards.
ACCTGATTTTTAGCTGTATCAAAATGCACAATTTACTGTTATTAAACAGTAATTTCAATGTTTAATTTCACAAAAATCAACACCCACAAGAACAAGACAAGACGGCCTCAAGACAAATTAATAGATAATATTTACAGAACACAATAGGAATATTTTGTTGTATATTTTATGCTGCAACATTTCAGATAAAATTATAAGAACCACGAGAAACTTTTAGACTTCATTTTGGTTTCAGCATACAAGCCCAGACCTGACTATCTGCTGTGAAACACTACACACACTTAGTCAAAAAAGAGCTACGGCATGATTTTGTTCAGCTGGTCTGTGCTCACATAGCCACAAGACACATTGAATTCCTTGTCTGGCGCTGGCAGCGCAGTTGCATTGAGCACCAGGCCTTGTGGAGAGTGAACGATGTGGATTGATGTGTAGTCTGCGACGGGCGTCTCTGAACTTGGGGGCTCTGCTGATGGAGCTCCAAGGTTGGCAACAGTAGTGGTAAGGCTCTCTGTGGTGAAGTAAGCATCTTCATTATAGCTTTGCTCCTGAACATGTGGCTCATTCTCTTCAGGGGAGGTCACAGCAATGCATTTTTTCACATCTGCCTCACAGAAATAGGTGTTGTCCATGGTGAAGTTTTGTTCTGTGCAGCTTTCACGCTGTGCTCTCCCCAGCTTGGATTTCTGCCCTGGTGAAAGTACAACCCTGCCTGCTGGAGTAATATCACTCACTTGAGCATAAAAGTCAGTACTTGTCAGTGAATTCTGGTTGCTTATCTGAATATGGACCGATGGATGGGGTGACTCAACGCTGTCTGCAAAGGGCGCCCATGGGAGGCTGTTTTCAGACTGAGTATTCCCATGCTGGCGCTGGGGGTCTGTGTTGGCAAGGCTTGGAAGTGACTCATTATCTTGTCTGTCAAGGCACAAGAGATCTTCTTCCTTTTCAGTAGCCTTTTTGAATTGATCACTGTCAGAGGTGGCATCACACGTGTCGCTTGCACTGAAGTCTGTCTCTGGAATATCTGGTTCACAACAACTGGCCCGTCCAGAATCATCATCCTTCGCTCCTAAGCAACTGTGAGATTTCAGATGATCTGCACTCAGGAGCCTGTCAGTATCTGAGGCTCTGTTCTTTTCATCAGGGTCTTCTATGTCCAACTCAATAAACTCAACCCACAAATCATCGTTGTATAGCTGTGCCTTGTAGTTGTCATGGCAGGCTAAGATGGAATTCACTTCATCTAGCTTTCCTTTCTACAAAGCAAATATAAAATAATTTTATAAAGGAAATTATAAAAAGGCTTGTCCTTTTTATGATGCTAAGTTATGTAAAGGTGACTGTAGCGACGTAATAATTGCAAAGGGCTTCAAAATTATTTTATGCAAAGTAATTCCATGGCAACACTCCCAATGTCAGAATTTTCTTCTACAAAATATTTCTGCCTGAGACAACAGTTGTCATCTGCTCCTACTACAAACATTCTCACTGTACATTTTAGAGCTCAGTATTACCTTCAAGAGATCTGAGTCAATCCCTTTAATCTTTGGAACTGGCACAGGAGGAAAAATAAGCATTTTTAACCTGGAAAAGAAAAATTATGGCTTTTAATTGAAAGTGGTACTTTTTGAGGAAGTTAAAAAGAAGACAGGCTTACATTACATTTATAATTAATTATTTCAAGACCTAAATGTTTGAAAATGACATTTCAAATACTCCTGAGGAAATGAAGTAATGTTTTCTCTCATGGCAAATTAAGAAACAAGTTTTCTAACAAGCTTGCTTGTTGAAATCACATTTATGTGGGAGTCCATTTTGTAGTCTGGTCTTTGATAATTCAATACTGTATACAAAGAGAGTAAATTCCTTGAGCTCTGCCAATAGTTTCCCTTCTAACATACTTTTCATTGGAACCTGATACAACTCTCAGTATGCAGTGACTTTCCCAAAATTTTTTTCAGGGACACAATAGCCTTGCATGAGCCCAATAAATTTAAACAGGGGAACAGAAAATGGGAATTGGTGGAAAGAGTGAATTACTTTAGAACTAATAAATAAAACTGAAAAACATCTGCAAAAATTTAGGCTAGGAGTTTGCCATCTCTATGACACTTCTGCTTTTTGAATTATTAGTGCAACAAGTAATATATAATTAAAGCAAGGTTTTACCCTTGTAGAGAAAGGACTACTAACTTGCTTGTGCATTTGCAGGCTGTGGAAATACACATTATTCTAATCCTTCATAAAGTACATTCCTAGTTTTTTGAGGGGGCAAAAAGCCTGCCTCAAACCAAACCACCCCCTCCCCCAAATTCAAATAGAAGGATGATTTTCCATTAATAATCCAACAGTAGCTAGCCATGCCTATCTCTTCCATTTTACCTCCCTGCTTCTTTTGCAAACAGATAAACAAAAGAAAATTTGAAATTTTTCTTTATACTGGGTTACTTGCCTATTTTAGAAAGTAAGGTGTGGGAACAGTAGATACAAATGCAAATATTAGTTTTTTGCTGCCTTGTTAGTGACCTTGGTGAAGTCCAGAGAGGGTCACAAGAGCCTTAAAGAGTGCCTAGAGAGAAATTTAGGCATCTGTGGCTTAACCATGGCAGGTCCACATTCCTCAGATGTTTCTGGTTTTGGGCAGCTCGTCAGTGTTCTGCCCAGCAAGGCTAATGAGAGCCAGAAATCCAGTAACTTTCCATCTAATCCCTGGGAAGCAGTGTAAACTGTGCACTGGTTGGGCTATCAGGGTACCAGCTTAGGACTTGTGCTTACAGCTGAATCCACAAATCAGGTATTCTGACAGGACTGGGCACGGCTTCTAATGAAACAGACAAAGGATTTTACCACTCACTGCCTGGAGAAGTCATTCTGGAGGGAGAGCTACGCTCTGTTCCTTTCTTAGCCTAGCATAATTCAAGCTTTCATCTCTCACCTCTAATGACCTAAACCTATGGCATCTGTCCTAGAGAGACTCGTTCAGATCCTGTGAGATCAGAACTGGGGAAAATATGAATCTGTATCTTTCAGAATCAGGAGGAAACCAAGCCTGGATATTTTGCATTATGGAAAACCTATGCAGGCTGCTTCTCTGCAGAATACATTGCCATTCCACCACCAAATGCACCAGTTTGAAGGAAAGGGTGCATGCCTGCAGTGCAGAAATACTTCCTCAGTGGAGAAAAGCTTCCTCCAGCATTTATGATTAGCATGGAAGATATTTACAAACTCTGATCAGAGATATGCTCCCGACCTCAGAATTTTCTGAGACTAAGCCACCTCCCTTGCTCAGTGTGCTGACCTTAGCTCCTGGTCCCACATGCAAATTGCCCCATTCTGACATATCAAGCTTTTGTCACAAATAGTACCAGTAGCCTTGCTTTTAAATCTGGGATAGGGATGACATTGCAGGGAATGGCTTACTGAAATTGAACTCCATCAAAGCAGAGCCTGCCTAAATAAAAAATTATTGCTTTGTAAAAAATTGGTTTTTTAGATCTGCTCCAACTGCACCATGCTGTTTTCTTTTCAGTACGTGAAATGAAATTTCACCATTTTCTGGTTTGTGCAAAGCTACTCAGTGTTCATTTTCAAAGTGTATACACAAGACCCCTGACAACACACATGTATGCACTGGGTCTTGATCATGGCATAGCTTTGTAGTGCGGAACAGTACTGGTATGACATCCAAGTTGAATTCTGCCAAAACCTATCCCTGAACACACATATTAGGGGATTAATTAATTTGACAACCTTTTTGTTATTTTTATGCATGTTTCATTCTTTCATTTTTGTATATGACACAACTTGGTAATTTGTACAAACAATGCAATTCTGTGCTTTGTTTCATTTTATTCCTGTTGTGTACAGGAGCTGCAATTTATCCTCAGGGACCAAATACTCCCTTATGACTCAAGCTCTTTTCCTTGGCTTCAAGAAGTAGAGTCTAGTGGAATGGTTTAAGAACAAAATCAAGTATGTCTAATACATAGACATAGGTTTGTATAAAACTTTTGAACAGCATGTGAATAAAAAATAGTATTTACAAAATTTGAATCAACTAAAAACCAATCCCTTTCAAAGCCTAAGTAAATAAATCATGTAAATTCTGTGGAATAAAATGTTCTGCAGTGCAAGAGGAAGAGAAGCTGTCAACATAATCAGATTCCCCATGCAGAAGGCCTCATATATACAAATTCCAGTTATATACAGTTTACAAGAATGGACAAAAATGCTCAAAACAGTTCCTAGTCCCCGAAATTTGAAATAATTGAAAAATCCTTTTTTTTTAAAGCTACAGGTACATAAAATCCAACAAATAAAAAGTCTCTACCTTGGTTGTTTAGACAGCATGATTGAGATCACTGTTACAGCCAGCCCACACACTCCAAAGACAACAACTAAGAACCATGGAAACTCAACTTCTGAAACAACAAAACATGAACATATAAGCAGGAATCTCCATCACTGTCACATCTTTAATTTCAACCTTCTCTTCTACCACCTGAGGATTCCAAAGTGGTAAAAACTGATGAAATTTTTCGTTACTTAAACATGACAGTTTTGCATTCAGCAAAAATAAAAATGTATTTTTGTCCTAGTTTTGGCCAGGACTTGGGGGTTCTTTCAGTACCACCTGATGTCACTGCCAGTGGCGGGCAAAGGGACTCTCTGGCTTCCAAGAAGAAGGGTGTGGCTTCTGGTTGAAAAATGTGGTGGCATTGTCTGACATAGCTTGTCTCTGCAGTGAGCATCTCTGCGTGTGAACCACCCTCTCATTTGTATACTATTGCTATCAATACTGTTGCTATTAATGTTTATTTTCTTATCTCATTGCTGTTTCCAGTAAATTGTTCTTATCTCAACCTGTGATCTTCCCTTTTTTATGTCTTCAGTTCTCAACTCAATCCTGCTGGAGCGGAGGGCGGAAGGGGGGACTGAGCAAGTGGTGTGTGGTTTGGAAGAGTCTCAGTGGATTGCGGAGTACCATTCCTAATCCATCACAGCTTTTGGTCTCAGCAGTTTCCATGCATTTATGAGTCCACTGAGATTCCTTGCAAAACCAGACTGATTTCGTAAATCAAAACAAGATCTTAGTAAAGATAATACCTATAAAAGAACCAGCCATGAGGAACATTATGCCTGCTTGGAACATGGTATCAGTAGTCCTGATGGCAGATAATGCCACACACCATATTACTATTTGTTTATTCAAGCTGAGAGAATATTACTAATAGCACACTAAATCATAGGCCAACCATTTTTCTGTCACAAAAAACTAAAGTATGGTGGTGTAAAAAAACATACCACTTGTCTTCCTAAAGATTCAACATTAATTATGTTGTGAACAAACTGAATAAACCGAAAAAAAGATGTCCCTTTTATTTACTTTGCAGTGGGCTACAAGGAATGTAGAAACTAATTGAGAAATGCAATTTAGTAGAAAAGAAGAACAATGCTGATGAATGAAATGTTTTATCTCTTAAATACTAGCAATTCTATTATACTTAGTATGACGCTGTAGATTAAAAAGCATTGAGAAATTTATTCCAGCTTTAGTCCTAGATTTTTCTCATTTTTCCTAATTTTAATTTTTGCATAAAAATTTTACTTTTTTGGGGGGCTAAGGAATACCGAACAGAAAGCTTCAGAACTCTACATAATCATAAATGAACTTTCAGAGAAGAAAGAAAATAAAAAATTCATGTACAAGTTTGAGCCCTGTGTTCCAGCTCAGATTTTGACCAAACATGCTTTCAGGCATCAGTAAAGTCCTATATGGATATGTCTGGGTTAAACAGGTCTCTATTTTAGTAACTCATTGTTATGTCAGTGAGACCAGCAAATGTACAGCTGCTTCAAGAAGTTAAAACATTGCATTAGAAGACTTTAAATTATTAATACATAAAAAGTATCTAAAGTTTAATTCTGTGTTCCTGAAAGTGATATACAAAACAAGCAAAAAATAAATTCTCAGTCAAATCAGCTCACTTCTGCTGTGTGAGATGCGTGGATTTGGATCACCTTGGAGAATCTGGTTGTACGATGGCCTTAGATTTTCATAGTATTTTAATTTCATTCATATGAAAACCCTGACCACTTTCTGTGGACAGGGTCAATAAAATAATGCTACATGTACAGAACATTAACTGTTCCTACAAATTAGGAATGAGAACTAGTAATAGGAAGAGCTAAAATGGAGGATCTAGCAAGATTTTGAAAGATAAGAGTTACAGGTTGTTTTATGTAACACCTTCACTAATATCCTAGAAACTGAAATGAAGCAGCTTGTTAAAATTACTTGCTGAAGACTGCATATTTTTGAGGAGGAGAATTTGGTAGCTCAGACCTAAGAACACTTCCGGAAAAGGCACTGTCTCATTCCTTCAACAGAAAAGATGTGATTCTCAACGGCTGCTTCTTCTTCTGTCTTTAACAGCACTTTAAAATGAGTACCAGTCAGAATTAAAACTGAGAAAAACACTCACTGCCCTTTATAGTATCAGGATGATCAGAAAAGCACATAATTCTGGAAACAAACTTAGCCAATAGTATTACAAGAAAAAACAATTCTTCTCAACTGAAATGCTCATTTTAGATTATGAGATTCAATTTTGTTTTAGGCTCTATGAGATATGCAACAGCACTTATTTCTGATTCTTAAAGCTATTTGTATTTCTGCTTTTTGATGAGCTGTGAAACCACTCTTGCTGAGTTTACTTCTGAACTTGTATATGGAATTTGAGCATTCTCAATCTCACTAAATGATTCTCCCATAGCAGGCTGAATTACTATGTATTCAACCATACAACACGGTGGAAAACACCCGCTCCATCATCAAAAAGACAAGAATCACAGCTATAAAAAACTTCGCTTATTTACCTTCTGTACAATGATCACATCCAATGCCTATTTGAGAAAATGATACATAAAGGATTTCACTGAACTCCCCGAATTTTTCAGAAGTTCGTTGTCTTGATCGGATTCGAATCTCGTAATCTCTTGCTGTCTTCAGAGAGTACAGAGGAACCATTGTTGAGAGCCTGGGTTTTAACTGTAAAGACAGAGGGACTGTGATTTATTTGTTTGAGTTGTACTGGGAATTTTACTGCTGCTTGATTTCAGAAAAAAAAAAAATTGAAGGCATTTTTGCTACTGATAATTTTAAGGATACCACAAGAAGAGTTCAGAGGAAATTCACATCATCTACTGTCGACTTAGTAGTCATCAGGCATTGCTGTGATTCAGGGGACCAAAGCAGAGAAGCCAAGCTGTATAAATATGGTCTGAAGAAAAGCAGCTTCCCTCAGTTACATGCCACAAGTAGGTGATGTGAACATCATTCACTGATCTTATCAAGTTGTAAATCCTTTTTACTGTTGTAACACAACCTTACTGATTGCAGAATGCCAGAAATGTTGTTAAAATAACACGGGAGTTCTAAAACTATTGCCATCTCCAATACAGTTAATGGTTCTAACCAGACATATCGCATGTTACAAATGTTTTTATCTGGAGAACACTGTATAGGTCCCCAAAATCTTCAGCTTTATATAAAATGTGATAATGTGAGAGCTGGCATCAGATTGCTGGTCTTTGAAACTTCTGTATTAACTGCAACATATTTAGATTGCTGAATATCAAACTATGTAGGAAATCACATTGGAGGTCTTAATGGGTGAAATTTCTCACTTTTTCTGTTACTTCTCCAAGAATACACACCTTAATTCCAACAGCCCAGCAAAAGTACACAAAAACAAGGAAAATGTGCTCATAATAGAAATCCAGGTGGCAGATATCATAGTCTACTTTTACTTCAGAATCAAGGATGATACCAGAAAAAAACCCATCATGGGCTAAGACTTAAAACATCTGGAAAACAGCAGCCTTCGGGAATTTGAAAGAAGCTTCAACAATACAGTCCTATAATCTTTGTAGATGCATAACCTGGACTTTAGACACAATTTGTTGGTAGCTGTGATCTCTGGAGTTGTCTGATCCCTGGTGACTCCAGACTCCAGTGTTCTTAGAACCAACCAGTCTAATTTTGGAGGAAGCAGACTGCTTTTCTCTACTAGTAGTTGAACATGAGATTGTGGAGAACCATTGCTCTACACCACAAATGTATTTAACATATGAAGAATATACAGTTGGAAAGCACAGGGAAGGAAATTCAATATATATCTACTTCATGCTATAAAGCCACGAAGAAATAGTTCACTGAGGTTTTATGGGTAAGTTTACATGCATCTCAAATAATAGTTTTACCTGGAAAAAGCAGTATGACGACTAAATCAGAGCCTTTATGAGAGACTCCTGGATGAAGCAGAATGTATAGACGGGGGAAGTTCAGCATGAAGTGAATAGATTATTAGCACTTGTCATGGATTAAATCAAGTAAAAGCCATATAAGAGAGGCATCATAAAATGTAACTAATAATTTGTCTCTGTCTCATGAACACCCATTATGTAAGGGTGGATATTTTATCAGGTTTAGAACGTGTCTCAGAAAATTACTTTGGTCCTCTTATCACTATAGCTTACACTCTACTAATTAATGTTTAATCCTTTCTCAATTTAGAAGTTATTCATTTTCAATTAGTAAATATATTGAAAAATAATTAAGACTATACATGAAAAATCAAACAATCATCCCAAACATATTAAAAAATTACAAACAAGTCTCAGTAAGGGGGCAACTTAGTACAATATTAGCTACTATAAATTAATTTTTGTATTAGTTATATGTACAAAGCATTATGGTATACTTAATTAGTCAAAGATTATCCTTTGTGTAAAAAACTAGTAATAACTAGACATGAATAACTTGACAATGTATAACCAGACATTTATATCTTAATGTGCTTCAACACTCATTAGAGAAGGTATTTGTAGCAAGGAATCCAAAGAGTGAAATTGTAACATTGCTCCAATGCTGTTATTCATAGATTTGCTCTTGCCCTAGGCCAGACTAGGATTTTGTTCAGAAATTCATCTTTTTTTGCTCTGATATTGTCTCAGTGAATGTTTATGCTCCTAAAATGAAAGGCTTACAAAGCCACACAATATACACGGCTTAAGTACAATGTAATCTATTGTACTTTGTCTCTTGACGCAGCTTTAGCAGTCAGGAATTCCTTATCTGTGTTCTGAAAGAAGAAATACTGATCTTCAAATCTCTGCTCTTCTGAGAAGAACTATTCTTAAAGCATTTTGGGATTATTGATGGTTCTGGAGCTAAGAACAAAGCTTTATTAGGGTATTCATAAGACTGATAGCTAAAGGCTTATAAGAAAAACCATCAAAAATTTGCATTTTTAGAGAGATATCTGTATTGACACTTGCTTTTGAAAATCTCCAGGTTTTCAACTTAAGGACTATAGATTTACTGCCTGAACTTAACTCATTTCATAGGCTTTAAAATAGGGGCTAATATATTAAGTACACCTTAAACCAGTATAGACAGAAAGACAGAGACGTATTAGAAAAAAAATGTTACAGACATTACAGGCCTGTTCGACTGTAGATTTATTAATAAGGAGTAGGCTAAAGAGAAAATGCTAACACAGAGAAAGATCAGAGGTGAGGAGGGGACCAAGGTCTTTCCCAAATGAAAGGCAAGCAAACCAGTTCGATATGTTTCAATTTGTAAATTTGCCTTTTGTAGTTAAAGACAAATTTGTAACAGTATTGTCTGGCTTTTTTTCTATCAGTTAACTTCATATTAGTAAGAAATGGAAGAATTCTGGTCTGACATGTTTTTCATAGTCGTACGAAAGTGTTAGGGACAGGACAAGCCTGCACTGTGCTATGACTACTGTATAATAAGTATTTGTTTCATACCTCCTTCCATTTTGTCTCATTAACTTCTTTGTACTGCAATTCATACTCCAGAGTAATCCATCCCTTCCGAACATCTGCTGTTGGTGGTGGATCCCATCTTACCTGGATATCCCCATGGATCCCAGTTTGACTAGTGTTTAGCAGAGTCCAGTTAAGGTGGACAGGGGGATCAGGTAGTACTGTTTAAACAGAGTATTTGGAATAAGACAGCCAGTTTTCAATGTGAAATGATAATTCTTACTACACACCAATAAATATTTTCAGGACTTAAAAGTATGGACTTAAAAGTATATTAACCATGTATTTTTTGATTAAAATCGAACATATTGCAATGACAAAATCATTGCAAGTTTGGTTACAAGAAGGGAACCTGCCATTGGCAGCAGACATGCACTGCAGAAATCTCACCCAAGCAACTGATAAAGAGGATTAAGAATGTACTCCCTATTGAAGTGTATTTCTGCATAGCAGATTATAAAACACTAGATATAAACAGTTATCCATCAAAATTTAAATCTAGAGGTCTGACTAGAAATAAAAACAATAATTGGAGTAACACAGAAAGACAAATATTTAGTACCTAATATAGAAGTACATTGAAAAACTATGGTATCTGAAAAGCTGATCTAAATTTGCTCAGCTGAATTGAAGAGAGCAGTGGGTATTCTTGTCAGCTGTAGGAATAAATTATCTGCATATGCAGTTAATGGTGGTACACCACCACTCTGAACAAGCAATAACATCTGTAAAGTCCCAGGCAGCCACAATTCATATTGCCATAAATATAAATCATAAATCTTAGAAATAGTAAAAATCCTGATCCTTTAGATTACAGTTGATTCAGGAACAAAATAGTGTTTTGCTTGCAGAGCTTTGCAGAATCAAGGTTTTAATGCCATCCTTGCTGGACAAGGAGATGTAGCATCCATCAGAAAGGACTCAAAGTGACAGCAAAGATAAGCTCATTTGAGGGTGCAAACATTTGAGAGTCCACTGGTATTTAGGAAAGGAAACCACATATTTACTTTTATCCCTTTAGCTTTCTTCCAATCAAGGTGATGTTTTCTGGTGTGGATCACATTCCAGGTGTTACAAAATCAAACTCCTTGCAATATATAATATTTTTTAGATACTAACTTTTCAGAGAGGCAAAATTTAAATACAGTCTGAGAAATACAAAAGCTTATAGAGGTAAGACACATAATGGAAGCATACCTATTTCATCAACACTGAAACATTTTTTATCAAATACTTCATTTTTACTGGCAAGCTGAACACAATACGGTGTCCAAACAGAGGTGTAGGATGCATTGAAATAACAGCTGTTTTGTCCTGAAGTGATATAATCAGGGCATTCTTTCCAGTCTTCCTCATTACTAGAATGACAACAAAGAAGCAATATTTATGAGTGTGATTTACATGTCTTACGAAGTACAAATCACAGATGTTATGAGACAGATTGCTGCTAAGTTGTAACACTTCTGAAAGGGCGAAAAACATGTCACTATCAACAGTGATTTACAACGAAACCACTATCCAAGCAACCTGCATAACTGAGTTCAGGCACTCATGTACTCAGTGGCATTTCTGAGCTTTGGATGCTGTTTCAAAAGCACTTACTTGGGAAATCTACACACACTTGGGAAAGGGCCCTGCTGTGGATGCTGCAGGAGACCTGGCACAAACCAACCCAGGGCCACAAAATGTAAAAGTAAACACAGTGCTGTAAGGGAGAAAGGGCTAAATCCCAAGTGATACAGATCTTCTAAAACACAAGCTTGGAATTACTAGCAAGAAACCTCTTTTATTTTTTCACAATGACTTTGTTCAAAAATTCATAAATATTCTTTGCAAATAAAAGAATTGCAGCAGGAAATATCACATCCATTTCAGCTCCCAAAAAAGACAAACCAGCAGAGTTATAGAGTGGCATGAACCTCAGACTGAGATAGCATCATTTTAAATACAGCTAAGCTTAAACTGTTCAGTAAGTTCAAAAAGGTCTTCAGTTAAAGCAAAATGGGAATGGCTAAATAGTTAGTAATACTCTATTGGAAAAGTGACAGATGTATTCAAGATTTCTGAAGCCACATTAGAAAAACAAATCTCATAGCAAGCAGACCTACTGTCGCTTTTTTTAACCTCGATGCTATCTCTCAGCACAAGTATAAACTGAAAAGTAACCTTTTAAAAAAATTCAGTCCTGGTTTGTTAAAAATATGTACCATAAATGCCTATTCTTACTAAAAGCCACTCAAACTGTATAGAGGGATGATTACACCAGTTACACCAAGTGCAGCCTTCAATACTGGAGTGTGGTATTAAAAACTAAAAAAAAGCAGACGCTACATAAATTACATCAAGAAGCATTTCTGTCACTGGTCTTGTACCCAGCTGGTGAGACCAGACACTGTTCCGAATGAAATGCTGTAACTGTGCCAGTCAGGACTTGATAAAGGTGTACACAGTTAGATGCCATGGCTCCTGTAAGCAGAAGACTGGTTTAGATGACAAAATTCAGCCCTGAGACTTAGCTGTTGCTTGCACATTGAAACAGAAATATTTGTACCAACTCTTCTATTGCAGTATTTCAGTTTCTAGGACAAAGATGAAATATGTGATCTGTTCAATGTACATGGTACTGCTTCACTGCGGCATTTAATTAATTTTTAAAGTTTGTAACCTCATGGTATATGCTATTGACAGCTGTCAGCCAAACACTTAAAGCGTGTGTCCTTCCCATGGCAGAGGGGTAGGAAAATAGGTGAGCTTTAGGTTCCCTTCTAAACCAAACCATTCTATGACTCTGTTATTCCATGATTCTATGATTTCTTAGAGGTCTCAGTAGTGTAACTTAGAAAGCTAGCCTTGCCATTAGGCTATGGAGATGTATCATCATCAGAAAGTGTAGATCAAAACAACTGAAACCCTGCTCATTAGAGGGAACAGAAATTCACATACTCCTGTTTCCGTGAACAAAAGGCCTATTTTCCTTAATAGCCATTACTGGTAATGGCTATGCCCTCTTTCAGGCTAATCATTGTAACAACCTGAAAATTAAAAAAGCTTAAAGTGGAACATGAATCATAACTGAACACGGCTCAGTGAAACATTATCCCTGCTATCAGAGCAGCCTTTTTCCCTGGACCTGTACATTCAGACTTTATCATAGCAATTGATCAATAGGAACTTTACAAAACTTTAATAAAAATTTGAAAGGGGCTGTATCCAACCTCCACATCTGTCCACAGACATAGGGAATCTCAGTGCTGCAAGTTAGACTGATAAAGAATAAACTGAAGTTGCCTATTAAAAAATCCTTACCCAAGCCATATAGTGTTCAGTTTTGGATTCTGTAACCTGGATCTAAATTTAATAAGAACGTGTTCTTAATTATCTGTCAAATAACGCCTGCTGCTGCAAATTGCTTAGTAATTACCAATAAATTCTGACATTGAAAAAAATGTACCTAAAACAGTTTTACACCCTTAAAAACAGTATGGCTCATATCACAGCAAAAAATTAACAGCACGGAGCTAACAAGCACGGCAAAATAAATAACTTCTCTCTCTTTTCCTGTTTCAGCTTTTATTACCTTTTCTTGTACAATAGTTGTATTATTCTTGGAGCAGTGAGGTTATAAAAATTTCCAGCAGTCCAATAACATGAAAATGTCTCCATTTCAGGTGATCTGCATTTGCTGATTTGTGGCCACTGCAAAAGGTCTGTCAGGAAAAAAAGCAGGGGACAGAAGGATACAGATTAAACAAATTCAAACCCGGGACTAACATTCTGTTAAAAATGAAACTCAGCATTTTTAATGAGTAATTAAAGTTTCTTCCAATCCCTTATGTACAATGAGGGAAAATTTCAATTCTTCTTATGTGCATATTATGTAGATGACTACAGAAGCCAAATCTGAAAGATGTGTCAAGCTCTGTTTTGTACAGTGTGGAAGTGATAGTATCACAGCCTCAGACACAGCACGGGGACTTGCCAGTCCTAGAGCTGTAATTGAATAGACTAGAAAAGACGGTTTCAGATGGAAGGGACCTGTAACAATCATTCAGTCCTACTGCCTGACCACTTTAGGGCTAACCAAAGGTTAAGCAAAGGTTAAATCCTGTCCAAATACCTCTTAAACACTGGCAGACTTGGGGCATCAACCACTTAAAGAAACTCTTCCTAATGTCTAGTCCAAACCTGGTGTAGTTTTGAACCATTCCCATATGTCCTGTCACCACCCCCTTATCAGTTTTGTTTCCCTCCTTGAGATGCAATCAAAGACCTTCAAATCTTCTAACACCGCAGGGCCCACCACTGCATCCAGTGAAGTTGCACCAAGGCTGAGCACAGTGGGCTCATCCCCTTTGGACCAGCTGCGTGTTCTCTGTTTGGTTACTTCAGTGCAGATATACCTGAATTAGCCCTGCACTTGCTTTAAAGAAGGTGTGGTACTGCAGAGCTTCTCTCAGACTTACCACAGCTTAGCATGTACCAAGCTGAGACATTTCACAATGCCTGCTCATGATAGAAACTATCCTGAGCTGAGCTCAGGTTTTGTGCACAGTGCTGTGTAGATATAACCTTGTTCTGAAGGAAATAAGGGGACCTCTAAGCACGGGCCTGTTATGCCACATGTCACTTCTAATATCTGCAAATTTTATTCTTTGTCAAAAGTGAAACGATGGAAGGCCATAAAATGACTGCTACAATAAGCCAGCCTCATCAGCTCTCGTGAGAAAAACACAATGACTGCTACAGTTAGTCAGCCTCATCAACTCTTGTGAGAAAAATAAAAGCAAAAGTTGCAGGTATAACTCCCTTCTTTCGAAGTAAAGCCTTAACTTTTTTCTGATTCTGAAGGGTCTAATTGCCAATGCTCCCTATTTGGCCTGAAAGCTTTCAGAGGAAGATCAAATGCACATGGAACCATCTTTCTTTCTTCACTGACTATCTGGGAAATACAATCATTTATTTAAGAAAATTTCTCCAAAAGGAACTTAGGATGTAGATATTAGCCAGGTGTTTGTGAGTGGTGAAATGATCCTTGAAAAGCGAATGACATGATGCTACTGGATCCTGCATGCGAAGTACTTCGTGAATATTTTGGCAATACCATAGCTGTGAATATCAGAATTTCAGACAAGATATAAGTAAGAAATGTTTCAGGATCAGAGTGGTGAAACACTGGAAAAGGTTGCCTAGAGAGGTAGTGGATGCTCCACCCCTGGAAACATCCAAGGCCAGGCTGGACTAGGCTCTGAGCAACCTGGTCTAGTTGAATATATCCTGGCTGATTGCAGGAGGTGTTGGATTAGAGGATCTGTACAGGTGCCTTCCAGCCCAAAGCGTTCTGTGATTCTGTGATAATCCTTGATACAATATATTTACCCTCAAAGTGAGAAAAAGCATTAAGATACAGTCATCCACAAGCACTGTGCACTTCCTCCTACACAAGAGAATACTGTAGCCTTCCTGAACGTTGACTCCTTTATTTATGGCTCAGACAGACACAGCCACTCCATGCCTGAGCAATCTGTATTTCTTGGGCTCAGTGATTCAAGTTGTGTGCTTTATGATATACACTGCCAAGCACCCACATCAGGCAGCAACTGACACATGAATATTACCATTTTCTGTTTTGCTCACCCCATACCATTGTCTGATTTTACACGTTGGACAATGAACAAGGCCTGAGCATGTGAATGTAAATAGATTTCACAAGCTGGTTAGATTAAACCTCTCTGCCTCCCCTCCCCCACCTCCCCAAAGCATTTACAATACATCTTGCCAACCTAAAATAACTGAACTTTGATTGGAAAGATTTAAGTAAAGTTGTATTTTTATTGCTTTTTCTTAGCCAACATGTTCTACTTCACTCAACTTTAAATAACTTTTGTTTGAAAACTGAAACAAAGTTTGAAATGAACTGTTGCTGCAAATGGAAAAATATTGCACTGTTCTTTTATCATGAAATATTTTTTTGGTATTCAGTGTTTGACAGCTTTGGCAAAACTCAAAAATGCTTCTGGGACTGACCTTGATTTGAGCTTTTACACAGTTTTGCATCATTCATCAAACCATATTCATGTGGTAAATGTCTTTGTTAGAAACAGAACGTAATCACGAAATTGTAAATTGTCATAACATAAATACAAAATAAAACATAATAGAAGATTCAAGAACAGTATTATATTTAAAACTTTTTAAAAGTTTGAGTGTTCCAGCTTTCAAACTTGAATTTTCTTGCTTAATTGAAAATCAAATAATTCTATAAAAGCAAAACAAAGAAAAAGAATTGTTTAAAAAAAGAACAAAGAAAAATGAATTAAATTTTCTGCCTTTACTTCAAACTCATGAATAAAATTGCCTCAATTGCATAAAACCTATAATCAAGAAGACACGTGCCTCTCCCTTCTTCTATAAACAGGTAGTGTGCAAGGAAGTACATGTTATGGCTTTTCCTGTTTCTGTCCTCAGCTACATGCAAATATAATTATTTTTACTATAACAGATTAAGAATTTGAGAAAATGATATACTGGAAAACTCTCCTAAATTAGAGTATTTCTGTTGATGTATTTATAGCTAGACCATACAGTATTTAAAGACCATTCAGACCATGTTTTCATCTCCCGGGTAAATAAAGTCACACTATCACTTTTTAACATAATGAAATAATTTGAGTCCAATCAAACTTCACTTAGATTATGACAGGTCCATCAGAATGTTAGATATAGGCTCCACAGTGTCTTAATAATAAATTATCTGGAATTGACCAGCTTTATGCACACTTCAGATGTACAAACTGTTCTAGGAAAATGGATCATAACACAGCTAGCATGGCATAATCTACAAAGAAGAGGGTTAGCAATGCAGAACACAGATTAAAACTTGGTCTCTTACATCCTAACTTCAGAAGAATGTACCCCCAAGTCCCTCTTTTCCACTTCATCATGACAGGACTATTAATTCTTTCTCTCACAGATGTTCCTTCAACAGACACAAGAATTTTTGAACAGGGAGTATTTTTGTTTTGGATTCAGTACTCCTGGTTTACTGCCTTATATGAATATATATGTTTCTATTTTATAAAAGAAATGTTACCTTATGATAAACATTTCCAGTTTCTGCATCAAGTTTCCAGCCTTCAAAACTGCAGATTTTGTGACTGACTGAAAAAATTTTTAACATATTGACTTGTGTAAGGCTTGGCATTCCTGGGGCAGAGCTCACGAATTCCTTGTTTCCCACACAAGTCAATTATCAGCATTCTGCAGGACACTGTGTGAGCTCCATCGGAACAAACTGTCCCAGAATGTGATAACTGTATGCAATAGCTCAGCTGAATGCATTTATGCATAAAGGCATCAGGGTACTGAAAAATAAGGGCTGTTAAACCGAGATTTTAAATAGACTAGAAGAGCAAAACAAACAAGAGCAAAATAAAGCATGGATGCACAGTTGCTCTTTTTCCTATCTAATCCAGTAAGTTCCAGTCAAACTGTCATTAATAAAACCACTTGCTTTATTCAAGATAATGGCTTGACCAAATATGCCAATTCAACAGGAAAAAAACATGGAAAGTGTCAGAAGGCAAATTCCTTTAGAGACTGGATTTCCTTTTTATTTCACCCCCGCCCCTCCCCCCCCCGAATAAAAATCCCTCTAATAAAATTTAACTTTAAAATGAGCTGTAAGTGTGGAAGAGTAAAGAACTGAAATGTGTAACTGGGGTGTAGCAAAACAGTTTATCAACATCTTGGGGAAAGTCCTACTGCCACCAGACCTCTAGTACTTCTGCAGGGACAACGGTGGAGGAGCACACAATTTGTACAGAAATGTCCCACTTCTTAGTGTGGGACTTTGACAGGTGAAATAATAATGAGGATACGACTGATCCATAAAAACAAAGCTAACTAAACAGAAAATGAAAAAGTGGCTGTACTTTTGCTGAACAAATGGAGGTGTTTCTGGTTGTGCATTTTAGAAGGTTCATGTGGAATTAACCGTTACCAGAACTCACTGTACCTATCAAACCTATAGCAAAGTTAAACTTATAGAAGAATAACATGTTTCAATATGCAGATCAGTGATAGATGAAGCCTTATGCAACAGCACATCTCCTCGTATCATCCACTCACACAGCACACACAATGCGTCACTGCTAGAGTGCAATAGAGAAAGGTGGAAATGGCAATAAAAAGAAGGGAATTCATTACATTTAACACTGAAAACAGCTATGAAGAGCTGGAGTGCTATTTCCTGTAGCTCAAATTTGTACATTGGCAGTAAATGCTTTGTCAATTAGCTCCTGCTCCTGAATCCACCAAGCTCATCAAAGGTTGGGTCACTTAGTAAGAGCAGGTTGATTTCTATCCTACCAGCAAATTCTAATTTGTTTAAATTGGGCAGCAAAATGAACCACATTTGGTGCCAGTGGATGATATTTTATAAAAGGCACAATCTAATAATATTAAATTGTCAGACATCCTATACAGAGAGTGGGAGATGCAGTACAGGGAGACAACAACCAGGCCACTTCTTCGGCAGATTAGCTATCAGCAGATTAGCAATCAGGCTGCTTGCTAATCTGACCTGTTTTTGCCTTAAGTAAAAGCTGCCCCTAAAGGACCAACAAGTTCTGGAACAATTTTTGGGAGAGAAGAATAAAATTGACCAATAATGAATCAGATTGTTTCGCATAAAATACTTGACAGAAGCAAAGCAGAGCTTAATAACTCTGATATGCTGTATCACAGTGAAAATGGAATGGAAATGCTGTGTAAGAGAATATTTTGCCCATTGAGTAAATCTAAATGTTTTAATAGTTCATTATAAATTCAGGTGTTTTGCTTAGTAGCATGGAAGTGGAATAAGTGTTTACCTCTACATTGAAGACCAATTTGGTGACTGCTACCGCATTTTCTCGTGCTATATACATTATGTAGGCATCCCTTCAAAACAGGCAACTGTTCAGGCTGTTCTTTCAGAAAAAAAACCCTCTGTCTTTTGTTATATGAGACTGATGTAGTTAAAATCATAGAAGACTGCAGAAGCAGAGCTTATTCTACAGCATAGAAGTCCAATGGCTGTGCTTGTTTCCCCACACTTTGTGTTATTAAATGTCCACAGAATGTCACAGAAATCAATGTGGCTCACTGATGTGGTCCATAAGCGTAATACACACAAACTAAGTAAACAAAGCTCAGGATTGAGGGGAAAAAAATCACGCATTACTCGGCACAACTGCCCATGAGACAGTACAGGGAGGAGTGAGGATGTGGACATGTGCCATGTTCCATGGTATTTGGCATGTGCTTTCCAAATCATGTCCTCCCATGTGCAGTGGTGGAATCAAGTGATTTCTGTTACAGGTGAGCCCTAGCTGCTGGCCTGCCTTCATAAACAACAAAAAAAGAGAAGCAAAGCCAAAGGTCATGCATGGTATTTGTAAATGAAAGGCAGTTAATGTAACAAACTCATTTCCAATCCTCTCTTAATTGCTTACATAGTAGTAATTTAAATTGAAATGACATTTTCAAGAAATTATATATAAAAATAATTATGCTTTTATCTGTTACAGCCATTGCTGGAGATGTTCAGTGTTGAACTAGCATTATGTGGTAGGGCATATGAGGAAATATGGAAGCACAAATGAGCTCCTGTGGGCAAACAGAATGTGCAATAAGCAAATATCATGAGAAGTCTTCCATATCCTTCTCAATGCAAACAAATTCTACAGCACTGATAAAATTTTTCAACATCCTTCTTTCTCTTCATATGTACTAGCAATTTCTAGTCTGACGCCCAGTTCAAAGTTAACAGCTGTCTAAAACCAAATGCACTGCTCCCCACCATGCAGAATTGTAAAGCCACAACGCCCTGTGAGGGGTTGTCCTTGCTGCAGTGTGGCCCCTCTGAAACTACAGGTGCTCAGAGCCAGCACCAGAAAGACACGCTTTCCAGAAAGACAAGCTAAAGTTCAACTGAGCATTCCTCATCCAGGCTCCAGCAACTTCCCAAATTCTAAGAGGAAAGTACTCAGAGGACATGTGGAGTAAGATTGTCAGGTGTCAACCCAGGCTAAGAACTGCAACTTGACAAAACTTAATGAAAACTCACTCTTGGGCACATCTTAATGGTCCTGCCTAAATGTTGCGATAGACTTCCCTTATTTTAATATTAACTCCCTTCCTACAAACAAGAAGCTCTGTGAAGGAGGCACTTTGACAGCACTGCAGTGACTACTGGCACTGGGTAAGGGTAGCCAGGTCTTGGTGTGACCAGGGGTCAAGGGGGAACCAAGCCTTGAGCCCCAGAGCCTGGTGGAGGTGGCTGGAGCATGGAGCACTGTGGGGCACACCTTGCAAAACCACGCAGCAGCAAATTTCTGTGCAGTGGTGTTAGGAAAGCAAACAGCACAAGTGCCAGCCTGAGAACAATACAGAGAGTGTTTTAACAAAGGAAAAGCAACAGCACAGCTAACACCTGCAGTGGGAGCAGACAAAGACAGCTAAAACAGGGAGCAAAAGGAAAAGGAAGACAAAGACATAGGTAAAAAGAAGGATGAGAAAATGACATGTTTAGAAAGAAAAACACAAAAGCAGAAGGTAGGGAAGGGCAGCCAAACACTTGAGGTAAAGGCAGAGCAAGCATAATATTAGCAAACTGTGAATGAATGTGAGAGCTGACCCAAGCCTGCAGTCACTGTTATTCAGTTAAAACAGTGAAGACAACAACTCCTGGGTCTGGCACATGCACATCCTGATAGCATAGAGAAGAAATTGCATGTATCTGGGATCACCCAAAAAAGATAAGAATGCAAGAGACTGGAGGAGGAAGCAGGTGGCTCTGAGGGCAGTGTGAAAAGAGACAAGCAAGCACTGATGCAGCAAACCTCAGTTTAAGGACAACTGCTGAATAATGACAGCACAACAGAAAAACTGAGGTCTTCCTCACAAATCTAAGATGTTTCAAACACCAGGTCTAATATAATCAGTGCTCCATAACAGCTGGGCCATGAGTTTGCCAGGTTTCATTCACATCCAAGATGCAGCTGATGTCAGTTACAGTGACATTATATCCCAAACTCTATGGGTAAGATGAAAGTGACACTATGTCCCAAACATCATCAAAATAGTGCTGGCTAGGAAGGAATGTGTCCTGATGTTTCTTGTTGTTTATTTCCCATCCACATCCTTGTTACATTTGAATGAAGTACGTCACAGAGACACCAGTCCTCAATCTGGACTTGTTCTTAACACTCAGTTCTTTTAATTCACACTGCTTTTGGGAAACCAGAGTCAATCTGTAAATTCTTGTACTTTCCATTGTTAAACTTCCAAGTTTCTTCTGACTGCTGCAGATTTTAACTATTCTTCAAAATAATAGCTGCCTGATATATGAGCAGTATCACTTTCATACATGACAGAAAAAACCTATCTCATACTCTACAGTGATTTTCCACCATCTCCACTTGAAACCTGAAGTAGCAATACTTCTTTTTTACTCAAGTGATGTAAGTGAAGTAAAAATGCCTGTTCTATCCACAGAGAAACCACTTGAATGTCTTTGAAGGGCATTCCCAAAAGGCAGCAATAATTTGTTCTTCAGTCCAGAGTGAAGTTCCCTGTTCGAGGCACCACATACCAATATAAAAACTATGGAGGTAAAAACAATATAGAGGCTGTTACTAGGAGGATCATGTGTTACTTTTACCTGGAGTGAAACTCCACAGAACTTTACTGACCCATTTCCTGAGAAGTACTGGTATCAAAACATCTTAGGCAGCAAGGCCAGGTGCACTCAACAGAAGCTGAGTTCTCAAAGTTATCCAAGGATTTACTTCCTGTACCCTGTGACAGTGATGACTGAAAACTTTTTGAAGATTGAAAGCTCTAATGATTCTTCACAATTCTTCATGATGACAACCACTCAATTCCATTTTTAGATAGACTGTGAAGTATACAGGGACTTACATGGTATTTTCACTCTTTTTGCACCTTTAGACCATAATACTTTCTTCTGGATCCCAAAGAAGATTGAATTGAGTATTTTAGAATATTCTGTCGTGCTGTATTTCTCCTGTGCTTTTTAAAGTGTCTGTTTTATTACTGTAGTCGGGATGTTTACTCATTCCATAATTCAGAGCTTTATTACTGCAGTGAATCATGAACTATGAGTTTCCAACTTCAAAGAGGAACAGTGAAATTTAAAAAACAAACCAGAGAAGAAGAAAAGTATTGTTTTCTATTCCTTTTATCTTCAAACTTAACAAGAACATGAGTCTTCGCAGGTTTTTTTGTAAGAACATCCTTTCTAGTGGGTTTCAAGAGGAAAATCATTGTGACAACAGTTCTGTCTCCTCTTAAACAGTGTTCTAGTGCTCCTACTAAGATTGTCCTTTTAATTGTATTTATAAAGCAAGAATCTCCACTCCTAATGGCCAGAAATGAAGCCAATATTGCGACAGAACATTTAAAAGTCCTGCTAATTTACAAACGAGTTTTGTTTGAAAAAAACAACCAGCCAATCTCACAGTCATGACTTGACATATGTGCTTTGGATCCCAGCTGGATTCCTGCACATGAAAGGAAATGTATGTGACACAGTTGTAAATTACAAACAGGGAGTATCTGAAGGTCTTCCCAAAATGGGAAAGTTGCTGAGCTGGACACATCTTGACTTTATCTGAAATGCAGGATGATGTAAATACCAAACAAGAGAGAGATCATGTCTATGATACTAGACTGATGGAATTAAGTTAACAGTGGAAAAACACACACCCACCCAATTCAGCACTAGGACGAACAAAACACCAGAGAACATACAAAGCAGGACACACAGGACTTGGAATTGAGTTGGGCTTAAGGGCATAACACGTATTTTCCTTCAGCTTTTATTTCTGTCATCTGGCTGTGGACCTGAAAGATCTTCTGATCAACTCTATGACACTGGGTGTCCAGAAGTAACCCCCCAGACTAATCCTTATTTTACGACTGCATAGCATAGGAAACTTGGACAAAACAATCATATTCAAAATCACAGTGGACAGACTTACAGAATAAATATTTTTCTTTGGCAGACTGCCAAAAGTGATTTATATTATGTATCATCTGCTGAACTTGACTTTTTCTGACACCAGTTTTGTCTTTCTAAGAACCCAGTGCTGTCAGCCCTGAGCTTCAGAGCTTAGTCAGGGAAGGGTCACAGACAGAACACTTGAAGTACTTTACAGTACTTGAAAGAAAGGCTCCTGGGATATTACTGAAGTTCAATCTCTATTTAAAAATGGGCCTTTCACATTTGGCTTGTTTCCTGTCTTTCTCCAATGATATTTCATAAACTAGTATTTTCAAATGACTGTAAGAGGTGTTCAGAGGGAAAATGTGATTTTTTAAATTTGAAAATAGAGACATTTCCTGACAGGAGAAAACCAAGCCCAAACATTCAAGTTAACTGAAGACCAGCCTAGGTCTTTTGAATTGCTGTGGTCTTTAGCATGCCTAAGAAGACTTAATTTCTGACAAAAGCACAGACTTTTAAGAATACTATGTCAAGGAGGGGCTCATTCCCCTGAGTGCCATTCATGCAGAAGGAATACACTTTTCATGCTTTATTTAGATTAACAAAAGATTAATAGGCACTATCAATAAGGAAAGATCTAATGAGCTTTTAAAACAATCTAAGAAATATAGGTCATTCAGAAAATGGTCTTACTTACACTTCCTTCTCCTCTAGAAGCTCTCCAATATGTAGTTAAAGTCAAGAAGTTATGAACATTTTACACAGAATATATGAAGAGTTTTGCAACTGCCCTCATTCAAGTTATCATTAAATAATTACACATAAACCCCCCAAAAGTACTGCTTTTTTCAGGGGAGAAACAGGAGCATCAGAGAGGTTTGCTTTGCGAGCCTCAACAGAGTTTAGAAGGTTAGAAGGAACAACAGTTGCTAAATCCAAAACGATTACTCAGAAAATCCTGCCATCAACAACTTCCTTCAATGTGTCACAAATGCAATAAAGACAAACTAAGTGCCAGCCAGTTAGAAAGCTCCATTTGCATGCAGTTTTCTAAATGCAGGTGTTAGTCACAAATATATGGGCTATAGATTGATACTAGGTATTAGAATGAGATACACATTGCCTGCTTTAGAGGCCCTGTAATTTTAGAAACCCTGAAGGCAGGTACTGCAGAACTCATCTCCCACAGCAACCATGCATCACTTCGCTTCGAATTTTCTCTCAGTATCCCCTGCTATTCTGTAAATGTCAACAAACACACCATTAAAACCAGAAGTTGTTCTGTTGATTTTGCTCCAGTGTCTAAGTAGGAGAAAATTGAGCTTACAACAACTCACAGACCACTTGTGTTCATTTAGCCAGATTTTCCTGACTACAGTCTCAGCAGCTGTGATGATTCCATCTACACCCCTGCACAGTAAGAGTGCCGCTCAGACAGGTCTAAACAATAATGTTATAATCACACAACCTCCTCATCAGCAACTGCAAGCTGTAATTATATAAAATGACCAAAACTACATTTTTGGCACACTGAGGAACATGAGATTAAATGATTAATTAACTCCCTCTACAGGTGAGCAGAAAAACATGATGAGTGCAAGAGGGTTAGGCTTGTCTTTAAAACAATGGATACTAATAGCTAAGAGGATGATTCATGTGACAGCATCCCTGAGTGATGATGTGAAGTTTTACTTCAGGAGATTGTTCTGTGTCAGTGAAAAACTCTTCTCTAGTTGGTGCTGGTTTTACTACTGTGTGAATCAACATCAGCAGGTAAAATGGAGTTACACAAGTGTAAGACAGAGACAAAAACAAAATCCAGTTTAGTTTTGGGTAGAAAGTTAACACTTTAATTTCCCACTGCCATTAATGTTGGCAACCTTGTTTCACATCCCATGTGGTTTACCAATTTTGTTCAGAATATTTAAATTTTTTCTTAAGAAAAATATTTTAAAAATATTTTTCAAAATATTTAAATTTTTCATGTTCGTTGCCTCAGAACATGTCTTAAGGAAATTTTATAGAGCTTACCATGTTGCTGCACAATCACAGGTCTTTTGCATTAGTTCTGGCAGGCCCAAATACAGTGAACCACAGAGAGAACATTATGACTTATTTTTCAACAGGAAGACACTGATAGCAACACTTTCCAAATTTTTGAGGTGTAGAATTTTAGTAATCATCAATAAACACGTTTGTTCTCAACAGATCATTTCTGAAGGATCTTTGAATTTTCCTGCATTTTTGAAATCCAGGTTTTCAGCATCATACTAAGAATGGAGTTTGCCATAGAACAAACTCTCCCTATGGACACATATCAACTATAAATATTTTTATTGGTCACAGAAGTTCGAGACACTCTCAACAGTAATATAAAGAAATTGTTTGTGAGATTTTGCTATTTGTGGAGTTTTTTTACCAATTCAATATATTTTCTTGTAGGTCTTTTGAACTTGATATGTTATGGATAGTATTTTTCTTAAGTTTTCCAAATTAAGAAGTGTCTAAGAATATAGTGATATAGTTTAAGAAAACAGACACTAAGTTGTAAGACTAGAATCAGAAAACATCAGGCCAAAAAATAAATACAAACGCCTGTTTTAAAGCAGCTAATGTGCAATGTTGATACGTGAAAGAAAATGAAAGGAAAACTAACCAGCTTTGGCTCAGTAATGTACTTAAATAAAACAAAATCTGCTGAAATAAAAAATGTTTGATCAGATTTCAAGGGTAAAGGAATATCTGAAGATGGAAAAACTAATATTTATGACTAACTTATGACTAACTGATCTCCCAAAGTCGACTACATTTCTTGGACTCAATTCAAATTGGGATCAGAAAGTCTTTGTAATTATTCCCATATTTTTGCTGTACAGATAGCTGCTTCTGTTATAGCAACAGGACTGATCTTGTGAAGTTACCCTTTTACTTAGGTACAATTCTTGATTTTACACCAAATCATTATGTCTCAGTTTATCTGTACAAATGCCAAGTCTTGATGGTCCTGCACAGCCAACGCAAGTCCAAGTTTGGAAAGGTGAGATGGATTACACACTATGGCACATGTTTCAACAGAATTTGTCAACAGACAGTTGCAAAATCCCTACCTTGAGACACACTGCTGAGCACCCCATACAACATTCAAATATGCCTGTATTTTCAGTTACTTCAGATGTTATTATACTGAACTACAAGCAGCTCACAAAAAGTCAGTGAAGAAAAGGTGGAAGAAGAAAAAGGAAGAAAAAGCATGCAGAAAGAAGACTAGAATCCAAATAATGAACTATAAATCCTACGACACCTACACTTGGAAGCAGCTTTTTAAATGCATGCTATAGAAAGAAGCTTAAACAGAAGCTAAAAATGAACCTAGATTTTGTGACTTTCTATTTGAAAGAGCTGTTTGCTTTTGCTTGACCAGATGTTGGAGCTGCTCATCCCCACACAAGAAGGTTTGATTGCCCTCAGAGAAGGGGTTGCCCTGTCCCTGCACTCGGGACAGACACTGAACACCCCAGCACAGCTCAGGGAAGTGGTTATTGCCATCCTGCACCCCACAGTGCAGCAAAGCAGGGCGAGGGGACAATACCAAGCCAGCGGGGAATGGCTGATTGGTGCCAAGCTAATCTCAAGGGTAGGAGCTTCAAAGTCGTTTCCAAGTCTGGAAAGTGAGAGACAGCCTCAAACAAATTTGACTGTGAGGGAGGACAGTGCTCCCTCCTGCCTTGCTTGGTGAAACAAACACCTGGCTGAGTCCTGCTGGAAGGACTGCAGGAGAGACCAGAAGCCACAGCATAATTGACTAAATAATTCTAAATAAACAGGTAAGAAGCTAAGATATCAGTGACCTACACCTGCCTGCTAACAAAAAGCCCAAGCACAAATGTTATTCAAGTGAATTAAGTGACACCAACTAGTCTGTATTACAGCCATAGGTGATATTTATTCTGTTTTTCAAAAAAGTCAGAAGGCAAGTCAGAAATTGGCATCTGCCTTAGAATCAGACTAGGCTCATTCACAAGGTGTCAATAACACACAAAATTCCCCTCATTTGAAACAAACACTGGTTCTTTCAGAATATTTGATCGATTTGAGCTATTCCAGGTAGCTACAAAATTATTTTTAAATGAAAATATATAAAAACAAATAGTAAAATCCTTCTGTGGAAAGTTGACATTCAAGAAACTCAACAGAAAGGCAGAAGTTACAGCAAGATATTAGATCTCAAAAAGCTCAAGACAGAGAAAAAGGATTAGATGGCAAAAGTAAACATACAGGCTGTTTAACATGTTGCAACATTTCAGACCTACTTGCACTTACAGGAACATCTAAGAAGTGAACTTGTCCATAAAAGCCCATAATATTTGCTCTCCATCATTGATTTTGAGGCCAGAAAGATCCTGAACAGGCAGGTTTACATCAACCATTATCGTTGAATTTGCAAACTGTGAAAAACATGGATTTGTTTTCTAAAACACTGCAGTAAAGACTACCAAAAGAACAACACTATTTCCATTAAAAAGCCCTTCCTTGGCAGATGTTCCTTAGTGTTTAATGCTGGTCACAGCTGGATTAAACTCAGGAAAGCTGAGCTCAGCATTTCAAGCACGGATGCTTATTTGCATCTCTACAGACAAATTCTTTTTCAGCTTGAAATCCTGCTGGGTATGGCCAGGCAAGTGTTACAGATTTTGTCCCACGGCCTTCACAGCTGAGTTGGAAGTCTCTGAGCAGGGGCCTCTCCTGTGACTTTCAATACCTTCCTTTTATAGCTGGGCTAAAAGTAATGTTCAAACAGGGAATGAAGTTATGCTTTGGAAAAAAATAAGTATGCCTACAGAGGCTAGCTTGATTGCTTCCACCAACTCTGCACTGCGCCACATACAAAGATAAATCTCCAGAGGCACTACGAGAAGTGCAGAGGGGACATTCAAGGCTCAAGTCAGCTAAGGCCCAAGTCATCAAAACCTGCTACGTTCTCAGTTTATGGCCAACCTCTGGGTTTCTGTCACCATGTTTATGTCAGTGACCAAGACAACACTATACTGAATGGCATGAGCCATCTCACTCTGACTCTTTTACCCCAGAAATAAAGTGCAAATAATTTCTGCTATGTCTGCACAAGGTATAGCATTAGGATAGTGTATAGTATAATAAGATTAGCTTCTGCATGTAGGCCTAGCACAGAGTCAAGCCTAAGACAATAAAAATACCCACAATACTACTAATAATACTAATGCTAATAATACTAACTGTTTTAATTTGAAAATCAGAAAAAATGTTGGTAGCTTAGGAAACATAAAGATAAGTCTTTCTCCAGATGCTCTCAGAACTGTTTCGGCTGAAAAGGTAAGAAAAAACATGGGTCACAGCTGACAGTGTCCAGGCAATGGCAAAGATCTCTTTAACAAATTAGTATTTTGCTCCTTCACAAAACAACACGAAGCTGAAATACATAACAGCTTAATTTTAAAAAATAAAGAGATCTCCAAGCAAGTTATATCCACTAATGGTGCTCTAATTTAATATTAAGCTCACCCTTCTTCCCTGAGATAGAAGAGTAATACAGTAAACAAGAGGGATGGTCATGGAGACAGAGGCCCACTGGTGACACAGAAAATTCCATCTGCATTTTACAATTTGTCTCTCTGTTCTCTTTCTCACCAGCCAGCCAAGAGACTCGACTGAATCAGGACTCAAAGAAAGATCTGGAGACATGATCTTTGTACACTTTGTCCTGGTGAAAGCCTCCAGATGTTACAGCAGAAAAGAAATGGCAACTGTTCTTAGAAGAGAGGACAACTGAAATATGAAAGACTATGTTTCCCCCAACAGCACCATGTTCCCTCTGCAGCACCATGTGTGGTCAAGATCAGCTCCACAAAGGGATTTCTGAGTACATACTGCCGCTCTTGGGCAATGAAAACATAAAATTAACAGTGCAGTTACAATCCTCAGCTCAAAAGCCCTTCTTCACACTTACAGGACCAGCAATGTGTTTTGACACAACCATTTGATGCAGTTTTGCCATTAGGTCAGACTCCCAGGAACTTCATTTACATTGACTTTGATCAGTGTGACAGCAACAGATGATAGCTGGGACTTTGCATGCACAAAGTGAGCATGCCCATCCATCCTGAGCCCATCCTCCCTGTGCCTCCCAACCCCTCTCCCTTTCTCTAATGTTCAATGTGCTTCTTCCTAAGACAGGAACACCAGGTGGGTATTGCAGGAGGAACTATCTGTATGACTGCACAACAAATGCATTCCAGAGATGGCAGAGCTGAGATGTTTGCATTTACTTTGGAGAACATCAGCCAGTAAAAGGGTATGGAATGCTGCTGGAGACTGGGACAGCAGGGCAAACTGGCCCCCTAAGGTTGGAGGCAGCTTATGGGTGGATCTGCCCTTCCTGCCAGGGATGCCTGCAGGGTCCATCCAGCCAGAAGATGGAATACTCAGTTTTGGATATCTGAATAAAAGTGAGTAGGATTCAACCAAATACGGAGAAAAATCCCAAAGCATCTCCATAGGTGCTTTGTTGCTTTGTAGTGGTGAATTCTGTAAGGCCAAAGAGTGTAAACTGGTATGTTTCTAGCTGAACCTGCTCATAACTGTAGCTCTTTAGATACTATAATTCCTTGCAATAGATGATAAAGTTGTTATTTGGATACTGCATGCTATTTGGATACTGCATACTGTTATTTGGCAGTATCTAGATACTGTGTTAGCAATAAATCCAGTCATCATTATCCTCATAATCACTGTGTCCTACTTCTCATGTCTGGCGGAGAACCCTTCCCTCTACAACTCTGCTACACTCAGTTTGGTGCCTTTATTGCCCATGAAGTACCCAATTCTACCATGGATGTCCTTTAACATATCAAGATACATGAAAGAAACCTAAATAATAAATCAAATCACATCCTAAACCAATGTATTTGCCTTAAGCAGGACAGACAGGATATTCAATAGTTACAGGCTGGATAATCTCTCTGTGGGTTTCCTGCTAGTATAAAAGCAAGCAAGCACAGGGTATCTTCCCATGCTGCAATCAGTTGTGCCTGATCTCTACAAACAAGCCTGGCATCCCTTCTTTAACATCTGTAGTACAGTGATTTCAAAATGGCCCCACTCTGCACTTCCCAGGGGGCTATGGATAAATGCCACCACTGTTGCTCCGAAGCCTTCCTTGTTCTGTGTGGGCTCTACCACTTTTCTTCTCCCTGGGCTTCTTGGCATGCTTTCTGGATGAAAAGATATGGAAACTTATCTCCTAACCTCAAAGAGCTTAATTCGTGCCCCAAAGAAAGGAGCTGAGGTGCTTTGATCTGCAATATGAAGATATTGATCTGCCACCTGGAGATATTGATCTCTCCCTCCTTGGCTGCAGCTCCTTGCCAGCTCCTGCAGCAGGCACAGCTGGCTGTGCTATGGGAAGAAAGAAGCTCCAAGGACATTGGCTCTCTCCTGGTCCAACAGCCTGTAGGACCAGCTGGAATGCTGAAGCAGGGAAGGGAAGCAGCTGACTGATAAAACCAGCTACCACTGGAGGTGATGGGTGGTGGGCTAGGGGCATGGTGGGGAAAACAGTATTTTGCAGCCAAATCAGTTTGTCAAACCAGCTTTCCATGTGACTCCAAAAATTTTTTGCCAGGCATGTGGGAGGCAGCCGTGATTTGGGAACAAGCAACCAGGCACAGATGAGCCCAATTCTTTCACTGGCAGTGAAAGCACTTATTCTGGGGAATAAAGAAAACAAGAAACCACCCTTGCTCCTCATGAGGTGCCTAAGGCTGAGTGCCAGTGATTCTGCATGGCTTAAAAATGATTCAGGGGTACACTGGGTGGAGTAAGAGGCACAAGCAGAAGTACATTCGGTCCCTTGTCTTGGCCTGTGGAGTGGCTCCAGCAGCAGGAATGAGCATGAAATACAAAAGGAATCAGCTTGTACTGTTTTCACTTGCCACACATGAACTTAATGAGAACGATTTATACAGATTAAATGAACTTGAAATTTGGAAGAACATTTCTGTGTTAACTGTATAACCAGCTCCAGTAACTCTGGCTCCAACAAATCTGAGATACATGTATATTAGGGAGGAATAAGCAAGCCAGTTTAGGAAACGACAACACGAAGTTTTATGTAAGTTTACTGCTCAGCTTTGCTTTGTTTGATATTTCCAAAACCGAAGGTATTTTTTTACACTCTTCCAATTTTTCTTAACATTTCATCATGTTTTTTAGTTCTACCAGGAAGAAAAAAAGGAAATATCTAATTATCAGTATAAATATTATTTTCAAGGCAATAATCATTCCAACAAAACTAGAAACCAAAAAACATGGGAAATTCTAATGTATACCATGTAAAATTTCCAGGTTAATTTCTAGATTATTAAGCTTGAGTAAAGCATCCAAATCAAAGCACAACATTTCAAAGAAGAGCAAAAGGAAAATTATGGTATTCAAGAGACTTCAGTGATAACTGTAAAACAAAACTCAAAAGCTTTAGTAGTTTTTTGTGACCTTATCTTAGCATAAGGGAGAAAAATTGTTGGAAGATGAGAAGAGTAGTGAGAGTAGATTCAGGGTCCACATGACAAAACAGAGATATAAGAGAACAGAAACATGTTAAAATAAAACACATATCAGTAGCAGAGCTAACAATGCCATCTGCTAAATCGTCCTTACACATCTCACTTACTACACTTACTACAAACTCTAGTATTCAAATGTTCAAGTTGTTGCTTTTGTTTATTAATTTGAGGTGACAATCTCAGTATCAGGTGCCTGGTTTTTATGGAAATATCCATCAGAAACAGTTTGGTGATTCCTAAGTGGTTTGCTCATGCTAAGTACTCTGGGTGTTCTTCATTTTGAAAATAGCTTTTGAATCAGGAACACCATCATCTTGTGGAA
Organism: Grantiella picta; assembly: GCA_013397955.1. Classification (NCBI taxonomy): domain Eukaryota; kingdom Metazoa; phylum Chordata; class Aves; order Passeriformes; family Meliphagidae; genus Grantiella; species Grantiella picta. Next base: position 202,154 of record VZRM01003776.1, on the reverse strand, counting down.
ACGTGCTCCCATTCCACTATGCACCATAGGCTTCACACTGTGCCTAAATTTGCACTGGTCCCTGGCACAGGGCACAATTTCATCACGTTAGGCACAGATAGACTTTTCTTAAAGTGACTGCTTATATAACACTATTATAGGTCACTGTAGGTCTCTGTCTGTTGGTGAGATGTTTGTGCTGTTATCTGAGATGGGAAACCAAACATAGGAGTGATCCCTTTTGAGTCCTAAGGGCATGGAACATGGTGGCACATGTTGGAAATTCCTACGACAGTGGCAAAATGCTGACAGATTAATCTACACCTGGCCCCCAAACATGCCTACATATGTCTCACTGAACCATAAATCAAATATGTTTTTACAAGCTTTCTTCTTTTAGAAATCACTCAGCAGATATTTTGAGCTCAAATCAGGATCCTTTTTCTCATGAAAGTGCCAAGCCCTTTTCAAACCATGTTAAGTGAGGAGCAGGTTAAAGTATCAGTTGTTTAAGCATCTAGAGGAGCAACACTACAAAGGAGTACATCTAATGCTGCCTTGCAGAAGGTAAGTTCAAAGAACCACCACTACCCTTTACCACTGCAGAAAGCCTGTAAACTTCTTTCAAACAGCTGCTATTACATCTGACAGCAGCTGATTTGCATGATGGGGCACTCTGTGCTCACCCAGCTGTACTGTGCAAATCCTACCACAGAGATAACCTCTGAGGATGAAACAAGTGTGGAGCACAGGCCAGAAGTTTGTTCATGAACACACAGGTACTCTTTCCCCCACTTCATAGGAGCTGGAAAGGAAAATCAACATCTACTCTAATATGTTTTCAGACAAGGCTATAAAAAAAGCTAAAGCAAAAGATTTTTAAAATAAATATACTAGGACATTCCTGTCTGGAAAAGAGATAACTAAGTAGTGAGATTTATAAAACTAGAAAGATCAGAAGCCATGGTGACGTGGGATTGATTAGTCATTGTCTCTGTAAATTAAAAAAAAAAAAAAAAAAGAAAAGAATAAAAGGCAGCTAATGCAACTAGTAAGTAGCAGATTCAATAGAAAAGTACACATTTCTCGACTCAACTTGTAGTTGGGCTGGGAAGATCCTTACTTACATAGCATTTAGGATCCTAAAATTTTCTATATCTACATATTCAAGATGACAATCATCAACTTTACAGGAAAAAGTATTCAAAGGTAATAAATATCAAGGTATCGCCTCTAGCTCCAAACCCTACAAGGCACACAACACCAGAGGAAGGCACATTATTCAGTGATTGCTCCACTCTTCTGCTCTTCACTGTGCATTTGGCAAGCAACCACTGGAGATAGAGGAGATAGTACACAAAGCTACAGGAATTTTAGGTTTTTGCTGGAACAGCTGTTACTGTTTCACAATGCTTTTGGAAAGACAGGCCTGCAAGGAAGACAGACATGAGTAGCAACCTGTGGTAGTTCAAAATATTTTTCCTACTATAAAGTAAATTCCAATTTATTTCATTAGTCAACATAGTTTTGTCCTCCCTTGTCAGTACCGCACAAACTTATTAACACTTGCTATGTAATACAAACATGATATGAGCTCTCTCTTCTATATTTAGTAAAGAAATAATGGGCAAGCTCACGTCAGTTTGCAGCTCCTGCTCCTGTGGCAACAATTCCTGTTTTACTGCCCGAAGAAAACCCATGATATGTACAGTGTATATACAGAGAGCTCAGAAGGACGTGTACAGCAGAGGTAGCATGAAATTCACAGTTTTGAAAGGTGTAAAGGCCTCTACTCTTCTCTTGAACTCTGCCCTGTCTTCTGTCTGTAAACGGCACCTCTCAGGCTCACAAGGTTATTATATAAGCACTAGTGTGGGAGTGCAGCCAAGCATGGCGAAGTCTAAGTTGCATTCCCGGTTTAGTCCACAGCCAAAGTAGTTTCTTTAGTATCTTTTACAAAAACAGGCAATTTGTTTTAAGGAAGGACATAGCAAACTGTAAGTAAAGGCAGCTTAATAAAGTCCCTTAGCACGTAGTCATTTAGCACCAAGAAGACCGGCCTCCCTTTGTGAAAAAACCCTCCTAATAATTTCTCCATTACCAGAATAAATACAGCATTAATGGTGGTTTTCAGACTGCTCTAAACCCACCACTTCCAACAACCAGCAGCATTGGAAGTTCCACAGCCAACTTTCTGAATTCAGTCAGAGCTGTGAAAAGCAAGAGTCATCTGAAAAGCTAAAGGAACAGAGAGAGAATTTCCTGAACTTTTGCCATACCCTTATTCTGCTGCTGAGATTGTACCAGAGACAGATTGAAAAAGACTTATTTATTGCAGGTTATGATCTTACCCCCTCCATACACAACTACCCCCTTTCCAAATCTTGTGGAGCAGTTCCACAAGAATTCTCTCTGCAGCTTGTGAACTACACATAAGACAGAGGATGCACGGTTTTGGGATCCAGTGACTCATGATACACCATGATCAGTATGAGAGATGAACAGGAGGGCTGACGAAAAGGGAAGGGACTATCATGGCTTGTAAGCCTGTAAACTGTCAGAAGAGCCAAAAATACCTCAAGAATCAAGTGTGTGGCAACATTTCTGAACACTGTGCTATAGTGTGGTAGTGCCCAGGACACAACAGGAAGAAAATGTGCTTATTGGAATAATCTAATCCAAGTGTACAATTAACCTTCATGCATTTCAGTAAAAATGGAGCACACTTGGTGCCAGACTCTTAGGAAGTAGAGAGTCAAAAGAAAGGCAATGCTAGGATTTTTTAAGTCCAGTTTGCAAAACGAGAATTGCTAACATTTGTGTGATGGAAAGCTCAGAGGAAACATTCCCTTTCGTGCTGTTTCAGAGCATTGAGTGTCAGATTTTGTAACCTAACCTAATGACAGAAATGCTTTCACACTTCTCATTTTCTCCTTTTCTCATCCCCTTCTTCCCTCCCTAAGCTCTTCGCTTCCACTGATGTTTTCCTTGCATTTTCCTCAAGGTGCTTTCACAGAATAGGTCAGGCTGGAAGGGCCCACTGTGAGTCATCTGGTCTAACCTCCCTGCTCAAGCAGGGCAATCCCAGAGCACATGGCATAGGATTGTGTCCAGACAGTTCTTGAATATCTCCATTATGGGAGACTCTACAACCTTTCTGGGCAATCTGTTTCAGTGCTTGGTCACTGCACAGTAAAGAAGTTCTTCCTTATATTCAGGTGGAATTTCCTGTGCATCAGTTTCTGCCCGTTGCCTCTTGTCCTATTGCTCAGCACCACTGAGCAGAGCCTTCTCCACCCTCTTGACATCTTCTTCCCTCCACCCCTATTTTCTTTTATTTTCTCTTTGAGAACCCACACTGCTTGACTTCAAGTCAACATTCCCTCTGATGGGTGAACGAGGGAATGTGTGATGCATTGTTTCTGAATGGCAGCAGGCTGCTTGCTGAAGGACAGACCCTGGTGCAGTCCCAGGGCACAGCTCAGTTTTCTTTTCAGGGCCAAGAGTTCCCAGCAAACCTCCTGAACTGGGATGGTAGAAATTAGCTAATTTAGCTCAATCCAGGGAGAGGCAAAAAAAAATCGACCCAAAAGATTTACAAAGGGACCTATCTTGGTATCTTTAATTAGGGTGCATCCAACAGTTGTCCTGCCTGCTCCACAGGGAACACTGAGTTTTTGCTGTAGAGACAACACAACTCACTACTAAAATTCAGAAAATACATTTTGGGAAGCATTGAGGAAGAACATATGAAGCACTAGGAATAATAAACAACATTAGGAATAACATATTAGAAAGAAATTCTTCCCCATGAGGGTAGTGAGGCATCAGAACAGGTTGCCCATTTGTGGATTCCCCATTCATGGAGGTGTCAAGGCCAGGTTGGATGGAACTCTGAGCAGCCCAGTCTACTGAAAGATGTCCCTGCCCATGGCAGGGGGGTTGGAACTAGATGATCTTTAATGTCACTTCCAACCTAAGGCATTCTATGATTTGTGTGAATTCTGTTTTGCCATTTGAAGTCCAGAAGGCTCCATGAGAACAACTCTGCTAAGTGACTGTGAAAACTTACCTAAGCATGTTTAAAGACTGCAACAATAAACACATCAAACAAACTCACAAGTGAAAAGGTATCAAAAAAAGGTATCAAAAGCTTTCTCCACACTGATGCCACAGAATCCTTGTCATCCTTTCTAAGATCCTTACATAATGTGGGTGTTGCAGCATTTAGCCATTTGTTACAGAATTTATAAATGAATTTAATTTTTGTCACAGTCACTCTGGTGAGAAATCTCTTGTTGACACAATGGCCATTTCTTCTATGATAACTGTTTTTTAAGTTCACATCAAAGATCCACTGAATAGCCATTAACATTTCAACAGCTTTTTAGAAAGTTGGGTTGTAAATGAAGAATGTCAAGATCATAGTGACTCCTAGAGCAGTTTAAGTCCTATCACTAAAAAGGACACGAATTAATTATGGAATGAACACAGGGTGGGGCTGGTTCTGCCATGCTTACTCATGCAGAACAGGGTGTACCTAGACAATTCTCCCATGGGACCCTTCTGCAAAATGTACTACATGCCTGCTCACATTAAATTGTGAAATGCAATAAAATGTTCCCTCTTTAACTACTTAAAAAGCTATGTTGCTTCTAAGGAGACCAAACTGGTGCACTTCTGCTGCAGTGCCTATGTTAATCTCAGTCACCAACAGATTGATATCTTTTTTTCTGCAGCCCTAGTGCACAGTGGAAAAAATACTTAGGTACATAGGAAGAATATATGTAATAAATATGAGCCAGCCTTCCTGAATTCCAACTGCAACAACACTGCCAGGATGGGAAATGCCTAATTGCTGGCATTCCGTATGTCCTATGCTTAGACATGTGCTTTGCCAGTGAGATTTACATCCCTTCAGCATGAAGCAGCAGACTTATGAGACAGAAATACAGTTCTAATTCAGGCTCTGGAAAAAATAGGCTGTAGGGATAATGCAGTGAGTTTCAGTGTGTTTCTTTGCCAGTGTGATTTCCTGAGCCTCAGTATTACAAACCTGTCATTTGCTTCTTGCCCTTATGAAAGCAGCCACTCTTCAAGCTGTTGTGCTCAGCCCCACTTTTCCATTCAGACCACCTTTATAATTTCTTTGTGCGTCACTGCAGTCCTTCAACACACAGCAAGCTGCTGTGCAGGTGCCTTTTCTTTGACCCTGTCTGAAACAGTCCAGCCTGGCTCCCTGGCTATGTACCCAGCACTGCATGTCTCAGGCAACACAGACCCTCACCAGCCCTGAAATTATGCAATGCAGGATTCACCTTTAGGGAGTATCTACATGATGTAAACAGCTAGCAGCAGGTAACAGGTACAGACCGTACGGAGAGTTGGATCCAACTGCACTTTAGGTAAGCTTATTCTAAAAGACTATCCAAACAAAATGTCAGTATTTCAAGAATATTCTCCTGGAATAAGGAGACATCACTAAAGGAAGGAGCCCGAAGCGCATAGAAGCACTTAAGTAAAGCAGATAGGCATCTACAGGACCACTGAGACTCCTTCAGCTCACATCCACCCAGCTGCATAAATACAACCCTTGCCTGTATCCCTTTCTCCCAGTTTAGGTTTTGTCCCCACTAGATTTGAACCTATTCCCTCCTCCACACTGCCTTGGCACCAACAAAGGGGTCACTGAACGCGCACAAGAGACAGGCTTCCTGCTCTTGCTTCCCAGGCTTGGCCACATCCCAGCCCACAGCAGCTGGCTCTGGCTGCTGGAGAAACTCTGGTTCATCTCTGCAGCCCTGGGACACAGCGTGCTCTGACACCCTCCGTCGGGAGCACACACAGGCTCGTCAGTGATAATTGCTGGGAGAGCTTAAGCAAACTGTGATGTCAGGGTCTTTGGAGATTTTATTTTTTAAGTGTAAGCAAGTTTCTACTGAGCACACACATACAGAACCGAGAGTTCTAGCAAGAGCACCAGAATCTGAGCACATTTTCACATACATAGTAAGAGATAATTCCACGGTAAACTACAGGCAACTTTGACTATTTCAGTGGGAAGACTGAGGCAAATTGTAATCACATAACATGTTAGCACCACTGCCTACACTCGTTCTGCCACCAGTGAGCTTGCAAGTGCAGAGGAGCACATAAAGTTGTGATTATTTATGATGCATTTCTTTATGATAATGATAGAATAATTCAGGTTCAGAGGGATTGGGGGTCCTCTTCGGGTTCATCTAGTCTAATCTCATAGCCAAAGCAGGACCATCTTTGAATTTACATCAGGATACTGAGGGCCTTGCCCTGTCCTGCCTAAAGTATTTCAAAGATGGAGATCCTATGTCCTCTCTGGCAAAACCTGCTCTTGTCTGCAGAAGAATGTTTTTCTTATGCTCAAATGGGACATCTTCTGTTGCAGTTTGTGACCATTGCCCCTTCCTATTTTTTGTGTATAATTCTCAGAAGAAATGGGCTTGTCCATAAAAGCTCCTGTAGGTAACAGAAAACAAAGCCAATTTCTTCTCCTTCCCCTCATTTATCGTGTGCTCCCACCCTCTGTCTATCCTAGTGTCCCTCCGCTGGACTGCCTCCAGCTTGTCAGCAATATTTGCAAGTATTTATAAATCTCTCCAGATTGCTCAATCCCACAAGAACACACTGGTTTAACAACAGTAATGTAAATACAATGAATACATTTTACAGATCCTTCATGATTCATTAAAGAAAACGATTGCTAGCAAAGCAGTAGATCTGGCCAGTAATTACAGCACAGTACAGGGCAGTTTCTGTATGTGTATTGTACCATAAGGTTAAAAAATAAAGCTTATGCAAGAATATAAATATTAGGTTGCAATGTCCTCAGGTGTTTGCTAACTCTAAAAAGAAATACCTGAAAGCATGTTGGGTGTAACTACAGGTTACAAATTTTGAACCACAATTCCTTTCTGTTCGAATATTCCACATATGGCAAAGCCACATATTTCTGTGAACTGAGATGATTTTGATGTGTTTTTAGAAAATAATTCTGAAAAGAAAGCCTAATTAATCACTTTCTACACTTAAAAATTGGAAACACTTCTTGGGACCGAACTCCAGTTAGTTTGTTTGAAGTGGCCTACAGAGCAGCTCTCCAAATTATCTCTTGGGAAACAAAAACTGACAAAAAGTCCTCCAGCACAGCGAGGGCAGTTACTTTATCCTATGACATCGTTTTGTAGCCCTCATGCAGGGTTTTATGGATTTTTCAGGTCACAGGGAGTTCTTGTTGTCACGAAGCCTGACTCTTTTCATTGTACAAAGAAACAATGAGGAAAAGGGGAAGTACGTGGCACCAGCTCTGATGCTGCCAAAGGACAACAAAAATTATGTATTTCTGACAATGCTTGCCATTGCAAGCAGCAGGGCTGACAGCCTCAGTCCCATATTCCTAATACCAAAACCAGTGTTCATGGCTTTGGGGAAATTCAAGCCCAGGTTTCCTGGAAGCATCCTTCCTTCACAGAGCACTTCAGAAGTGGAAGTGGACATATGAGCTGCAGCAATACTGCCTGACACTCCATATCCACTAGAAACACCAGAGGTGCCACTTTACTTCCTTGGTCATGCAGTTATGGGTCAATGCCTATCGAAGACTCTGCACTTCAATGCTCATTCATGACCCATAAGATTGATCTTACTTCTCCAACTATATCTACAAATACCTTTAAATCACTTTTAAAGGTCATAAAACTAAGTATTTTGGATTAATATACCAAGTCTGGTATAAAAATGCATAGAAAACACCAGTTTTTATAAATTACTGCCTATCTGGTATATAAAGGATTGCAGTCATGGTGTTGAGTGAGACTGACAGAAACCTTGCAACGTAACTCCAAATATTTATCAGTGTACTATTCTAAAATAATAATAAAACTATCACAACAAAAAAACTACAAAACCAAAAACAAACCACAAAAAAACCCAAACCAAACCAACAAACACCCCCCAAACAAACAAACAAAAACATAAAAGAAGAAGAACAACAAAAGATCACCAAACCAAACCCCAAAAGTTTTCAGAATTAGCATTTGGAGTTGAGAGGCTAAGTATGTGGAGATTGGTGCAACTATATCTGGAGGCCCAATAACAATTTCTATTAAATATATACTGTCAATTACTGCATTCTTAGCATCATTAGAAATGTGCATCTTAGCATCATTAGCAATAATAAAAATAACAACAGTATAGTAACAGCATTACTAAAAGAAAGGATAGAAAAATATTTTTTGCTTAATTGCGTCTGCTGCTATGTTCGTTTTTTCTACGTATCTCGGTACAATCATTAATATCTTTGCACCTGGTCTGCCACCCACACATGATGAAGTGATAGCAAGAGAAAAAATAGGGCAAAGAAAACGTGGACATTAAATTGCTATAAAGCCTCCCCATTTCGGGACAGGAAGAAAATGCTTAAATGTTTAAGCATAATTTTGAAGATCAGTTATGGAGGTGTCTCCTCTAACTTCTATGCATTTTTGACAAATCTAAATAACAGATAAAGACTGCCACTGAAGAGAAGTGGGGGTCATGTGCTTGATTAGCAACGTTACCTAAAAACCCATAACAGCTGCCCCATTTCCCTCCCTATCTGTACAAAACAACTGTTGAACTCTCCTAACTACTCCCTGCCTCAGCTTCACATACTCCTTTCCTATCTGGCACAGCACCTTCTGCTATGATTTCCAAATGTCCTCTTGACACAAGGCTTGTGCACGTACTGCTGCATCTGTTACTAATTAGGGAGGGGTATTTAGCCTGGTTGGAGAATGACACTCTTTGGCACGGAAAGGAAGCCGGCAAGTTAGAAACACCTTTTCACTCTATTCCTACTAATTTTTATACACAGCAAAACAGAAAGAAAAGAGCCTGTGAACCCTCTACAGAAGGCTAGTGTATCTGTGCAGATTAAGGTTTCTTCCCAAGATGCTGGAAATTTTTTTTTTTTTGCTTTCTTTTGAACTCCCAGTCAGACTGGCATTTTTCCACACACCTGTCTATGACAGACCTTTTCTAAATTTTTTTGTAAAAACTCTGTCACAGACTTTCACAGGCTTTCACAGACTGAACAGCAAACTGATACTGCCTAATTCAGCCAAAAACTATAGTATGGCACTGTGGATAAACAGCAGAAAAAATTATCAACTTGTCAGGGAATGTGCAGAGCAGAGAAGAAAGCCTTTATAGCCTACATTAGTTTAGTTTGCAAACATTTTGGAGCAAATGAACAGAGTATTTAGTACCAATAAAAGTATTACAGTGAATTAAAGTACATTCTAGTCAATGTTAAATGGTAAATATGGTGCTGCTAATGCCACAATGACATCCCCATATAGGACATGTTCTTCAGAATACTGCAACTATCATATTCAGCAAGTCCGTACTCTGTCTTGCAGGATTTCAATATCCACAAATAACATAAAGTCATCTATGTCAGCAAAGGTGAGACTAATTTAATTCCAATTTAGATACCCATAATGTACATAGCACAGTCAGCAGCCTTTACAATCAGTGGAGTGAAACAGGTGACATGTAAAATCAGAGAGACATTTGCTTCATGATGAGCTGAATTATGGCTGAAGCATGCCTGTCATTCTTGTGTTACTGTCAATCTATCTCCTAAGCATCTCTAGGTGCAGGTGTCAAAAATTTCCCCATTTACTTTTGAAATCCAGGTAAACTGAGTCTATCAGTGACAATTTTTTACTGCAGACACTGGGCAGGACAACAGAAGGAAATGCTTTGCAGGACCTACAGTAAAGGAAGAGCTGGTAGAGGATATGAAGGTCTACAGCAGCTTCAGCTGAGGAGACCATGGGAGTTTTGGAACTGCTGAAGGCAGCGAAGAACTTGCTGTAATGGAAATTCTGGTTAGACACAAAAAATTGGGGTTTTTTTCCCCGAAGTGAGGGTGGTCAAGGACAGCAATAGGTTTGCCAGGCAGTGTGTGGAGCATTCAAAACTTGACAAAGCCCTGAGCAACCTGATGTAAGTTCAAACTCAGCCCTGCATTCAGCAGGTGGGTGGGCTGGAGACCTGAAGAGTTTTCTTCTGATTTAAATTATTCTGTGACTGAATGATTCTGTGACTCAATAGGAGCCATACAGAACAGATGCTTAACCGTTTACTAAGAAAGCTGTAGTTCTTCTGTTTAATAATATGGGCTTCAGAAGTTCAACTTTGGATGAAAACAGTGATATCTGGAGATGTGGTGAGAACTGCCAGGGCTTTTCCAAATCAGGGCTTCCTTAAACATAATCACTTCAGACACATTTGAAGACCCAAGACCATTTCTTCCCTGCTGCTGCAAAGGAACAAAGAATGAGTAAACTCTGACAAAGAGAAAATCAAAACAATCTTACAGATTGTGCCAGATTCTGCCCCTCTGATGAGCCAGCATTTTGCAGCTTTCATGTCATACAGCATTTTCAGAGTGTTCCTGATTTTCAGTTTCCTCATATAATTATTTTTACCCTTCCCCTCTTTACTTCAGCTCTTTTATGCTTTTTTAGTCCACTTCAGCCATACTCTGCTCTCCAGTTCAGTCTTGACTGGAACTGCAATCCTAAAAAATTACTTTATTTACTCTCTCTCATGTGAGGACAAGAGATAAAAACATTCAGTTGAAAACACAAAAAAACCATTCATATCCACACTTGCTGGTTCTGTTTCCATCTAGTGGACAAATGATGTTTAATTTTTCCTAACTTTCCATACACTGGTCTGTTTGTTTTAATCCAAACAGCTTTACACAATTCACATCCAAGATAGAAAATGGGTATTTGTAGAACAATGTATGAAATTCTACTAATTCACTGCAGGTTTTTCAATATAAAAACATTTAGAAATAGGCTTCTCAGACCTCTGGCAGCAAGACTAGGAAAATTATAATTGCGACCTCTAAACACAGAATGAGCACTTCCAACAGTAAATCTTACTGTTTCCCTGGAACCTCTTACTCCTCACAAAAGAAACCAAATCTAAAAACATTGCTTTAAATGCTTGTGCTTCTGTCAGTAAAAAATTGTGCCATTCATTAAGAAGGAAAAACCCTCATTATGAGAACTCTAAGTTCTATTGACAGATGGAACAGCTCATCATGTCCAGGACAAATGTTATAAAAATCAACAATTAGTGAAAACAGGCAGAGGTTTAGGGCTCACTATGCTGATACAGAAAAAACATCTCCAACTTCCATGCCAGTATCACATGTAGATTCCAGTTGTATCTGCTCACAAGATCTGGCCAAGTCACTGTTTGTTTTTAGAGTGGACTATGTCTACTATTTAGAAAATCATCTTAGAAAGGATCCTTAATTCTTCCTAAAGCACAAACAAGACTGTACAGCTTGTGATAGCAGACAGGAAGGTCAAATCACACAATCAGCATGATGAGAAACTTATTATTTCCTAACCCTGAACAAATATTTTTTGCTTATTTCTGGAGGCAGCCTAGCTCAAAGCATTAATACATTTATGTTTTGCATCCCAAATTTCCAAAACATTGGAATGGATTCTTATGCTGACTGTGGTATGTATGGGACTCATGTATAAAACTCCAGGTACTCATCAGTAAAAATATTGCCTGCCTTGTTGTCATGTTGCTTTATGTTAAAAATACATAGTTGCCACAAATTCCTTTATTCTACTAGAAAAGAAAAGCCTAAAATACTTTTTGCTCAAACACATTCTGCATTCAAACACAGAAATAACATTTGAATAGCAGTATCAGCCTTCTTCATTTATCCCTCCTTTTTCCAGAAAGTTTCAGTTCACAGTTTTTAACTTAATATATATCAAATGATGTAATCATCATTACAGTTATTAAAATATTATTGCTCTTGATAAGAGTAGTCCACTGTGTGGCTAGCTTGCAATCTCACTCGCGACCATTCACTTCTCCTTTTCTGTTTTTCTCCTCTCTTATGTGGCATGGAGCAATCTTTCAATGCTGCTGTGAGCATCTGTAGAGAGCACACCCTCATAAATTCAGTATTGCCAAGCAGCATGATCTGTACCATAACATTCTTTTTCTTTGCACACTTTGCATATATTTTTCAGGTTTCAGGCATCCTTTAAATCATTCTACAAACACAATGACTCAGAAAAGCCAAAGTATTCTTATAAATTACATATGGTAAATACATAAAACTGTCAATACTTGATAGGAATTTTTTATCTCAGCAGACTAAAAGCTAATAAATATAAAGAGTATTACCAACATTACAAACAAAATCTCCCTACTCCGCGCTTTCAGTGACGGGAATAGTATCCGAAGTTGAGTAAAAAAACAAACATACAAAAAATTTTCTTCCACACCTTCCCAAAACACCTGATTTGACTTGCATACACAAGGAGCTTCCCTTCCAGTAACTGAAAGTCAAAACCACATGTTCTCTATATTACCAAATTATAACCTATCAGTATAGCATATAGTTTAAAAACACCACCTAATAGAAATATGCAAAAATCAGTAAAAAAAGAAACCTGCCTGTCTATTAGGATTTTAGTTGTTTCTCTGACAAGTCAGCACATTCTCAATTACCATGTTTCTAGAAAATCACTGTTTCTTCATATTGCTGTTTTCCTCAGCAGTTAAATGAAATTAATACGCATGAAACCTGTTGTAATTCTGTATTAAATCTCTATTAAGTATTTTGATATTCTCAAATGTAAGGTCCTCTATAAGAAGAATATACAGTGGTCATTTTTATCTCTATATATGGTTCTGTTAATAAGTCTGCACTGCGTATGAAGACAACAAGAGCTTTCTAAAGACCATTTATCACAACATATTGTACTACTACTACTGAAGTACTTCACTTCTTTTAAATCAAATTGGAGCGTTATTATAGGCTAGGGTTTTTTAGTTTTGTTTTTAAATTACATTGTGTCTTGCCTTGAATGGGTGACCAGGTCATAATCCTCCCATAGCAGTGTTGGTGAGATTGCTTTAAATTAACAGGCACCGCTAACAATTACTTGAAAACAGCTCGTCCTGTTAGAAAAAAGCGGTGATCCAAATTCCACAATTTCTTTTCTTTTTTTTCACCAAATCTGGTAAGTTTTTAATGATCTATTTACCCAACGTTACTGTTAGCTGTACCTCTTTCCCCTTAACATAAACGAGAAAACTGTACACTTATGAAACAGTACAAAACAAAGACTGAACATTGAATTCAGTGACTGAATCTTTTCCACATAATTCGAAAGTACAGAGTGAGAATTTCGATTCCATATGCAGCAGCAGGTTTGATATAATTCACTATGTTCTGTTCTATCTTTGTGTGTAAACTGTTCAGCTGCTTATTTTTGAGGAGAAAGGAAAAAAAAACCAGGACAAACCCCCACCCTTAATCTCTAATTCTCTAATTACTCAAAAAAAATACTCTAAAACCTAACAACATTTCATAGCCATGCCTGAAGTCTCTCCCTTAGGAAAGCTATTTTCAGTTCTCTTGCTACATCAGATGGGACCAGCTCGCTGCCAAGAGCATGTGTTCTTGGACGTGGCTGCAGTTCTTGAGGATGGATAAAGCCTCCTCAGCTGGGAAAACCTGGCTGCAGAAGGAACTATGAGAAGAAACACTGAGTGCTGCCCATCCTTGTTCCGAAACATTCTGAAATTTTTCTTCCTGTGTTTTTTTCCTATGTTTGTTTTTGTTTTGTTGTTTTTTACTCTAACAGGAATGGTACTCATTTCATACCAAGAGCAGAAAAGGAGCCAAGGACTCCCTCAAGCTGACTGCACACTAGACAATTTCCAGTATTTTCTGTGGAAATAGCACAAATACCAGAATGGACGTGAACATAGCAAAACAGGAGCTGCCCTTATTCTCTACTATATTTCTATTACTCCTGCTCAATAACTGAATTTTCATTTGGGGACAATGTTTTTAAACTCTAGCTTACGGTTGGCAGACAAACAAAACAACCATGGAAAAGTAAGACTTTTGAGACCCTTACTCTTTTATTGTTTTCTTTTAAAAAATGGCTGTGTAGCATTTGTCTCAATCAACTATTTTTTACCATGGTCCTTGAGAAAGCTTGTGTCAGATGCAATAACTAGTAAAAAAGGGACCAGACCCAACCAGAATTACTTCCACTATTTTCCACACCCTGGGACAGAGTGTAAAATTAGCTATGCCAGTGGGCTGCTTCTCTCCAGTGTATGGCTTGATGCTGCCATCAGGTAGTGTCTGCACACAGCAACCCAGCCTGGTCTCTGAGCACAAGTTAGAGACACCTTTGTTGTTGAGGCTCTTGGTTCTTCAGTTTAGGACATCGATTATAGGGACATCTGAGGAGTAACAGCTTGGGAAATGTCCCTGAAGGTGAAGAAGACCTCCAAAGAACCTGTTCCAGAGCTTTGTTCACCCTTATCAGCCTGCTCTGCACTTTTCCAGCTGTGCTGCATGCCTTTCGCATGGGGAAGAATGGAGCTGTGACAAGCACTGAGCTGACCTTCTTGGGGACAGCCTGTCAGAACAGCAAAATCCCATCTCTGAGTCATAACATTTGGACCACGTGAATTTATGTGCCCTGTTAGGGTTGTATTTTGCCTACAAGCATCATTCGACATTTATCTACTCCAAGTATCATTTGCTGATTTATTACCCAAGCATTTGGCTTGTAAGGACTTTCTGCAGCTCTTTAGCTGGCCCTTTGTGGTTTAGTGGGACATCCACAGACTTCTTATTTTGAAACTTCAGCATCTGCCTGCTTTGCTGAGTTGTTTATGAATGCGCAGAAAAAAACAGGTCCCAGCACAGACGTCACCTCACTGACTCCTGCTCTCTGTTCCCTAGCCTGCCTGTCCATGCAAGTACTGTCTCCCTTACACTGCTACAGGATTAACTTTTCATTACACAGATGTGAATGGTTTCCCTCCCATTAACACTTGCTTTACAAGTACCTGCTGTTTTGTTTCTGTACACTAATGAAAATTCAAGATGAAAAAAAAGAAATCAAATCAATTGCAATGAACCTACTAGATTTCATATGCTTTCCTGAACTGATGTACTTCCCCCCACAGCTTTGCTGGTTTGGCACACTGTGCCTACTGCTTTTAGGGAAGAGCTGTGTCCTCATTTCAGCTGGGATAGAGCTGGCTTTCTTCCTGGTAGCTGGTACAGTGCTGTGTTTTGGATTCAGTATGAGATCATAGTGGTGATGCAGTGATGTTTTGGTTGTTGCTTGTAGTGCTTACCTATGTTAAGGACTTTTCAGAGAGGAGGCCTTGTATCTGACCCAAGAAATGTAATTTTTCAGGCTTTTTAAGTTTTCTGAATGTTTTTATTAACTGATTCTGCATGAAATGTTAAATTAAACTAAAGGTCTCGGAAAGTAACAGAAACAGGAGAGAAATTAATTCAGCAGGAAGACTGAATTCTGACTTGTGAGACGGTCATGATCCAACTCTGGAACTGGAACTTCCAACTGGAAGCATGTATTTTAAACTTTCCATAAAACTTCATCTTCGAGGATGAAAGAAGGATTTCAGTTTCAATAGCTTTCAACACACACCACTTTAAATACACCAAAAATAATTTTAAATAAAAAATGAAAACATACAAGTGGAAAAAAAAGTCCCTTACAGTAAGAAACCTTCCAAAACACTGAACTGAAACACCCAATATATATTTCTGTTTCCTCTAAAGATATTTCACTTGCTCTATTTTGCTGTGTTTTATGAACAACGAACTATTTTAAGCTTCTAAATTGCAGTATGATTCACGCTGATGATAAAAGCCAGCAGAACACATTTGAACTTCACACACATCCATCTCTCCTTGTTTTTAATGGTTTAGAACAGCCCTAATGTATTTACACAGGTTAGGCAGCTTAAAAGCTGGAACACAGGAAACCTCTGGGCTAAGCTCAATATGATTAAAGTTCAGAGTAATGGATGACAAGAAAAACCAGAACTACAGCAAAAAAAAAGTAATTTCTAAACAACTGTTTTTCAAACACTTTAAATTGCAGAATTTTTTTGTTGAATAAGCAACTAAGTACAATTTTCTCACATTAAAAAATACTTTTATTACAAAATTTTCTTCATTTTTCAAAAGATAACTTGGCAAAAGGATTAAAATATTACATCTGGAATATGTTCTTATGTAGTGCATTTCATGCTTTAAAGTAACCCATATCCCTAAGAATCCATCTTCTCCAATAAGGCACTTTACAAAATGAAAGAAAAATGAAGTCAATTGGAAACTCTTGCTGTGCTGCTCATGGTTCTACAACTACGACTATAACTTTATTATGACAAATATCTGTAATTGTATTTCAAGGAACTGAAACCAGAGATTTATCTACTTGGAGATCTATAAAGATATTTTAAATGGCCCAAGTAACACATACAAAATATTATGGTAACTCGTCAAAACTACAGATAGCAGTAAGACAAGTTACCTTGAGGGTGGAAAAACAAAAGTCTTCTTCATTTACAACTTCAATATTGATATTTCACTAAAAAAGGTTCTTTCTAAGATCATTAAATCTTTTGTAGCTTGAACAGGTTTCTGTCTCATTTATGCAATTCAGTTTAACTAATTCTTAAAATTCTTTAAGATCCTTTAAAAACAGTGAAACTTTTACAAAATATGTTTTATATTCATATTGTTTTTGTAATAATTCATATTCTTTTCTTCATTAGTAAATTAGTCAGGACTAGGAAAAGGAGGGAATGGGCATCAGGCAGCCTACATGCAGAGATGTTTAACTTGCTGAGGTCCCACCTGAGCCTCCTTTTCTCCAGACAAAACCCCCCCAACTCCCTCAGCTGCTTCTCACAGGACTTGTCCTCCCCAGCTGACCCTCCACCAGTTCTGTTGCCCTTTCCTGGACTCACTCCAGCACCTCACTGTCCTGCTAGAAGTGTGTATTGTTATTATTTACATTTATTAGAGGTAAAGGATTATAGCTGGTTGTGAGTGCCCCCAGTTTAAAGCAAACTGCAATTTAAGATAAAACAAGCACAACAACAGTGTGACAATTAGGTACAAAGCACATCTCAAAATCTCAATAGGTATCTCTAGCCACCTGTAGTCATCATAGTGCCATAATCAATAATAATAAAAAAAAAATATTAATAACAATAAATTAAATTAATCATAATTAAATTTAATTCATAGTATACGCAGTCTCCCTTCCTTCAGATTTAAAAATCCCTTCAAAACAAAAAAAAGGAGGAAAGAAAGCGAACAACCTAACAAATTACACAAAGTCACACAGTTGGGGGTTCATTAAGGATCATGCTCCTGTGACACCTGTGGCTCATTCTTTACTTAGGAAAGGACCTGCTGGTAGCTAAAGGTGGTCACACATAACACGAAAGTGCTAGACAGGAACAAGTGCTAGCTTGCTGTCTCAAATGATGCTATAATTAACATTTATATTAATCCAGTCAGTATTTGGGTATGCAGAAGAAATTGGCAGGTTAGTCTGTTTTGAAGCCAGGGAGAGAGCCAAGCATTGCACTCTGCTGCTGGTGTTTCTTTCGTCTCACTGAACTGTGCCAAATTCACAGTCCAAAGCAAATGTGTAGCTCAGCCATTGACAATGCAGCCTTTTCCACAACATTTTATCAATGTGTTTCAATGTGCTTCACACAGATCTGCTTGGAAAGGACAATGGTACAGCAAGAGAAGTCCTTTTTTCTTGACATAGTGATTCTATAATGCTGCTTACTAGCAAGTAGCTTGGCTTCAGTAGCAGACCTAAAAGCTTTCAAAAATTAAGCAGCTTAAAAACATGCCAAATATAACCTATCAAAAAGTATATCTAGAACTGATAGGAGCAGCTGCTTGTACAAGGTCCTTCCACAAACACTTGTTGGTTAGCAGAAACCATGTGCCAGTGACATTGCCTTCTCCTGTCCAGCAGACACCTCAGGTCACTACCTGCCACCAAGCATGGCTAGGTCACTTCTAGCTCCTCCAAACTTCAGTTATCTGAGCTGAGATTATCCACACCAAATGCACATCTCACAGTGAAAGTATTTTAGAAAACTTCACACAGAACAATACAGCTTTTCTGAGTACAAGAAAAGGGGAAAATGGGTTTACAATTCAAAACACAATACTTTCTTCTTTAAAAAGCTCCAGCATTTGCATTTTCATGTTTGCATCATATTTAATTCTGTGGGGAGAAGGGCTGCAGGGCCACACTGGCAATAATTAAAGAAAAAGCGAAAATTTCTTAGGACTGGTTGTGCCTTTTTGTCAGCTCTCAGCACACCAGTGAACTGAAGGAACATCAAGGAGTACTCTGGGCATGTCAGTGCCAGAGCAGCCCTGTAAGACACAGTGTTCCAGATGTGGTTGATGCTTCCAGAGCCTTTAACATGAAAGGCAACCTTTCATAATTCAGCTTGACCATGCTACACCAGGGAAGAAACATACACACACACTAATGTGCGTATGCTGACACACAGATGGAACAGTATGTCTGAACACAAGCTCCATTCAGATATAAAAGTGTGGGTGGCCATTTCAGAGTTTCCCATGGCAACAATTAGTTATGGGCCCACATTAGCACAAGTCTTTGCCTGTTGGAAGAGAAGCATAGTTTCTGTAAGTATGCAGATTTATGCAGAAAACAAATATGCACTGGAGGACACTTCAGTGCTTTCTCTGCGTGCTGGTGGTGTCCCTTTCCTCCTGACAAGCACACAAACATCTTTCCCTGCCTTGGCACAGGAGGCAGC
The DNA here is from genome assembly GCA_013397955.1 of Grantiella picta. Classification (NCBI taxonomy): domain Eukaryota; kingdom Metazoa; phylum Chordata; class Aves; order Passeriformes; family Meliphagidae; genus Grantiella; species Grantiella picta. Next base: position 183,422 of record VZRM01003776.1, on the reverse strand, counting down.
CTGCCAGCTTCATGAGCACTGGAAGAGGAGATACAATTTTCTATCATTTTGCTCTGCACAATAAATGCAGTTCTGTTGATGGAGGATTTGCACAACCTCAGCAATTTCACTCACCTTAATATCTGATAAACTCAAACCAATTAAGTAGTTTATCCTTAAAGTGCCTTCTTCACTTTTCAGCTAGGGAGCTGGGATACAGGTATTAATCAATTTTCCAAGGACACAGAGGAATTTCAGCCAGATGCTGAAAGCTTGTTTCACACCAGTGTCATTATTGCAAAACTATTACTCTTCCAGGAGTCACAGGGATTTTGTCTTTTTTAGGATAAGTAAATGTCTTTGGAAGCTCACCCATTCCTGAAGCCAACATGCCTCAGCCTTATCTGAAGAGCTCAGATTTTTGCCCCCTCTTTGCCTTTTTGCTGAAGCCAATGAGACCAATTGTCTGCCAGTGACAATTCAGGTAATTCCTGAATTCCCTCCAGGAAAAAAAAAATTGAAAAAAAAAAAATTGTACTTTCACAGGAATCATGTGGGAACCACCTACAAATAACAAAAAAACCCAACTAAACCCCCATCTCACTCACATCTTAGCAGTGAAATAAACACTTGGAAACTCAGGACAGCCCGAACCTCCTAGGGACTATCTACCCTGCACCCATCTCAAATTTGGAACAATTTTTATTCCTTATTTAAGACCTAAGACTTGCCCTGATTAAAAGGAAGGAAGTTTCATTTTTTAAGGATTTTTGTAAAAAATCATGTCTTTCTAATCTGCTTCATTTAAATGCTATGGTGCATTAACAACCAGGAAATGCTGTGAGACTTCCCCACATATACAAGTCATAGCACCTTTACCTCCCGTAACAGTATGATGGATTCAGGGCTTTTCTAAAAGTAAGTTTTTAGAAGACTAAAGCAGCTTTTTATGAACTATATTTTAATGCATGATCGGATTCCCACAGCAATCAGAACAACACACAGAGATTACTTCTCTTCAGATCCAGGAATCCTAACAATGTAAGCCAAACATTATTTTTATCAGTCCCCACCTGTCTTCTTAAACACGGTTAAGGGCCACATACTAAGGCTAATAATCTGTTTCCTTTAGGGACAGCTACAACCTTGGAAAAACAATGCTGTTTCAAGAAAGCCACTGCTTATATATAGGTATCTTGGGATTACTGGAGCTGTTAATTGTATTTCACACATCTTTGCAAGTTGCTGAGATGTGACACCCCTTGAAGTGAAAAGCACTGACATAGTCATAACTCATGTTTTTTGAGGAACTTCCAGGGGCTATAATGAAATTAAACAGCAAGGCTTTAACTGCTGACACTTCTCTAAAACAGAAGAAAACAGAGCCTTATTCTCTTAAGAAAAAATGCCCTTTTTGGTTTAACAAATTGGAACAAGAAATACGTTGCATTCCAGTGGTTAACAAGCTCTCATAACTGAAAAACAGCATTTAACAATAGTTTACAATCAAGTCTTCTGTTATAACACTGGACAACACAGACCAAACGCTTACTGATAGATGTAATCCTTTCAGTCCTTCCTGTAACTACTTCAGACTATTAGCTAGAAAAACTGGCATACTAGAGTATCAGCACTGCTGTACTGAGGGGATAAGATAACATGTCAGATTGGGAGCTCTGCAAGGAGAATATAGTTATTTTGAGATGGTCAGGACTTCTGGAAAGAAACCCTCACCTCCTGCAGAACACCAACTGGAAGCTGTCACTCACTTATCTCAACAAAACATTCACAAGCTTGTACCACATGCAAACGTGCCAGATTCTGTAACGCATGCTCCTCCTGGCAAAAAACAAATGTTTCTTGACTCAGGGAGGAAAGAAAGGACAAACCAGAGGAAAATCTACTTTATATTATGAACAATGTTTACAGCCTTGGAAAGTATATAATATCAGTTGCATGTTTTGGGCGACCACGTGAAATTCTGATGGCTTTGTCTTTTTCACTTCTCTGAACAGGAAGTCTCTGTCAGGAGGGTTCTTCCAATATTATTGCAAGTATTTTTGTAGACAAGGACTTAACTCTACTTAACTGACTTTTCCAGGAATGGGAGTTCAAACAGAGTAAGCTGTGACAGCTGGATAGCCGGAAGAGCTCCCACCTCATCATTTCAAGAGCAAAGTCTTGCATCTACATCTGTTAAGTCTAGCATGATCCAGCCAGGACTTTAATTGAGTTCTGAAGGTCCCTAGGTGTGTTGAAAGGCATGTGACAAGAGTATGAGGAGATATCTTGGGTTTTTCTGATAAACTTCTACAGCTTCCTATTGTGCAAGTGCTATGGAATCAGAAAGGAAAGATAATAAATTATTGATCTCACATCCGTTTCACTACTTGTGGAGCTGCCCTAGATGCTTCTCTTTTTACTGCAAAGTGGCTTAATAGATCTTCACAGCATGAAGGCTGAGCTCTGGAGCCAGGTGGAGATATCCTTGGATAACAGGGCTATTTCAGACAGGACAGCTACGGTTTAAACTAACTCAACAAGTTAGCAAGACCAAACATCCTTTACAAATCCTCTGAAGAATACACTGGAGAATGAAACAGGTCACTAGAAAATAAATTATGTTGTTTATGAACATATGCCAGCATTTCTGACAGTTTTCACCACTGTTTTAAACCCCCTTTTTAATAAACCACTTGTATTTCCTTTGCCTTGTGAAATAAATGGACTTAATTAAGCGGTGGAGAATAATCACACCAGTGACTTAGGCTTCCAGACACCTCACTGGGATGAACCCCAAATATCACAGAGACTATGAGAGAAAATACTTCTGTGTTATACTCCACCCTCAACCATTTCTGGTGTAGGAGCCCTTTAAAAGAGATACCAAAAACTTGAAAAGGCCATTTCTTTTCCTTGCCAAACCGTGAACCACTAATAATTTCCATTCCTTTAATAATTACCTCTAACTTCCAGAAAAACACTTCACTGCAAGCAAAGATCAACCCAGGATATATACAATGATTAAAACAGATGGTTTGAATTAAAACCTATACAACAGTAACTACAGTTGACATCAGCATTTTTACTGAAGTATCTACATTGACTATAAACTACTTGATCACTAACAGCAAATAATTAATAGACCATGCTAACATTTGTAGTTATTACCTACATTTGCTTGCTTAACACTTGCAGTTTTCCTGTTAAAAGTAAATTATCACTTTTTTTTTTTTTTTTGGTGTTTCAGCAATGAGGAGACCAGACAAAAATCCAAAGGGCATAATGACATTATTTTACTCGTACATGTTGTTTTGTTGAAAATTTAGTATTTGTTAAATACTATCTGTTTTTCCTGTTACACATTAGGTAGCAAACACAAAGTGTCTTTTAAAAGCAACATGATGCACATGGTGTCTGCCTGCCAGGCACGTAATTGTTATTTTGTCTTTACAAAGTGAAAAACAGAGGAGGGTTCTAGCAGATAGGGATTCAAGAGTAAATTCTCGATCCAAGTCAGTTTTCAAATTTGCTTCTGAAGTTTCTGTGTCAGCCCTAAAGCCAAGACTACACATTTCTAGGGGAGTAATAAATAAAGAAAATCCCAGACCAAGTACAAAATAAACATATTTCCTTTCAGCATGTTTCTCTGAATATGCTCTGGGTACCGTTTGGGATAGCCCACAGAAGACAGACTTCTTGGTCTGGGTGAATCTCTCGCGTTTCCCCAGGCAGCCCTCACTCCACCCCTCCAGCAGTGCTGTGCTCAGTGTTTGCACACACAGCTGTGGGGCTCCAGCAGCCCCACTCACATTCTTCTCCATCACTCCCTTGGCACCTTGCAGAACTGCACTGGTTACCATCCCAGCCCACCACACAGCTCTCCCAGCAGAACAGATTTTGATTTAATTTCTCCCTGTACAATCTATAGACAGGAGATATCCTTGGATGTGGGAGCTCATAATCTGTTTCTTTTTTTCCGCTTTTGAATAATTTTTTTAATCCAATAAAGTCCTTCCATATTATCCCTGGCATTTTTTAAAGGAACCTTTGCTTACAGTGCTGTATCAAAGGCTCTCACAAAATCCACATAGCGGGGAGTGAACAACTGTCTGTCTTCTTGACAATGTAATAAGAACGAAACACAGGACTGAACTGGCATTATGCATGGCTCTTTAGATAGTCCACCAACTTCATCACCTTACATTATTGCTATTCTACACCCCTTTGCACTAAATGACTTAGTAGAAGACATTCAATTATCTGTAAAAAAAACTCCTGTACTTTTACAAGAAAAGTCTTCACTGCATTATGCAGGAAGAATTCAAAATCCCTATCAGAGTGGCAATCTGTTAGGTATTCTGAAGAAAACTGACCATTGCTATTACTACTTGATTTTAGAGAATGCTCCCACAAATGGTGAGAATAGCAAGCAAAGTAGAGAACCCTCTGTCTGGTTAAGTAGCAGGACTGTTCCAAGTTCAGAAGCTAGAGAGTCCTACTGGTAGTTTGCAGCTCTGCCTCTCACCTATGGCATCATTCTTCCAATGCTCATTCTGGGTGCCTCTCCAGTAGTATAAACGGGAAACAGATCATGCTACTTTTATTCTCCAAGGGGAACCTTGCCGGAAACTTGTTGTGGAGGGTCACACCATGGCCAAGCTCCCCAACAGTATCCTGTTCCCCTTCTTTCCGTCCTCAGAAGCAGGTAATCACCTGGGCACCAGTAGTGTGCTGGAGTGTAACGAGGAAGACTGGGGTAGTTGCCAGGATTGGAAATAGGCAGCTGGAGTAGTCTCTGGAGCCCAAGCGACAAAGAATTCCTCAAGGCTGGAACTAGGCACCCTTCAGATAGTGGCAACAATTTCACAATTACCCAGCTGTGCTGGAAGTTGAGCTGCAACCCTGAGAATCATCTGGCTGTGCTGTGGGTGGTGGCCAGTGCAAAGCTTTCAGAGTCGCTCTGTGTGACTCAAGAATGGCATCTTGTGAACTCCTGCTCTAGAATGTTTCTTGTTCACTTCAAATCCCTTGGAACTATTGAGGAGTCCCAAAATATTGCTGAGGTGCAAACAGTGCTCTCTCATTTACACTGGTAGAAACCAAGTCTGTTCAATCACAGGTCTCCAAATTGTAGTCACACTTGTACTCAGTTTCTGGTACAATCCCCACTGTGACTTTTGAAGAGCACAGCATGGAAGGGGAATGTACAACATTGCAAACAGTCTCTTAGTTCTAAAAATCTCTTGTGTTTTAAATCAAGCAGTGCAAATTACTGCACAAAACTACATCGTTGTTTAAATTAATGGAAAGGTCAACCCTTCTCATGAACATTTCATTATATGCTATGAATTTGCAGCAACTAGAGGATCTTTTTCCTGTTAGAGATGGATGGTATTGAAAGCAATTTGCTCTGTGTGTACTTTACTGTATGGAATGGTTCATTATAACTCATGTAATCTGCTTTTATAATATAGACTAGTGTTTATTTGCTTGAGTTGCTTTTCCTTCCTGTGGTGCAGTTAGTTTATTAACTGTATTGATTTGGCTCGTTTGGCTCAGTTTAGAGACAAGTTTGGGAGAAAACGCTCTGGAGTGAACGTTTTCTAAAGAAAAGTGTTTCAGCAATCCCCCCCACCGATACAAAATTAATTTTTAGTGGATGAAAGTGAAAAAAAAGCCTGTTTGTTTGACAAACAAGGTGCCCACACGGCATGGGAGAAAACTGAGTAACAGTTAGATATTGAATCATCAGAACTTTACACCCCCCCCCCCCACCCCCCCCCATCCACAGCAGAACAAAAAACCCCAAAACGCCAGGGGAAGGGAGAAAAAACTCACTGCCAACCACGTGGAAGCGAAAAATAAAACGGGCATAAAGCAGATGATCAGGAAGAGAGTATCATTATAAAATCACCCCAAGACAAGTACACACTCTTTCACTAATTCACATTAAATACACAAGTACCTTTAAAATACAAAGTGGAGTTAAAGTAAAACTGTAACTTGGAATTTTCTCACTTGTTAGCTTCTGAGATAGTGGTTAGAAACTGCTACGCATGGTTTTGCATAATTTCCATCATCCAATCTTCCTCCGTAAGTACACATGTGTAGGCAAAAGTTCGTGTTTGAAACTGGCCTCACTCCTCTGAAAGCAAGCCACAAGTGGCCACCATCAGCGGTTCTGGGTGCAGCTCCATCCTGGTAAAGGAGGAGCAGCTCTGGTTCACAGCAGGACCACTGTGTGTGCTGGTGGCTTAGGCTGTAAGTCTGCTTGGGAGAGCAAAGATATATGCTGGGATCACAGGCCTCTCCACTAGGAGAGTGAAAGACTGACTTCTCCTTCGGACTACTCCAGGCACTAACCACTGATGTGTTGCTAATTCTTGCAAGTTGCCTCAAAACACAGCAATCAGAGGACAGCAAACCAGCAAGTCTGTGTTTGACAGAGAAGAAAATACGATGGCAACAAAAGAGCAATGAAGGAAATATACACACCAGAAAGAATATTAAAGATGGCAGAGATAACTGGATGGGTAAAGTATGGCATGTAGTTATTTTACAGGGTGTCTGACCGAAGCTGATTGTCCAGGAAGTGTTTTTGGCAGGTTTGTGGGTGAAGATATTCAAAGGCTTGAAAATCTTCAATAAATGCTGGGGTCACAGATGTGGTTTAGAGGACAGGACAAAGGAGACAAGTCTCTGCACCCCAGGTTAGCATTTACACCACTGGATCTACTTGGATACAAGCCTAAATACAGACATTTAGGGGCACAATTTCAGGCTTGAGATACCTTAAAATGTGTTTATTTTCTGAGTTTTCTTAAAAAATATATCCCTGTCTGAAATGAATTTTCAGCATGTGTTTTCCACCTTTAGAAACTCCAAATCACTTTCTGTTAAAATACAGACAGGCAAAGTGAATTTTTTTCTTCTTCATGCGATACTGTCACACAGGCCCAGACAAATGGCTTATCTGAAATATATACTACTGGCTAGGAAGCAAAAGCAGTAAAAGTTAACTCAGAAGTGCACCTCTTTGGCCTTCACTTGGATTTTTCTGCTAGTCATCAAAGCCATCCTAAATCCCAATGGAAAGTGATGATGGAAATACTATTTTTCTCTCTGCCAAAATGAATCTTCTCTTCAGCTGAAATGGCTTTGCCAGATCACAGTGGTATAACTTACGTTCCCCTGTGCCAAGCTTTCTGATTCTGGCTCTTGGAATGTCTCTGTAGCAATTTCTTCTACATAATGGAACACATTTCTTGCTCAGAAACACTCAAACTTCAGGAAATAGGGCAACTGTTCAAAAGGCTTTGTTTTCAGGTCAAAGTTTTAAACCTGCCTTCTCAAAAGTTCTGACCCCATCCACAAAGATCAGGATGCACCACAATGATCACAGTTTTGAGCTTCTCAGATTCTACTGCCAGCTCTGCATGGACTTGTGTTCCGTATCTAGCTGCATGTAATTGAGAAAACAGGCAAAACAGAGCAAGGCCATAGCAAAGACAAACCAGCTAGAAGAATTAAGAAGAGAAAATGACCCCCAACTAAACTATGGCACTACTATTTACCAAGAAAAGGCATGAATGCACCTTAAAGCTGAGGAAGATTCTCTTCTTTTGTCCCTTCCTAACAGGATTAAGACTGTACTACATGCAAATATGTCTGGTCTTTGCGATTATCAAAAAAGTTACTAAAAATAAACAAATACTTGAGAAGTGGTTTGTCACTGCACTGACTGCATCTATAAAACTTGAGTTCACATAAATCACAAAACACGTTTACAGCCAAATCATTCTTCCGAACGGTTCAGGCCAAGCAAGGAAGTCCCTGGTAGCTCCTGACTCCATGAACTGATGAACGACTTTCCTAGAAGAGAATATGCTGCCATTCAAAGGCACCTTTCTGCTTATTGTAATAATTCCTTCACATGTAACAAAATTTTTTAGATAGTATGCGTCTGCTACTAAACTTCAAGAACCCAACTGCTTTCCTGTCAATCCAGTGAGAAGACCCCTCACCTGGGCAGTAGCAGAAAACTCAGTGTGTGGCTGAGCAGCTCTGACACTATCCAGAAGAAAGCATGTGGAAGTGAGCACATTGAAACATGGCAACTGCAAGGATGAGGCTCAGTTCAAAATGAAGACACCGAAATTTAGCTCTCTTTATGCCACGCAGGGCAAAATCCAGTTGCCCAAACATCTGTAGCTATCTCAGACTGCCTAGGATACTCTGCCCACCTTCCAGCTTCTGCTTAAAAAGGCACAGGTGGGCTATGTACAAGTTTTATGCAGATTTGTTGAGTACTAGAGGATATCCTTATGATAAATCTTATTCTTAGATGTCCAAGCTGCCAATGCTCCCTAGAGAGTTAGTCCAAACAGTCCCTGGAACAAAGACTAGCAATTAGAGTTGATTTGATTGCCTGAAAAGAGACGGTCAAGTACATATCAGATACCTCGCCTGAAGGTTTTAAATAGAGTTCTTAAAGCTTCTGATCATTCCAGAAAGATACAGATCCCCTGGTATTGCTGGGAGCCCTGCACAGAAGTGTTGGCTGCTCAGGCACGTCTTTAATGACACTGAAGTCCTATGCATGGGTTATGGATTCAATCTCTAGCTCTGCAGCGGGAGCACTGATACCCAGTGCACACATATAGTTAATGATGAATAATATTATATATCACGAATAAGTAATGCACACAAAGCATCAAAGCACAACAACAGACACTAGTAAAACAAAAGGACATCCTGATGGAAAAGAAAAATTGGATTTTTTTTCCAGAAAGGAAAATAACTAATTTTATTTCTTAGATAAAATTTATGCAAAGAGAATATTTTAGCATAGCAGATTGATAAAATAATTTTAAAAACTGTGATGGTAAAACATAAATACGTTTTTCAAATCCAATTAGATAAAATGAACAAAAATTTCAGGCTTGTAGCTCTTAAAATTGTCATTGTACAAAACCAGTTCACTCAAAATTATTTTTCTTGTGCTATCCTTAAATATGAATGCCTCTCTAACCCTGTTTCAAAGGATGAAGTAACATAGCTGTAATACTGTAATAGTCTGGAATGAAGTTTGATCTAGCATAAAAAAAGGGTAAAAGACATTTCCCACTTTTTTTCACTGGGAAGAAATTAATTTTGGAACTGCTTGAGCTTATGTATTGTTTTATTAACTTGGACTAATTCCCAGTTTATTCCTCTATGTCCTTATTTGACCTACACTCATCAGTTGCAGAGAAGCAATAAGCAAACAACATTTATTTTGCTTCCAAAACATATTTCAGTCTGTGTCTGAAGCAATTCCCCTCAACTGCTTCTGATGTCATGGTAAACCAAAATACCCTATTGAATTCTGGATACGTACTTGAAACACTACATTTACATTAATGTAAAATCTCAAAAGCAAATTGTGTATTTGTACACAAATATAAGCTTTAATTTTTTCCCTGGACTACAATTAATATTGCACAGATGTAGGTGATCTGCTTATGAGACAGTAAGTACTCTTTCTTGTTTATGCACCTAATTAACTAAATTAAACTAAAGTGTCAAAATCACAGAATTCTCCATCTTCAAAGCAACCTAAACTCTCAGAAGCCTAATTCTGCTGATTTAACAAAAATGTCTTCATCAGCTGTGAAAATGAGCCTAGTGCTTTCCAATCCTGAAGGCACAAAACCCATTTACCTATAGTAATTACACACCTATTAGAAATTACCTTCCTATTATTGTGGCCTTTACGTTCCTTCTACCCTTGTCATCATACATCAGGCAGCTTGAAGGCATGGATAGAATGTGGTACAAGCCTGCAAGTCCCAGACCTGCTCAGCCCTGAATTTAAATTGAAGACCTGGTGCAGTAGACACGCCTGGTCCCATTGAGCATCACCCTCTCAGAGACAGTGGGCACCCCTGTGCCTTCATGCTAGCTGCAGTCTCAGTTTAGGGAGCTGGCAAGTTAAATCAATAGAAAGCCTCCATCACAACTGTATACCAGCCTGGAGACAGCAAATAGGTGACTAAATATCCAATATCTGGTCTCAAATGTTGTGCAGTTGCCTGGCCAACTGCTGGCCTCACACCCTGGATCCCAACAGAAGGAAATATGTATGGGATTTTACTCTGCCAAGGATCTGACCCCACGGCACAAAGCCAGCTCCAAGCACAGGCTCTTGTATGGCTGAACATAAGCTTTGCTTATTTTCAAGACATAAAAGCATCCCATATACAAGTCTATTTTACACTGGTTCAGTACTGGGCTTTGGTGCAACACTATCAAGCATATGTAATTTTAATTTCTTCTGCTGCCAGAAGAAATATAACTACTGAAGTGAATTTTTTAGGGAATCAGGACACCATAGATACAGTCCCCAGCAACATATCAGATAGGGTACAAGTACAGAACACATTTAATTAAGTTTATAGGAAATGTCTCAGCAAGACTGCTGGGCAGAACACTCTAAGATTGTCAGGATTCATCACCTGAGTCGGGCTGGATGCTCATGAGAACTTTTGCAGATATAAAAACATTCACATGGGAGAAAAAACAGAACATGTAATAAACAGATCTTGTGTATTCTCTGTCCCAAATCATAAAAGAACAGCAAAAGGATGTCCTTTCATGCTGTTACCTCAAATAACCCTGTTGAATTTACACTTCCTTCTCTGACATTCTCAACTGAGCATGTGCCCAAGTCAGAATGAATGCATTGAAGCATTAGAAAAATTCAGTCATTAGCAATCACCAAGCAAAGTGATTCCCTTCACATACAGAATCTTCAATAGTACAACAAATCAGGACATAAATATTTAGTACCGTGTCTCATATTTAAGCACAGAAACAATAAAAATATTTTAAATTTTTGGTTCTGAAGGTAATCTCATGGAAGTTACTATTTCATCAGTATAGACAAAGTCACACAAAGATGATGTTGTGGTCAAGATTTATTTATAACACAGATTATTACTGCAGTTAGGACATCTGGACCACAGCTCATCTGCCAAGGATCATATAATCCTCATGCGCTCCTAAAACTCAAGAGAGAAATCAGCTGGTCCAGTAGACTGCACTGGGGATTATTTCTGACTGTTGAATGAGTCTACTGTAAAATGCAGACATAGTGGGGGAAAGGATCAAGTCAGGACACGTTAATTTTTGTTCTATTGACCATTCTGCAGTGGCTGGTATATGAATAGAAGCCTGTACATGTATATATTTGGTAAATGTTAAAGAAAAGCCCTTAACTAGCAGTCTTACTGATTTTCTTCCTGATAACAGAGCAGAGAAGTATTCCAGCCACACACACAAAAGTAAATAAACAGAAATACATGTTTTCTCTATCCAAATCTGTTTGTTAATAAACAAAGTGAACTTCACAGAAGAATTCTCTGAGAATGGATCACCTGAGTTTTAATTATTTCTTATTTCAGCTTGATGTCTCCATTAACATCAAAGTAACACCCTGTATGCCTTTCCAGGGCTTCTGCAATTACAAGATATCTAGAAATTCAAAGTATGCAGCTCCAAGAAAATACAAAACTGTATCAGGATAAAGCATCATGCTTATAGCTTTAAAATGTAAGACAGTTGTGACTACAGGCAACTATGCCATAGTCTTTTGGCTTAGTACCATATTCTAAAACTAGCACTAGAAAGGCTAATGAAACATGGCTTGCAACTCTACAGATGTTTAATTTTCACTCAGTAACACTGAAGTATGGAGCTAAAAAAAAAGAGAGATGTCAGAAATTTTCACTGAAAACTGTATCACTTTAGAGTTTGCTGTGGAAGCTGTTTTCATCCTACTTTTAAAAAAATTGCTTGTCAAACTGTCCTCTCTGATTTGCTCTGCTAACACAGATTTTGGTTAGGAAATCAGGAGGGCCATCTGTTTACAGAGCCACCCAGCTGCAGCCGCTGTGTAGCTTTGGGAGAAGCAGTGACATGTTTGCATAAAATTAATGATTATGGAAAACTGTTACTGCTGTCTGTTCTGAAGACCAGACCAGCACAGCGCTGACCAGGCTGAACTGCACTTCTTTACATAATTAGATCATAGCAAGCATAAGCAGACCAATCTGACACAACATGCAAGTCCCACTGGAGTTCATGTGTTTTGTTAAATGAGTTGAAGACCAGTCCCACCTGGCTGGTTGAGGGTACACATTCTTTTGAAATCCCATAATCTGTACTCAAGAATTACTAAGTATATTTCTTATAAAATTTGTGAATATTGGCCTGAGATCCAAAGCATACATTCTTTAAATGCTTCCTCTGTATGACCAAATAGTCCTATACTTAACATATGAATATACCAAAAGACTTGTTTAGGAAAACACTAGTTCACATAAAAAATTAACCCCATAAAATTATTTTATAACTTCAATGCCCACGCAAAGAAAAGCCAGATATGTAACACCAACGTTGATCCATCTTGCTTACACATCAAAAACTGTCGTTGAAATTCACCTTCATTCTGCAACATGTCCCAACTTCATCCACTATATTTACAAAAAGATTAACTGATGCATTTTGCACATTATGCAAAATTAAGGGTTACTGCTATCAAGAAAGTTGCGCAGTCATGAAAAATTCCATATAAAAACACTGTTTATGTAAAGCTATACATACTTAGATCTACACACACATAGGCATGGAAAGGTATCATAAAACTTACCATCAGTTGCAGAAAGTGAGTCATTTGCACAGATCAGTGCCAAAGTAAACAGCAGATGCCGAAGATCCATACTTCTAACTCTGTGATAACAAAAGACAGTAAGAGAATTTCCTTATAAGCAAATATTACTAATACGATACAACATTAAAATGTTATCTAGTTTTACTGAATTTCTGATTTGATTTAAACCAGAAGTATATTTAATTTATTGTTTATTGCCTCATAAAGTAAAACATCATCTTGCAGTCTAGAGCAGAGAGTAATTACTGTATCTACAAGACAACTAGCTTATGTGTCTCTAGTTCATTTAATAAAGAGGGAGGAAAAATCAAGCACTGTCAATTGCTAGACTGCATCCACAAATGACTTTACAACCTCCAAGAATGCAAACCCTTACAATCCGAGCATAAACCAACAAGCCTTTACAATTTCCCCAAAAAAGCACACTCCTCATTTTCCTTAATTCACTTGTGCCACACATACACATCCTACAACCCATCACACAATCCTGTTTTGAAGCACTACTGTGCTCCTGTCATTTTCACCAGCACCTGGTACCAGCAGTGAAGGGCAGCAGCTGCTTTGTGCTGAACTTGCAAACTGTAAAGACTTCTGCACAAAATGGTACCTTGCTTCCAAAACCTCATGAGGTGTCCACAGGAACTATGGGGAAAGCATACACACCCTGGATTATGTTCTGACCATTTATAGCCATGGAGATTAACAGAGACCTTAAAAACTAAAGCTACAAGACACATGCTAAAATGAGCAAGAAAGCTGGAACAAGTCAGGCAGCAGGTTTTTGTTCTGTGGCACAAAACTACCACGGATATACTGACTGCCTGCTCAGAAGCAGCAGAGAGAGAATAATGGCTCCACTTTCACATTTGACTGTAAATTGGTGTGACAGACCTTGATTATACATTGGACTGTTCTCAATTAGACATTCTGTTTCTTTATCTAACAGGAGATTAAATCACAAGTGTCCAAACAACGAAGCCCTCTAATGAGTAGCAGTCTCTAAGTGGGTGTGATCAAGTAACAATTCATGCTATCAAATCTGGGTGTCAAAAACTAGTCAGTTCCTTAGTGCAGTTATCAAAGTTTGAATTAGGTTAAAAACCGTAACATACAAGGGTGCACAGTATGTAAAGCTATAGTAATGCCAAATTTAAAAGGTAATTCCCTCAATTTTCTTACACTAAGAGAACCGAATGAATACATGCTGTTCAGTACAAAACTTGAAAATCAGAAGGTATTTTCTCACATTCTCATTAATGCAACTGCTCAGTAACTTTCAGGTTTCAGGCTCAGTGTAGGAGGCATTTACTCAAACTGCTTTACACTAGCAGAATCTAAGACAAACCTGCAAAGGCAAGCCAGGAAATGCTCCCCACCATGCACACATCAGGACAAGGATGCCCAGCAGCACTACACAGACGAGTTTGGGCCAGCCTGAGTGTGAATGGAGATGCTACACAAAGAAAAGAGCTGTAGGAGCTCTGTGGACTGGCCAGGCACCAGCAGGACTTTTCTCTGGCCAAGCAGACATAGGTCACTCCAAAGGTGACTCCCCTGCTCTCAGTGGACTGGAAGGAAAGAATGGGTACAGAAATGCATTAGGGAGGATTTGGGGCAATGTGGGCGTAAGGCAACTTGGGGAGCAGGACCAGGAGAAGTGACAGCTGCAACTGTTGGACAAAGTTAATAAAGCATATCACACGCCAACAATCCTAACTCTCAGAAGACGAGATACATGGCCACAGTACAAGGTTCATCAGCTACATCAAGGTTCATCAAGTACAAGATCAGCTACATTTTCAGATAACCTAACTGGTCCCCTTCTTCATCTGTACTCTTGTTTAAAGTATTCTTGTTAACTGTTATTAATACTTCTTCCACGAAAATGTACCTCTGTGCTTGTCAATTCCTCTCTTACACAATTTCTACCCCACCAGTCTCCTCTCCCCCTCAGCCCTTCCACTTTCTTCCTAAAGTTTTACTTTTTCTTTCACAGGCCTAAATACAATGTCACCTCATTTACAACTCTCATGCTCTCTCCCCATCACAGTACCCAGGCTGCCCTCCTATTCACACTTTGATGTTCTCCCATGTCCACCAGCCTCTGCTCATCTTCTTACCACTCTTTTCCAAGCCTTTCTATTTCTTCCTAATAACAGCCACAAGAGAAGGCCTAACCCTCACAGGAGTTCTCCCATGAGAACAAATATCATCAGAATACACCATTCAGAGCACAGCGTTTCAGTTTTCATAACCACACTGAACAACTCTGTTAGGATCAGTGCTGGTGCCCATATGCAGCTGCCACAGCATGGCTATCCCCCTCCATCCCTGCATTCCTGACTGGTGGCCATCTCAGCTTCCTTCCAGAAAGAGTGGTTTGACAGCTGAAGCACCAACCCAGATCTGCTCATAGCAGATGAAAACAATCCCCTTCTAGTACTGCTGTTCCTCTTGCACTGGCAGACTTGTTTAGATACCTGCAACACAGCGAACTCCATCAGGAAATTGTTCCAGTTAAAATGAATCCATAAACATTTATGGTAACAAACCTGTTTGCAGGCCAGTTTTATCAGGACTTCACAAAGACACAGCTCAGGAGCAGAGCTGGGGCAGCACAGGTATGGGAATGAGCAGTCAGGGTGGAAGGGAAGGCACAGCCACCTTCTAGCAGCAGCTATTACTTAAGAGCAATTCTACAATTACTGTGAAATTCCCTTCTCAGCCACAAACCTTGA
This sequence comes from Grantiella picta, assembly GCA_013397955.1. Taxonomy (NCBI): domain Eukaryota; kingdom Metazoa; phylum Chordata; class Aves; order Passeriformes; family Meliphagidae; genus Grantiella; species Grantiella picta. The sequence goes on along the minus strand of VZRM01003776.1, from coordinate 167,990 downwards.
CCGAAACAAGTAGCTCTCTGAAACAGGGCACAGGATTAATTTGCATTCCTATACCTCAAAGATGATCAAAATTACTGCTTCATCCCTTGCCCTTTTGTTAGTAAAACGCAGTATAGAAACAAATGATGCTTCTTCAGTGGACTCTCACAAACGCCAGAATCTCAGCAAGACAAAACAGTATCATCTCTGCTCTGCCTAAAACCACATGGGATATCCACCCATACCCACCGAGTTATCCATCCAGAAAAGTAGTGTCTGTGAAAAATATCCAGCTGGTATACTCTGAACATACCCAATATGAACAGGGCCGAGCTCAAAAACAGTAACTGCTCTCATCTGAAAACATGGATGCATCATGCTCCACCCTTTGTGCAACATCCTCTGTAAAGGACAAGTTGTGTTATTGCCTTGGAGCTCCAGCCCAGAGCCCTTGGGATAGGGCTTGTACTGAAGGCCTCACCCAGGCAAATGGAGCTCTGCATGGGGTGTGAAGCACCAGGGACTACATGACCTCTGTGCAACCAGCACAAACATCAAAAGCTCTGCTGGGCTGCAGTTACGGCAACCACTTCTAGTAGTATTTGAGAGGAAGTGAAAGCTACACTGCCACAGCTCCAGTCTCATGGGAGAAAATCAGGTGGAAAGCGGGAGCTGCCATATCATGATACCACTTTTGGTGGTACAGACTAAAAATTCTGAAAGAAGCGTCCTCTGAAGTGCCACCTGCATCAGCATGAGACAACTAGTGCCTTGCAGGAAGTTCTTAAAAATCTGTTCCATAATGACTCGCTGCATTTCCTCTAAAACACTCTTGCAAGCTTGCACAGAATACAAGAACAGTATTGTCCAGAGGCTTCAGTGTTAACCTAGCAAGAGACAGCTTCTCTGTGGTCATTAGGACAAAACTGACCTTTTACAATCCAGCAGTATCTACCCCCCAACACCTACCCTATGTGCCTATGCAAGACAAATGGCTCTAATAAAGTCTCTCTTATTCAACAGAAAAAAGAAAAAATCAAGTCTCTGTAGCATACACTATTCCAAAGAATAATATTCTGTGTCTTACCCAACTCCAGCAGCTTGTAAGAATGAACAGAGTTAAAATCGGGAAAAAAAATTACAGCAGCTGACTGACCTCAAGCCAGCTGAAACTTGACCACAGAAACATTTGGCTAGAGGTTAGCTCAGGCTAATTACTTCAGTACAGAAAGCGAGCCAGGAGTTATAAAAAGGATAAAAAAAATATCTTGGCCCTTTTCTATAGCAATGCTGGAATAAGGTCAATCACAAGTGAATTTAAACACGACATCTCTCCAGTGGGACGTGAACAGAGTCAGCATAAACAGGCAAAACTGGGTTAAGAAGCTCCCTGAGAAAAGAAACAGTTTAGTCACACCACACTGTGTGTTTTGCATCTGCTCCAGTAAGGTAAAAATGTTAACACTCAAAGTAAACCAGGAGTCTTGCTTATAAACAAAACTTGTTTGAAGTGAGATCTTGACCTTTAGATAGTTTCTGAACATGAAAGAATGAGAGGGAAGGAGAAAGACAAGGACATTGAACTGCACCTATGATGGCACTTCTGCTTTTGACATCATGATTAACTCAGTGTACTCGAAATATGAGAGTTTTTCCCTGGTAACCTCCTCCAGGTTAGCATTGCTTGCCACAGCAGCATCTCTGCAGCTGATACACAACCAAAGTAGCCTCTGTGCTGCAAACCAAACTACCAAATTACTGAGTGAAGGGTTAATCTGAAGAGTTTTTCCATATATTGCTGTTTCATCATTCCTTCGGATCACAAAGAGGTGAGAGCACAAGAGTGTGCCATGCAGGTGAGCATACAGCAGCAGATCCACCACCAAATAAGGACAAGTGATGAGAAGGGAATGTAACTCCAGGCTCTCCAGGTCTGTCCTGAATCTTCTTTATTGCACCTACCAAATATGTATGCATGTACTTCTGCAGAATTTTTCTGGGTGAAAGGGCTTTATTTTTCACAGTGAGGACATTTCTTACAAGTTATTTCAGGGCAGGACCAGTGACACCAAGAGGTAATCATTCTGTGCTTGCCTGTAAACATTCACACCACTTTGGCTGATCACGCATAGCTGAAATCACTTTGCCTGCATACCCTCATTCCCCTGAGTGCCAAGAGGATGGAGTCATTCTGCAACTGAAATTAGTTTCAGTCCTTCCAATCAACACAATCTAAAACTGCAACGGACTTTAAGCCTTCTTCCCCTGCTTGCTGATATTACAGCTTGATTAAGTCATCAGTGGCCCTTGGACGGGTGCCTGCTTTTATAGAGCCCTTGTCAGGGCTATATACTGAGCTGCAGTAAGAAACAGAAATAACAAATTGTCTCAGCTGATATGAGTAACACACCATTCACCTATTGTGTGCCGTCACCCTGGATATAACAAAGAACAAGGAATGATACCACAGAAGCGTAAGTTACATACTCTAAACAACCAAACCAAAACCTCACTATGGGCGTATTTCAATTAAAATTAGAAAAAAAAAAGCCAAAACCTTAACAACAAAAGAAACACCACAAAAAGCTGTATTTATTATGCATGTTTTTATGCAAGACTGTGAAACAGAGGCAACTTTATATGATTAATTAGGTGTTTATGCAAGCAAAACAATCCATAGTAATTTAAAGTGTTAATGAGTTAAAATTGCAATTGGAATCTATTGGGTTAATTGCTCACTTTGGGCTTAAAAAGATGTTTTTCCTAAACAAACTTTTAGTTTTGGAATAGAGAGTATAAGAAATTTTAATGTCAACACCCAGTTTATTTCCCTCTCTATTGTAATGGACACCTTTAGTACTTTTAGTTGGTTTCTTTTTCCTGTGGACTGATGTGTCTGCTAATTACTCTGATTTAAACTTGTAACAGGCCAAATAATTACCAGTTCTTGGACATGGCTAGGGAGCCCTTCAGTGAATCCATACTTTGGGCATTGCTCTGGGCTTGTACTGAAAGCTGTTTGAAGTCAATCTCCAAAACTGTGGCTTAGAAGTCAAAGGATGGCTGTGGCACATGATGTATCAATTATTTATTTACAATAAAATGTGTTATACTTTGACAGCAGTAGCCTAATAGACTAGGTACATAGAGGGAGGATCTCAACTCTAAGACTAGTAGATCTCTCCATCAGAAGCCAATTCCTAAAAGAAGATTGCAGGTACAGTCTTAAGTTTCTGTCTACTACACAGAAAAATTTGAACTTGGAAAAGACTTAATTGCTCTCTTTGCCTTTCAGCCCCCAAAACAGATCAAAGAAACTAAATAGATGGATCTCAGATGAAAGAAATTGCAAACATTTAACTGTATAACATGCAGATGTGAATTGCTGAGCAGAGACTCAGCTTTACCTACAATTGTATCACTAAGGAAGATTTAGGCCTGTTTACAAGAATGGTAATTTTTTCAGGCTAGAAACACTTCCTCATCTATAGCAGTAATTCTTCCAAGGCTTCTCACTTTTTTCTTTTAGTTATTATGAGTATTTAGATAGCAGTCATCAAAAAGACAAAATTCTGTGGTTTGGTTTGTTATGTGTACAATGAATTGCAAAGAAAAGTGAGAGAATTTCTCCATAGGAGCAAATGTATATTCCAGTTTGTTTGAAGAAATTTAATGTCCAATATTATGTCAAGAAGGCAAAGAGAAATATCTAAGTCTTTATCTAGAACCAACACCCTAGTAATCTCTACTAAAAATGCGGTTTTACTCAAAAGCATTTCACTAATTGTTCACACTTTACATAAAGACATTAAATGATATTTCCAGCGCTGTAAAAAAAAAAAATTGTGCAAGTGTGAAAAAAACTCCAAACCACAAACCAAAAACTCTTCACTGTCTTGCCAGCATTGAAGTTCAAATCCCATCAGGATTACAGCAGTGTGGACCCAAGCCAGCAAAGCAAAAGACATCTGATTTCAAGCAGGCAAGATTACATATTTAACAGGAGAACATGGCTAAGTAATTCTTCCAGCACTGTGAGAGAGCTTAGCACCTCACAGAAATTAGGAAAAAATTATGAAGCACAGGAATCATGGTGCAAAGCAACCTGTGTGACATCACTGGGAGTTTAGGCTGGAACATGAGGGAAAGCAAACAGTATTAATTTCATGCTTGATATTAATCAACCATCTCATATGCGCTGCTGGGTCGTCACTACATAGCAGTGTTCAGTTGGCATATTCCCTGCAAGCCTTCTGCTGTGTGCCAGTACCTGTGTATCACTCAAATTAAAAAATATGTTACCTGGTACTTGGGCAAGTGTAGTCAGTTAGGTTTCAGCACACTCCAGAAATAATTCCGCACCTGACCTCTTGGAGCTTTTCTGCAACATGAAAACCCTGCTCCCTGATTTCCTTAAATTGCTCTTTGAAGTCTGTAAGGCAGGTTTGGGTTCAAGGTGATTGAAGAAATTGAGGACGCTTTGTTCAAAAACACTCAGCTATAATCCAATTCTGTTTCACCTGAGATCACCAGGAGTTTCATAATTTTGAGACAGTTTGTTAACAGCCATTTTCATTTTTGTTCAATGAGCAATTTCAGGAAATCAGAGGGAGCAGGCTTTTAAACAGTATTTTTATAAAAAACATTTATTCGAGGAAAAAACATCTTCAAGAAGTTGTAAAATTTCAGTTCAAGACATGGTATTTACCCTAGACTAATGGAATTACTTAACAGTTAATTACCAAATGACAAATTAATTATATGGTTTAATCGCATGCTAAATTATTCGTGTGCTCCTAATCAGATTAAAGACTACATAACAGAGCCTGTATGGCATTTAGGAAATCATTAATTTAAATAGTGCAGTAAGTGAAAGCTAGTAAATGAGAAAGCATTTCTGAGTGCATTTCTGGATGGGCACTCAGGACTCCAAGCACTCGCATATTTACTATCAGTTGGTCTACAGGAAAAAATAATCAGCTTAAATCAGAAGGTTTAACAGTAAGCAGTGCATTTTAATTTAGTGTGGTTTTGTATGTCCTGCAGCTCACATAAGTTTAAGATATGACATATATTCATTTTGTTTGAATCTGTAACATGCAGACTGAAGCCAACTTTGAATTTCAGTTCAAGTGAAGCAGAGTTAGCATATGAGCACACCTATACAATGCAACTGTTTTTCACAACAGCTGCAAGCAAAATTATCTTTTTGAGAAGATCTGTGTTAATGAGAAGATGTATGATCAGTTTTTCATGTGTTCTCTGTAAGATCATACCAGCATTATTCCCTGGCCCTGCTTGCTGCTGATTTGGTGCTTAAAGTCCGCACAAATCTGAACATATAAATGGTATGCACCTATCAAAAAGTAGCTTACTGCATTCAACAACTGCTTAAAATACTTCATATAGACATATGGAGAGATTTTGAGCTAGATCCTTAATTGTGAAGATCAGCACAAATTTGAAAGAAATGCTGAATGAAACTAGCAAGTGGAGAAGATCATTCAGTATTTTTAAATGCAATGCTGCCAAAACAAGTTTTCATGAGGTAAGAAATAACTTGTGAAGAAAAGCTGATCTCTGTTCAAACCTTTCATAAAAATCTTTAGAAGTCTGTTAACTGCTGCCTCCACTTGCACTGGTAAGATCTGTAATGTAAAATATCCAACTTTAAAGTAGGTTTTGATGAAGTATCTCAGATACAGAAGAAGACTATGCCCACATTTACCGAAGTGGCTTAAAAACATATGAGCATTTTTAGATATCATCCAAACAGGATCACTAAAACCTTTATACTGAAACAATAATTTCTGATACACATTGATGACAGCTGTTGATGACACCTTTTAAGCCAAATGCTGTAGGAGGAATGCTAATTTTTAATTAGAGATTTTTCCAGGGCTAGCGCATGTAATATTTCCAAATATAGGGAGACTAATTAGCTTGCTTTGCTGCCAGAATTTACTGAAAGCCAATCTAATGTATAAATTGTGTACACTGCCTAATTTTTCATGGGCTTCAAGTAACTTCTTCCAATTCATGTTTTATAATATACCATGTCATTATTTAGCCATTTCAATTATCACAGGTCCTGAAAGAATTCTTCCCAAGGAAGCAGAAGAAGTGGGGCTTGTTTTGTGTCCACATGCTTGCACACATTTAACACATGCATGAACAAAGGCATACTGGTGCTTTGATGAAACCTGAAGGCGCAACTTTAAAAGTATTCAGCCCATTGTTTATATCCTCTGTATGTATATACATACATAGATATATATATATATATATACTGAATATTTATGTATGAGAGGGGGAGATTCCATCCTGTGAGGCAGTTGAGCATGGGTTAGAAGACAAAAGCCCTGATGAGCAAGAAATACGGGAAGCCTCAAGTACAGTCTTTTTTCCTCCACTGGAGAGGTTGAAGGGTATGTGACATGGGATCGCCCAGAGAGTGATCAAGCCAGCCTGACTTTTAAGGGATATAATCCAAACAGACATGCCTGGTAATCTCTAGAGTAAATGACCTACTGAATAGTCAGTAGTTTGGAGTTTACCTCCTACTACATCTGAGCGGGCACCTGCAGGTATCACGGCACTGCAATGACGACTTTGTCTGCAGTGGAGATAAAGAGAAATGCCGGCTGTAGTTAGAAATGCACACCAAAAACTGACTGAGCTTTTTGCCCCAGTGCCCATCACTTCCTCTAAGAAAACTTTACCAATGAAGAAATTAAGAAGTGTCTGTAAAATAAGCTGCAGAAAAAACATATTAATTGTAAAGGTAATTTGACAGATCCATTTCTAAAGAGGTATTTTAATGATGTCAGACAATATTTTCCATCAGCAAATCCTGAAGCAGTCTGCAGCAGGAGTCAATGGCATTATCTGCTTAACAGACAGGGAAATGGACACACTGGAAAGAGGAACAGCTTGCCTGCATTTACTCCACAGCCTAGCAGCAGAGTAAAGTATGGACGGCAATCCCCTCCAATGTCTTACCTACCACAGAATATTACAGTCTTGTGGATACACTGCCAGCCACCTCAGTAACACAAAATAAAGCTGTAGTGGATTAAAAAAACCCCAAAGCCAAAATCAAACCAAAACTAACAAATTGACAGTTTGCATGAAGACAGAACTGCAATTAAGAGAAGCTCATCTGAAACACTCAAGCAACTAGAAAAACCTTCTTAATAAGTATAAAGCTCTTTTACAAACAGTAGGAATGAAACATGCTCTTTAGCTGTGGTAACACCAGTGTAGTGTATGTAAGCCTATCCTACTGCATATACAATTTCTCAAATGTCAGAGACAAAAGAAATCATAGTTCAGCATTGCAACCTTTGATTTTAGACATCACACATAAAATACATGAGCTTCGGACTGACCAGCTTAAAACAGAATACTCTGCAACAAACATGTGCTACCCAGAACAGAGCTGCCAGTGCAAAGCTGGCTGGCTGGCCAAATCACCTCCACTGATTTTATGACTTCCTTCTCTACAGGAACTCCATCAAAATACCAACTCATTAAAAAAGTGAAACTGTGGAGTACATTCAACTGTTCATTAAAAGAGAACAGTGCATTCACTATTCACTATTCACATCCATGTGTTGTTATTTTACACAGGAACATGAGGAAATAGATATTTACAGATAAAATTCATACGGTATCTGCCATGAGAAGCAGCTGAGAGCCTGGGCCTTCAACCACAACCACTCTAAGTATTTCTCAGACACAAACCCACTTTGCGTGGTCTATTCACAAAAACAAATCCCAGACCAAGCTAGATCTCAAACAGTTCAAAAAGACAAGCAGACCTAAAGGCAGAACATTGGAGGGAATTTTGTAAAGCCCGGCTGGTGCTCCTCTGGCCTAGCACACCTAACTGCTCTGCAGTCTGACCAGCAGCCTTGCCTCAGTACCCATTTTTATACCAAAGTAGGGAGCAATGCTGCTTGCACAGAAGCCTGTCAGCAAAACTCTTCGGAACTGGATCTCTCCCTTTAATCAGAGCACCAGTAACTACACTCACATCACTCAGCCCTGAGCTCTGAATGGCAGTCTTACCCACATGACAACGTGGAAATTGTCAGTGTGGAAGGGAAAGACTGTGACTGTTCCTTCTCGTAGCTCTTATACTAAATAAATTTAATATCACAGGAAGCTTTATTTCTGGAGATCAAATGCTTCCATTTGAAGAAAGGCTTTACCACATATAAAGAATATTTTAATCTTTTTTCTTTAAAGAAGTCATTAGCAATGATACCATCTCCTTCTGAAACACGTATAACACTTACCAATCACACCAATCATGTGAAAGCAGCCACGTCATATAACCATGATGAGAGTGACTGCTTTTAGGTTCAATACAAATAGTACAGCAATATTAAATTAATCACTTCTTCACAGAGTATGTTTTTCCCAACATTATTAAAACTGTGGAATACCACAGCAGATGGAGTTTGGAATTGTCTCGATACATAAATCAGTCTTGATTTTGAGTTTACTTATTGCATACAAGTTTTTCTTCAGTAATCACACTTGACAGCTGGTGACTAGATTCATACACTTAAAAGAATGAAAACCAGTCACATTTAAATGCAAAAGGTTTATATTCTCCCCTGGTAACATGGTGTCAACATAACATAAAATATGACCGGCACAGTGCAAACAACAGCATTTCCTAAGGATTGGGATCCCTTGAAGGAAAGTTCATAATTATTATGTGTTTACAAACAGGAAACTGACACACAGCAAGGTTACAGAGGGAGACAAAACCCATGACTGAGTCCGTGGAGGAGCTCAGACGCGAGGTCAGAGCCTGTGTCCAAGCTGTGTCCTCCCAGGGCTAGGCATGCTTCTTGCACTGCTGCTTGCAAAGCAACTGGGAATGGGCAGTTTAGCAATGATCAAATGGCTCGCTGGCCACAGAAAGCCAGGAAAACAACAGAGAAGCAGTATTCTGTATGGCTGTTTTGCCATGTTTCAGCTATGAAATAAGAGAAGTCATTCATAAACTGTTTTTCAGGTGTGCTTAACCCTGTATGAAAAGGCATGGCAACCACAACAAAGGAGGCTTTGGTTAAGGAGGTTGCTAATGACTAATTTATGCACACTTTACATGCATTTTTACAAGTAACTTTTCACTATTCTGACCTTCTAATTTTCTTGGTGAAATTCATATAGACTAATCTCCCAAGAAGAGATCCATGGCGCAATGAAAGAATCTAGAGTTCTACCATTTGGTTTCAGAAACATTAAGAACACAGACATAGGATAGCAAATTTTACCTACTGTTATTGCAACCGAAGCAAGAAGTATCTAGAATTTCTCTTATATTTAATGACAGTACAACTGTGTACACTTAGACAGGAATAGCCAGTTCAAGTCTCATAAAACTGCTACAGTACACAGAGAGCAGCTGTAAAGTCTCACACAGCAATTTAACACCAGATAACAGCTTTTCAGCTTCACGCCATGAGCAATCAAGGGTCTGAATCCCTTATAAGCAGCGTATACCACTGTATTCTGATTAGGCTTTCAGTAATACATTCTGGATATGGATTAGAACCAGTATGTACATTCAAACTCAATGACACTTGAGTAATTTAAACCATGATTTGTTATCTACAACGTGCTGATATGCATTTTCACATTCTCCCTCACTTAGATTTTTTTTCATTTGTTTCAATAACATGCACTTAGAAGGGCAATTAATATCCTAAATAACACTCTAAGTGGGAAATGGCTTTTTAAAATGCAGTATAGCAAATTTTCTCTGACAAGGAAAAATGGCTTTTAAGCACTTTTAAGAGTCACCAAGCCCTCTGTCTCAAATGTTGGCTACTAGAGATTGACAGAAGGGCTTGAAGTCATCAATTTAAGTAGGATTGAATCTGACAGCCCTAATTAACATATTTCTATTGTTTTGGGTATTAAGATATGACAATAAGATCCCAATCAGAATTTTGTATAATGCATATTATAATTATCAGCTCTTGCAGGAATGAACCCTGGGATCTTTGAGGATTATCTGTAGGGCACTACAGGATACTACTGATCAATCTGCTTAGCCAACATTAGTAATAAAGCCACTTGCAGGTAAGATAGAAGTTGTCACACTACCTCAAATGTCAGCAGGGGATGGACGATGCTTCACGCCTCCCTCAGCTCAACTGCAAATCACAACCTTCTCCAGCCATCCCAGCACCTACATGAAAACAGGAGAAACAGACAAGAGATGAATTCTGGAACAACAAAGGTCACCTGTCGTGGGAGAGTGACATCACAAAATCCAAACGAGTGTCCTGTCCTGCAGTCCCCCAGGGAAGGCCAGCAGCAGGGCAGTCTGCTTGGCGGCCCTAAGTGAGCACCTGGGCTTCTCACTCAAACTGCAGCAGTGCCCTGGAACCTCGTGTCACCAAGGGCCTGCCAAGCCACAGGACCATGTGCTAACCTTGACATTAAAATGAACACACATTTAAGTGGCAAAGACAGGTCAGGGTGACTGATCAACTCATTCTTAATGCATGTCCCTATTGAAATCAACTGCCCTGGAAGTAAACTCTGGACCATCAAGACAATGAGTAGTATCTCACTACTACTACTACTACTTTAGACAATATATTACAGTGCAGTAACTTACAAACTGGTAAAATCAAGAAAATAACATTTCCTTTTCCTCTGAAAGGACAGTGTCTAAGTCTCAGAAAGATGTGTACTGATAAAAAAAGTAGTATGTTATATTATGTTCCAAATTCCTAAGTACATGATCGCTGCTGTGGTATCTGGCACAGCAGGAACATCCAAAACAGTTCTGAACTACCAGTATTTCTATGTTAAAGAAAAATAACTTCAACATGGAAGGTTACTTCCTCCCAAGGATGCAAGACATCTTTTAAAAGCATTTAAAAAATATCAGACATGGTGCTCACATTATCTGAACAATTCACAATAATCTGGTTTCTTGTGGGTGGGGCTACGAAAAGAAGACCAGATTTCACAGTATAAGGCTCTTCAAATAACCAGGAAAAAAAAAATCAGTCTGCAAAACTCCATAAATAACATCTAAAGAACTACTGTGTACATGCAAACTGAATGCCCAGGGCCACACTGCACTAGCCCAAACAAGAAAAAAGTAACATTTTAAAGGTAACGTTTTAAAACTCTCCTTTACTGAGTTAGCACTAGCTGAAGAAAGTGAAGCAAGAATCTTTTTGTACCCCCAGAATTTTCTTCCTGTTATCAGTATAATTTTAATGTACAGACAGATCACTAAATAATAAATGATGGAAAGCAAATGTACTTGTGAATAAAAGTTTCATCAATATTTCTCTGGAACCCTTCTACAGTGCAATGTGTAAAAGGTTGTAATCTCTGTATTTATATTTAAAAAACCTCAAGACAATAATACCCCTCAACTGCCAAATGAGAAAATCCTTCAACTTAACAGATAGAAAAATTAAACAGACATTTGAAACAAACAGAAAGCATTTTGCATGCAAAAGCATGAATACTACATAGTGTAATTATAAAATAAATAGTTCTATATGTGCTTAACCAAAGTGAAACCTCTAAGCATGTTCCCCTCCTGGTTCACATCATGAAACAACTGGATTAGACAGGTCCATACATAGTAAGTTTTTTTGTCAGTCTACCCCAAAATATGCACAGCCAAATTCTATTATCACACTATTTAGAAAGCGCCTGCTGACATTTCAGCAGGCTGAGAATATAACTGATTGTGTGTCCCATTCATACGTAATTCTACAAGGAATCTTGTGTTGATTTCTGACTTTCAAAAGAACTCTGAATTTCGGAGAGAATAACTGAGCAGTGAGCCACAACTCTTTTCCAAAAATAAAGGGACAGCGTAGTGTGGAAAAAAGTTATAAAGTCTAAGCCAGCTGCTGACTGAAGTGAGCTACCAAGGACTACTGACAAATTCCTTTTTCGAAACATTCCCTGTGGCATTAACAAGGGGAAATGACCTTTATGTGACAAAGTCAGAATTCTATTACAATAGGACAGAAAAAATATTCCAGTAGATTTTCCAAAACATTTTGAAATCCTGCTCAGCAGCAGCAAAGATCTCTCAGCTACTTTATGGGCAACAAAGGGATATGTCCTAACTTCTGATTACCTGATTGTACTCAGAACATTTTGTTTCACTCTCGGCAGCTGTGGCGATGTGCTCCAACCCCTGCAGTTTTCTGCTCAAGCAACAGCCAACCCCGGGTGGTTGTGATGGCTACATCTGGCTCACAGATATCAACACAATAGTTGAGAGCAATAAATCCTGCTTGACACCTAAGGGCCATGAGTCTTGTTCAACAGCTGAGGGCTAGCTGAGCATGCGCCAAACGAAACACGGCTGCTGTGCAAACATGACTGTAAGTCAATCATCTGACTCCATAAACAGTGGACAGCCTGAGGTCTGCCCAGCTCTCCTGCACAGCAGGGGCTGTGTGCCAGGATCTACCCTTGAGCATGGAGGTTCCTTCTTGAGACTGAGAGATTCCCTACTGTAAAAGATTCTCCGTAAGTGATTAGTAGCATGCTAAACTTTGGAATCTTAACTAAATTATGGAAAATATTGACTGTGCACATATAATCCCTTAAATATAAACTGTTGACCAAGTCTGGGACTAAGGCTGGATCCAGCCACAATCAAACTCCCATCAGAAAATTCAGAACACAAGGGAGTCCTTTCTGAACCTCATGACTCAATGGGAGGATCTCCTGGACAGTTCTGCCTGATCCCATCCTCTGTGCTGTAAACAATCAAGTACACCTTACCATCAAATATTGTTAAACTGCTGATGCATCTACCACCAAACTTTGTTATATCACTGTTCTACATCAATAAAGATATTGCTGCTTCTCTCTTGCAAGTGAATGCGTCACTTTATCTGCGGCAGCAGCAAGTGGTGATAGCACAAAAAATGCCGGCAGCAACACCATTTATTTGCAATATTGCAGTTTAGAGCAGCCATACAAGCAAAAAATCAGCTATATTTGCACTTGGCTCTGACAGTTCATTATGTGTAAAAAATAGGCACTACTGTACACAACGTAACAAGCTAGATGTTTAAATGATTAGCAATCTCCCTTTAAAATGATTCTTGGAAAAACTGCAGCTTCACAAAAGGACAATATAGATTCACATAAGTGATACAGGTGGAGATTTTCTTTTCTTCAGAGGCACAGATTTTGTCAGAAGCACATTTGATTACTGTAACTCGCATGGAAAACAAAAGAATTACAGCAATGAGCTGTAAAAAGCATCCAAACTAGTTTGCTTCACAAAATAAGAAACAGATTCACACTCATCAGTGCCTTGATCATGACATGAGGATCTTTGCCCATTATTATCTTTTCATTACGTCCTAAACTAATATACAAAAAAATAATAATCTAGACAAGATGAAATGGACCCAAATGGGCCAAAAGTTCTTTTGTCTTCAAAAGAGCATCTAAGTAAAGGTCCAGTGCTTAAAAAAAGCTGGAAAGGCTTTTGCACCTGTCCCATGTAAAACCTCAGTGATGAAGTACAAACTTGTGAAATGTATTCAAAACTGTCTGAAATGCCCAGCTCAAAGGATTTCAACCAGCAGCACAAAGTACAGCTGAAGCACAGCCACTGAAGAAGCAGCCCAAGAGTAAAAGCTGTTCAAATCTTCATTAACGACCTTTTTCACTGAAGAGGGGCCAGAACAGTGGAAGAGATTGCTTAGAAGGTGTGGAGTCCAGGGATACTCAGAACTCCAATAGACTCAAAGCACAACTGCATTAGTGAAATGTAGCTCTGAGCACAAGGGGTGGACTAGATGATATCCAGGCATCCTTTCCAACCTCAGTAATTCCATGATTCCACAATTCTGTATATTTACATATTTAACTGAAAAATTGCAGGCAGCAGACAAAAAAAAGAGGAGGGTATAAATGACATGCTTTGGAAGAAAGATTGCAAACCCTGTGGTTCCATGGAACATTGAGAAGGAGTGGATTATTTCCAAGCAGACACATGATATGGATTCACAAGCCCTAAAAGACTGTCCAGGAGTCCTGCTTCTCCATTATGCTGGACTACCAACAGATACATCAGAGGATTTCTGGCACCTGTGAAATCTGGCACCTATTTCCAGAGCATTTGTGCTTCTAAGATTTGGTCTAAGAAATCCTAATTGTCTCTTTATTCTATTTCTCCCATATTTTTTTTTCCATTTCCAGTTAAAACACTACTCTACAACTTAACTCAAAGGAAAACAAAACATAATTTGTCTGAAACGTATTCTAATTTTATCTGATAAGCACTTTGTTTCTCTAGATTGTGTCAATTTTGATATGTGACACTTGTTGAGAGTCTTGAACTCTTTTTTCTAAACCTTTTGAAAGTATTTGTCTCAAACAGAAGGAAAACTGGATTCTTCATATGCATTTTTAAGTCATTCCAACCATTTTATGTCAAGTTGGCCATGAGTCAGCAGTGCCCTGGCAGCCAGGAGGGCCAAGCCTGTCCTGGGGGCATCAGGCACAGCATTGCCAGCTGGGCAAGGGAGGGGATTGTCCTGCTCTGCTCTGCACTGCACTGGGGCAGCCTCACCTCCAGTGCTGGGGGCAGCTTTGGGTGCCACAATATAAGAAAGACATCAGATTGTTTAAGTGTGTCCAGGGAAGGGTGACCCAGATGGTGACACATCTTGAGGGCAAGATTTTTGAGGATAATCTGGGGTCAGTTGGCTTGTTCAGCTCGGAGAACAAAGGCTGAAGGGGACCTCACAGCAGGGTACACCTTCCTCATGGTAGGCAGAGAAGGGGAGGTGCTGATCTCCTCTCCCTGGTGACCAGTGCCAGGACACAAGCAAGTGGAATGAAGCTGCACTGGGGAAGTTCATGTTTGGCATTAGGTAAAGGTTCTTCACTGAGAGGCTAGTTGGTCCCCCTATCACACCCTCCAGGTCACGGCACCAAATCTGTCAGGATTCTAAGGAGTGTCTGGACAATGCTTTTGGTTATATCATTTAGGTCTATGTAGTCCTGAGAGCCGGACTTGATGATCCTTATGGGTCCCTTCCAGCTTGAGATATTCTGTGTTGCTGTATTCTTTCTTAGGTTCAAACTTCTTACCTTCAAACTCCACCTCTCTAATATAATGAAGTTTCACATCGTCAGCTGAAACAATGCTGTGCAATTGTGAACTCACTCCTTTAAATTCTCTCATCAACTTTCTCCTCTGTGCAAGAATTCCCTAAATTCCTTTAAGGAAAAAATAACAAAACAGATCAGAACCTTCCACCATCATTCCCTTTTTCTTCTATTCAGGTAGCTAAGACTTTGAATCTGTTCAACCTTTACACTTGTCTCACCAACATACTCTGGACAAGGGATCACGTTGTAGCTCCAAATCAGAGCCTTTGTTTCCCTCCCTCTCAATCTATTCATATCCTTAGGAGTCTAACAATAAATCTTGCCCTTCATGCTTCAAATACTTCACGGAACCACATTTCTGTTCTTACAGACTTGGCAGTCTTTGCCTCTTTGACATAACAATAACCGGAACATTTTCTTAGCAGCACTAAGCTGAGTAACAACTGATATTTGTTTTGGCACTCATAGCAGAGATGAAAGGCGAATTTATGTTTTCCACTGCATTATGGTTACAAGTGTATATGTGGACAGGATAGCTCAAGAGGTCTGCACTGCAGTGCAAGGCCAAATATAGGAATTAATACACCTCTTCGTCTTTTTAAAAGAAACCATCAGTATTATAGAGGACATAAACAGGCAAGAAATCCAAGCAACTTCACTTGACAAACAAGATAGCTCTTATGGTAGCTAGACTGTCTTCCATAAGTTAAATATGTCATATTCCCAGCTACAGCTAATTATCTTCTTGTGCCGGAGGAATGTTATGAAGAATGGTTTAGTCAATATTTATAGAAAGTATTTTGAGATCTGGGCAGCTGGAAATCCAGAACTCTATTAGCTGAAACTCTTGTTGACATATCAGTAACTTAAAAGGGAAAGTCTCTTGATAAATTAACAAGAAAATGCTAAGTATAAGATTAGAAAAAAGATGTATTACTGGATTATTGTAGACAGTTCTTAAATCCTCACTTAAAAGATTAACACACTTCAAAGGAGCATGGACCTAAAAATGATGTTTGAAGTCTGGGACACCTTTTTATAATCAAGATAATAGCCAGTTACTTCAGAAAAATACATAATGGATTACTGTACCTGATCATAATCCATATGTGGAAAAAGCAATAAGCACCAGATTTATAAACATAAGAGATACTGTGGAATCAAAAACAGAAATAAGGAACAAAAAATCTTTTACAAGGCTGAATTAAAATGAAAACTGGAATTTACTTGAAGCTGAATAATATTAATTTTAAAAGTCTCCATCACTTCAAATTGCTTTGCAAGTAAACAAATTATTGGATACAAGTAACTGGTGACCTGTGTAACAGAAATAGAGAAAATCAGGTGGTGCAGGACTGTCAGACATTATTTGGTCCAATTCGATTCTTCACAGCCAGATCAATTAACGTAATTAATGCAATTCAATTCACCTCCTTCTCAACAGGCACATAAAATGCCAATGGATATGCAAGAACAAATTTCTTAATACTGACTAAAGCAAGAAAAAAAACTACGGTTCAGGGAACTAGGACTGTAAAAAGGTAAAGGAAAGAAAATACAGAATTTTTTAAAAGCAAATACTGAACATTAGGAAAACCACCTGTTGAATGTATATTGCCAAAATTGTCACTGTTTTAAGAAAAACGTCATGCATAGAATGACTTGGGAAACTGCTAATACAGAAACATACAAACAGTATTTATTGGATCAAAAAAGCTCATGACTAACCAGCACAGTGGGTAAACATTTTAGGCTTTGAAGTACAGGATTTAAAATCCAGAGATACAAATGTTATTTTAGGTTTGCTGGTGCCTTAGTAACTCAGGCAAAGCAACCTCCATGGCTCCCATTTTCCCTCTACTTTTTGAAATGGTGCAACCATAGGACATTGTCGTTGAGAACAAAGGAGGGAGATTTAGGGGAGAGCAGCAAATTTACCTTATCTCCATCACTGCTATGTTTTAGTTTGGCTGTTAAGTCTTGCAGCTGCTACCTGAAGCATTCCTAATTTTTAAAAGACTGGCTCTACAAGTTTACAAACGGCTCACATGAAAACAAAGCATCACCTGTGAGTGGTCACTTTCTTCAACCTTCTCTTTACTCAACAGCAAATACAAAAAGCCCACTTTGTTGTCATATGCCAAAGCAGCTACTCTATTTCCTGCCTCATTGTCCCTTCTTTGTCCTCAAAGAAGCTAACATTTGCCATTTCAGTTTAGCAGGGTTCAGATTTCACTGACACAAGAAATGTAACTCTTCATGAGTTATTGAGTATTTTGAGTTGCACTCAAAATCACGTAGCAAAATGAGCTGATCTTTCTGTACTTTTGAAGTACCTTCTCAGCTTTTCAGTCCTGAACTGCACTTCCTCAGAGCTTTTGCAGAGTCAGGGGAATCTGGACATCACTTGGCTATGCAGAGCCATAATTTTAGAGCAATGCCTAAAATTGTACCATTGAGCATACAGCTCCAAGGTCTGCATCACCAGGGCTGTCAAGAAAGAACACCTGAGAATAGATTAAGCATTAAATAAAGGGGTTTCCAGAAGTTTACTAGGAAGAAAGGTGTTGAAGTCAGCCAGGTGTGAATAGTGCTGCTGGGAGGTTCACATGCAAGTAGGGCTGAAGGCCTAAAATGCAGCTGCTCCTTGAGTTAGGCATCCAGGCCTCATCAACTGCTCCTGCAATATGCTGAGATACTTGTGGCCTCACATACTGCTGGAATATGACTGAAAGTACTAATCATGTTAAAAATAAATATTTCGTTTATATAAAATACAGGTCTTAATTTTGTTCATCAACAATCACCACTGAGGTATCATGTAACAGGCAAAAGAAGTCACTACGATTTATATCTTAGCTCTGGCTTTTCTACTGCCCTCTGTTGTAAGCTGTGTATGTACTTTATGTATTTTCATATTCTAAATATATTTCTTTTCTGGCAATCCTCCACAATTTTGGAAAACAAATACTCTTCATGCTAGAAAGCTGTCTGTTTGATGAAGCCACAGGACCCATATACTCTATGGTTTTTAACAGCTGTTTTCCAAACTCTAAAAATTTCTTAAGAAACATTTTCTGTTGGTTTTAGTCTTCCATTTCTTCATGCTTTCAAAATTTCTAGTTTCTACAACAAAGACGCTAATAGATCAGGAAAAAAAATCTTTAAAGGTCTCAGGCAAAAGCACTCAACGTTTTATTTCAGAGCCAAATGTTTCATCTAGGGACATCTCAAATTCAGTTCCTTAACTCAGTGGAGATTATACATAGCATTACTGCCTGTAACACCCATGGAGAGAGAGACCCAGAAGAGGGTCACAAATTCTGAAGCTTGTGCAGCAGACACTTTACAGTCAATATTGTATTCTTCTTCCATTCTATTTTAAATATTCTATTATTCTATTCTGTTATTACTCAGATCAATAGAAGAAGGAACACAGCTCCAGAATACCGCCCTGGAAGTCAATCACAATGAGGCACTTGGGAAATCTGAGCATCTAATCCATACCCTTCCATTCATCTTCCCTAAGACTGCCTGGGCTTGCATATATGTATACAATTAACATAAAAGATTTATGCATGCAACAGGAGTTTCTGTTTCATGCTACAAGTTCTTGTAGTAGCTATCATTTTTTTTCTCTTAAATTATGCTTCTGATTTTCATGTGCATTTGCATCCATGTTGCCTCTTTAGCTTCAAGTCTTTTTGATACTCAGGAAAGAAGCAAGCCAACATGCTATTCAACCGATGAAAAACACAGTTCAACTAAAAGACCATGAGGATCAAAAATAAAGGTCTCTTTCCATGTGGCTAACTAAGGAACGGAAAGTATCTGTGGCAGGAATTTTTTTTGAGGGTAGGGTCAGAATTTACACAGGAGCAGGATGGAGAATTCCTCCAGAGTGTGTTTTACCTAAGATGTCAAGTGAGAATATACCTTCTCCAATTTGCATTTCCAGCCAATTACTTCTCCATTGATTTAGGCTTGTTTTCCCTTCTAAAAATATTAAGTCAACAATCTTAAATCAGACTCAGGAATTCAAAGAGGCCTATTTTCAGGCATTGGCAGGAATACCACTGATGGCAGGACTCAGCTTCTAGCCTGTAGACAATATTAGACTGAATTAAGAATATAGATTTATGTATGTACTTACATACCCACACTTACAGAGGTTTATTTGCAATTCTCTCATGTTTGGCTATACAGTACACAACAGGAATGCTGAATGATTGCAAAAGACAATCAAGTAAACTAATTTAACAACTTCAATTAAAAGAAATGGAGAGGGCTTCCTCTTCCCACTTCTGTATGCAGACATCATAAAAATTCACTGAAAAGATTCCCATATGCCAAGTCAGATAATCTCTTAATAACTTCCTCATTAAACACTTACAACTTGATGGTAAATGATATCATTAAAAACAACGGGATTTGCAGTTTTCTTACATTTCTAAGGTATGATTGCGAATGTGTTTGTAAATTTAATCGCCTCAGTATAGAAGTATAGAAGTGACTTGCAAGTTATAAAGGACTCCCAATTATTTACAACAAGAACAGAACATAAAGCAAAGATTTGTGGATTTTTTAGTTCTCCTTCATCTCAGATTATTTCAGAAGCTTCATCATAATGGACTAATTGATGCTGACAGTAAAGGAGTAGAAGATGTCATGGATAATGGTCCTGGGTGTAACAACTACTGTCGACCATAAAACGTGCATTTATACAGACGCAAATTATGTTTCCTTGTTCTTCTGCTTAATGGTAATTTTAATGCACAGTTCATGTATACTTCACCCATTATCATAAACCTGAATTCTCATTTTCCATTACTGAATCATTAATTTAATGAAGCTCTAATTTACTTTGTCAGTGTTTAAGAATCTAGATTAAGGGATCAAGGGTTTCATTTTGTAACAGTGTGGGTCTTTGAAAATGCAATTTACAATCAGCTATTTCTGTACCACGCACAAAGAAAAATTAAGTCAACTTTCTGGAAACAAAACCTGAATATGATTTAAAAAAATAATATACCAAAATCAGAACAAAAAAAGGTGAACTATACAGATAAAAAATAAGTTTTACAGAAAAGAAACCCTGGGTTAAAAACAAAAGGCTGAGTAATTAAAAAAACTTTCAATTCAACTTTTCTCCATAACTCTGGTACATGCTACCTTGTCTTGCCAAAAATAATTAATCGGAACAGTAGACAGCAGTTAGATTGACAGGGAAGCTTATAGAATTGATCACTGTCAGACTGAAAACTCACAATAATGGTTATAAAGATAAAAGTAGTATTTCAGCATTTAGTCACAGATCTGAAACCCAAAGTGTAGATAAATGATTTTGTGAGATCTTTAGAGTGCTTTGTTTCCTTTTAAAGTAGTGCTAAGTCCTCAGACCACATGCTGGTATCAGAACATTTCAATAATTTTATGACTTGGAACTTTAGATCAATCAAGGATTTAACCTCTTCATGAAACACAGCTTACTTTGGTAGCTGATTATTCAAAGACCTAAAAAAGAAAGCAATTGTTTCCAGCAACTCGAGCTGGAATAGCAGTGTGAGAAACTGAAAGTGCTTCTCGCTACAGTGAGTGCTCTTCTCCAAACTCATGAATTTTGTATGAAAATTATCACATAAAATCACACCCAACTATCAAAGCAAGATGCAGTTACTGTGCCATGATTCTGGTGTTGTTCTTGAGTATTAGGCTGCTATAGTGAGCACAGCAGACAGAACTACCTATGCCTATTCACGTGTGAAAGCCAGTTCACAGAACAATGAAGTAGGATGAGATTTATCCTGTGATAGCATTTCCTAGCAGAAGCAATCTATTCCTGTAACCACAGCTGAAGTGAGGTCCATCAAGAGAAATCACCCCAACAGTGGTTGGATTTACTCTGATAATTTACAGAGGAACGCTGGTTTCAAGCTAACAGCACATTCTCTTTTTTTGATAAGCATACCACAGACTCACTTCTTCAGTATGTCTCAGCTGCCGTGATGACTACAGCATATGTCAAGACTGGCAGGTAGAATACATGTTATGCCCTTCAGTTCCATCCCTCAAAAGGAGTTCATACTCTCGATGAATGACTCCTGAGCATCTTTTAGCTGCTGGATGAATAGGACATGGTGGGTCCTATCATACCTCTGAGAACTACACTTGTCAATAGGCAAGTGTTGTATGAATAAGGACATACCTGAATAAGCACTGATGGATTCAACTCTGACAGTGCAGAAAGAGCTCAAATGACATTCACTGTGCTTTAGAAAAATTAAGTAAGAAGAAGTAGGAGTCTAAAAGAGCCTGGGAAGAGGGTGGAATGAAATGTGGAGAGAAAAACAAAGTAACACAATATTATTCGCTAAGTACGCTTAGTTCAAAGGGAAAAGGATGACTGTTAGGCAGGGCAAGGCAGAAGACAAGAAAAGCCTGGTAGGGTAGATATGCTGGTGAGGTGGATGGACGTCATATACCACAATTTGGATTTATCAGTGACCATAAGCCAGAAGACAATCTATGGCAAAATTTTCAAAATAACCAAGGAAGATTCAAAATAGACCAACAAAACTCACAGTACAGCACAGACTGTACTGATCAACAGCCCATCTCCAGGCTGGCCCACAGATCAGCTCTTCCCACATGGATGATGACTCAAGCAAGGACAGCATCATTCAGACAGCATGGGTGATGTCCCTCTGCTACAGGGGCCCAGCTTCTTTTCTTAGATATCCAAAAAGTGCTTCAGGGGCATTATGGAGAACACTGAACAAACTGCGTTCCCTTTATGAGTCAACATTCAAGCCATTCTAAGGCAGAGCCCAGGAAAGAGAAGGTATTACAGGTTACATCAATGTCCTGCTTACTGAGAGATCTCTGAACAGTGCAGGTGAAATATACCAGGGACCTGCCAAACACCTACTCCACACGGGCCACTGTCCCAGGGCTGCCACAAGGTCCCCAGCCAGTATAACTCATCTAACACTTTTCTCCTCTGGTATCTTTTCTTTTGGAGAAAAAAAGAAAGGAGTGGGTTAGAGTTGAAACAATCTGGAGATTTCTCTCAAGTATTAAGCAGATGAACAGGTTTTTTTTGTTTAAGTCCTTCAGTTCCCTCTTCTTGCTCTCTGTCCTACAGCTCCTTTCTCCCTCTCCTTCACATTTTCTTCTGACCTTTCACTCTAGGCCTCTCCTTTTCCATTATAAATGTGTTCAGTGTTTCCATTCTTAAAAAAATTATGTGTCCTATCAGGTCAGAACTATCATGAGTCTTTCCACAATTTTCACCTCAAACTCATCAAGCCAAAATGTGTTCACTCACTAAAGGTGTAATCATCCAGTTTGTGGGCTCAGCTTTAAAATACAGGTCTTTTGCACCTCAAGAAAGTTCCTGGAAATCTGTTTTTGGGAAAAGAATCACGACCTGAATTCTACCCTCACTCTCCTTTGCTCACTATTTGGATTGAAGTCCATAAATCTGCGGGTTTTTGAGATAGCGTCCACTAAGCTCCTTACTTTCACACTTTCAGTGCACTCTTCTTCCCCTCTATCTTTTGGAAATCTCACCCAGAAAAACCAGCTTTGCATACATGTAAAATCCTCTGACTGAGGATACTCCTCCTACCTCTTACTCCAAATCAGTTTCTCTTATACCCTCGAAAAATGCAGTTGGGAACAAGTTGAAAATAACTATCAACTCAAACTGAATCTCAAAGAACTGAGATGCAAGAGAAGTCTGCAAAACTTTTCTTTCTTCTTCCTGAACTTAGTGCCCACTTCAGTATTGCATAAAAAGGCAATCGTTTGTTTAAAGACATTATTTAAAATTTGACCTAAATCTAATTGTAAAAGGTTAAAGGACAGCTGAAAGTGAAAGACAATATTTAAAGGCCAAAGCAAATTTAAATTAATCACCCCCTCAAGTAATTAAAAAAAAAAAAAAAAAAGGAAATTCTTGCCAGAAAATAAATTACTTGAACAGCTTAAAGCTACACAAAGGAGAAAATCTCCAAGTTAAGAGTTCGTAAGCCACTGATCTCATTTTTAGTGAAAGATTTCAAAAAGCTGAAGCATATTTTTTTTAATTGCCGTGTCAACACAAATGAGCATGAAGGGAAATTTGAAGTGTCTATCTGATATAACGAGTTCTTTATTGAAAATTACTTTGTTTCTTTTACTTTATGCCAAAATAATAGTAAATCAAGGCAATCAGAAGGCATTTCTCTACCTAAATGTTTGGTAAGCATAAACAGCTAATGCTTTTAAATGACAGTAGCCTTTTCCACACTAAGAACAAAATCACACTAGCTTCTGATTAATCAAAACATATCAGTTACTGTACTGTTAACTGAATTGAGATATAGACAGCTTCTATCTATATTACTTCATAAATATGCATTTATGAAAATAAAATGGCAATTGCCTACCTTTCATAATAATTTGTGCTTATTATTAGAATGACTGCTGTATTTTTTCCAGAGATGAACGTGTTTCCATGTCATATACTTAGGCAGATGTAAAACTTCTGCAGAGAAACATTTTAATATGGATATTCTTTTAAACTTTTTTTTTAGTAAGAGAAGAAAAGCAGGTACAAAACAAGGTAATGTTAGTGAAATGTGGTAGGCAGAAACAACAGATTAGGAATCCCAGGATATTTCACACATTTGTGACAGATATAGGCACTATCATCCTGGAAATCCCAACTCCAACACATACACATCATCACCATATTCTGTGCTCAAGTGGTACAAATGCCATAAGATGGATCAGGGCAGAGTTAAACATTAGGAACATCTTATAATGGCAAGAGACACTAACCCAAATACCACTCACTTCCACTGCAGAATAGGAATTCTGGCATTACTCATACAACTCCCCTCATTTTCAGACAGTGAAAACAAAGTAGTAGGGCTATATATACATAGAGTCAGCAGTTCGGTCACTCACCAACTAAATTCTTCCCTTTTCCTAGCTCAGAACTCATTAAAAAAAAACTAATTATCTTTAGGTGCCCTTTTGTTAAACACCCCAGGAGCAGTGTAAACCAACCCCCTCTCACCATACAGCAAACATAGAATATCTACAACAGGAGTAGGGCTTCCTGGGAATAGCCTGCATCTCAAGTCCTACCGATACCAACAACATGGATAACTACTGAATACGTAAAACAAAAAGTTTGAAAATGGAAGATATTAAGACCACATTCTAAAATTAACACTTATTTCCCCCTAAACACTACTTGCAATCTTTAGAGTGCAGTATTTTCCCCCCTGATTCTCCACAATGTTTCCACAGATTGCTCCTGGCTGTTTTTCTGATACATGAGTAAAATCACACAAGGGCAGAGAATATATTTGTTCAGGAATGCTGGAGTTGGACTCTGTTTTTAAAAACTAGAAATGAGAAGTGTCTCTCATGCAGCAAAAAAGAGGACATATAAAATGCTCTTTTTGTTTCCAGTGCTGACTTGCTAATTATGCATATGTGTAACATATGCATAGCTCCCAACGTGGAAACTGCCAGTGCCTGCTTATGCATCATTTACATGGAGAAGTGGACTCAGTTCTTAGCTACAAAGCTGTGTAGTTAAAGAAATACTATGATTTCAAAGATACTCCAATAGCTGGGGCATGTTCCCTCACCCCACTCTTGCTGCCCTGGAGTGCTGAGAGAATGGTCTGTAAAGCACCACTGCAGTCTATTAGACAGATGGCTGAGAGATCCTGGACAGAAAATGGGGTGTTGGTAATGAAAAGCTGAAAGTTCTGTTTCCCACAATTCCTTTGCATGATTTACAACAATCAGGATAATTTAAAACTGGCAACCGCAGACCAGAATGCCTGACTGCTATTGTTTCAGTAGCACAATCAAATTACCCCTTTTGGGCTTTTACAATTAACTTGTTACAAGCATATGTTATCACTTCCTTAACAGCAGTATTATCAGATGAAGCAATTCAGCAGGGAATAGCAACAGGAACAATATTGTGAATATAATTCCTAATCGAACCTCAGTGAGAAGTCCTTTACCATAACGTGCATTTTATGCATAAATATAATTTTAGAAACTTTTATGGTAATCTGTTCTTTTCCATTCCAGTCCTAGAAAAGGAATGAAGGAAGGTCTTTAAAAATAAACATATAAAATTCCTGAACACTAAGATAATTGCATGTATGTTTAAGTAACCCTCAGGCCGTCAAAGGTTTAATTAAGACTCTAAGCTACAAAGAAACAAACTGCCAAAGCTAACATCAGCCAGATACCTGCTTCTTTGACTTGTTAGGATCGTGAATTACAGCAAGATCCCTTTGTAAGCATGCATGGTGAATCAGCCAGAAGTGTAAAAGGTCATTCTTTTCTTACACTCACTTTTTGGATAAGAGTTGTCATCAACATTAATAAACTAATTCCACATGACTGACATGCAGCTGTGAAACACACAGAACATTACAATAAACACTGCTGCACTCTGTGGTATTACACAGAGCAAGTGGGATGCAGAAGAAAGCTTTCTTTATACATCACCTTGAGGAAAAAACGATGAATCACACCGGGTAAGCAGCCTAGCAATATTTGCTCTGTAAAGTAACTCTACAGAAAAAGAGCTGGGTCACTTGGCACGTTTACTAAAGAATCTGGGTGTTTAATAACCACAGATCTAAGAATTTCAGTGAAGAAAGTTGATGGCCCTTACTAATCAGACCCTTTCCTGTCTAAGCAAGGGGAACCTAAAATGGCATTACAACACTGGCAGGTATCAGCCCATGTTTACACACTGTCCTGCCCAGCTGTTGTTGAAAAATGGGCTGAATGTTGTGGGTAGATCCTCTGCTGCTGCTCAAATTCTGTCTTCACAATCAGGTTTGCTTTACTATGATTCTGAGCCTGGAGAGACACCAACCCCTCAGAGGTATATTTCCCACTTGTTTGCTCTGTGTTTGAGATTTCATTCAGCAATCTTGTGGCTTGCTCCTGTTAAGCCCAAGTTACATCTGCCTAAAGCATCGAGGACGGTAAAGCCCTGAACATCAAACCTTCCGCAACTGCAGCTGCAGAAATGTCTTATAGGAAAACAAAGATTTTGCAAACAGTATCACTATTAGCTACTCTTAAATGCAGCAACAACTTGAAAATTTGCCTTCAATTAAATAAACTATGATGACTCAAGAAAAGTCACTACACTGCTATGAGAAGGTACCAACACCCAGGTGGAGCAGTACCAGCCTCTTCAAACACCTCCTTGGTCCTGGCAGCTGTGTGGACATGAGGGTCTGCTGTGCTTTAAAAATCAAATAGGTACTTGAAACCACCAAATGAGCAAACAGTGCTCATTTAAAGAGCATTCTTATCTTTCGAAGCAGCAAGGGATACTGATTTGGCTTTAACTGCAGGAGAAAACTGAAACAGGTTTATACGAGAGAGCAAACATGTTGCGACCAGATCCCGACTCAGTTGAAATTATAATGGAGTTATACAACATTATAAAAACCTAGCTGGCTTTACTACAGCAGTCCTCAAATGAAGAATGAAGAACTCAAGTGAATTTCCCTTATTTGCTCTAAAGTTCAAATGTATAAATGCTTAAGAAGTTTACATGAATGTCAGGTTTAAATAAACCAAGTCAATATGGGAAAAGACTATTTCCCCCTTTTAGAAAAAGATGTAATGGTGAAGAGAAGTCTTTGTCTTTTCTTAACAAAAAATGAACAGAGCGCTTACACTTTTGCTTCAGGTTCTTTTCCTGCTCTTCTCTATCTGTCATGCACTTATTTTATTCTTACTGAGGACATCAGCGATTCACGATCTCCTTAAACAGTGTTTAGCGAAAATATAATGCCCCATAATATTAAAAAGGAGAACATCTTACAATAGTATGCATTGTACAGCTTAGACATAGCTTGAGAGCCTGACAAATAATAGACAAACGTTCTTAGACTTCTGGAGACAAAGGTTTCATGCCCAAAGAATTATCAGTGTTTTCCAGAGTAACACTTGCAATTCTTGGGCTTGTAATTTCTGGTCCAAGTCTTGAAGAACCTCGTGTGTTTGTTATTTCTGGAGAACATGTATTTCAGGTATTTCATAAGTGTATGAAAAACATGCCACAGAGGTACAAATGATAACCATTTTCTTTAGTATCAGCCACAGCTATTTTCAGGTGTATATGGTTTTCCCCCACAGAAAAAATCCTGGTATTTCAATACTATAGTATTGAATACAAATCAGTTTCTTTTATTTATATTTCTTTCCATTTAAGCTACGCTGCTTTTAAAGCCAATTACTTGCCAATTGCCAGCATTACAAAGAAAACACAAAAAAAGCAAATTAATATGCTATTCAACAGAGCCAAGCAGAACTGCTCATTAACTATGGGTCATCAGTATGTATACACACAAAACTTCTACAACCTTTATTTACCTTCTGTGCAACTCGAACTTTCTTACTGAAAGCAGATCTGTCATAGTGTATAGAGACTGGGCTTGTGGAAAACCAAAGAGATACAGTAAGAACCTCATGACTTCTTTATTATTGCTCCACCCTCCAAATTATTTATACACAAAATTCAATAGCTGCACCACTTGCACCAGGGCAGAGTGCTCTGTCCTCTCTCTAGATGGCACTGGGGGACAGGGGCTGGCAGCCCTGACAGCATGTGATAATGGCACTCGCATCAGGTTAAAGCCAAACTTTAATGTCTTTTAGTTTGGCTTCTATTTTATTTTTAATATAAGATGGACCTCCACAATGCTTCTGAGGAAGCTCCTTTGTATTTATAAGCTTTTGAATTAAATTAACTCCAGGCATTACTAGATAGAACTGCCCAGTGACACAGTGGTGGCAATCAAAAGCTGAGGTGATGCAAGCACTAGGTATTGTGATTTGAATATGTTACTGCACTGACTGCCAGAACCACAGGACAGCACCACAGTGTGCACACACAATTCAAAGTGTCTTGATGTGAACTATCAGGTTCTGGGAAAACAGACCTTGCTAAGACTAAATTGTAACATTTAGAGATTTATTATGTTACTGAGAGACATTTCCTAGTGGTTTTGATACTACCGGAAACCACTTATACAATATAATAAGCACAAGAAAAAGAAAAACCTTCTGTGATGTTTCTATTGGAAAGCCATTAAAAACAGATTTATGCTATTACGAAATTGAAACTAAAATGTTATTCTCTCCTTTTAAACTAGATCTCCACCAAGGCACGGCTTTCCTCCTGCTGTTCAAAATCCTTGGTCAGCTTGGCCTTAGCATCCATCAGGATGTTCCTTCCTCCAGCACTGGAATTCATGATGGTTGCTGTTTTTCACTCAAAAATAAAAAAAGCATGCTGTCCTTGACCACCACCTTGCTGAAGCCATAATGACTTCCATGTGGAAAGGCAGAAGAGGAGCAAAAGGACTTGTATCACATGTCCCCACTTGGGCTGGGCTTAAACTAAACATGGGAATGTTCTCAGGCACATTGCTCCTGAAAGAACAATTATCCCACTCCCATGAAGTCTGGTTATATCACCATGGTCTCTGGAATTGGTCAAGTCCCTCAGCTGAAAACAGTTCTTAAGTGTGTTTTAGGAACACAACATTTTAATAGTAAAGAGGTAGACGTTCCACAGTCCCGGTCCCAGGTATGCTTGAAGTTCCAACCCAGGGCCATTTCCACCCACAAGTGACACCAGTCTTAGAGGGATGCTGCCATGCCATCTTTAAGGGGCTGTGTACAAGAGCAGGAAGGCTACAGCTGTGCCTTGCTGCTCCCTGACCTTAGTCCAAACAACTGTTGTCCCCCGCAAAATACATCATCCAAGGATACTCCCTTGCAGAAACGATAGAAGGATGAAAGCCAAGAGCTTTCATCAAGGTGTTCACGAAAAGCACTTGTTTAAAATATTCCTGGCACAGCAGGATCCAAATTGGACTGCCTGGCCCATTTCATACCAGCACAATCCCATACTGCTGTCAAGAGGGGATATCACTGAAGTAATGGGGGACTGCCATGTGAAAGAGTCAAAAATAATTTTTAACATCCAGAAAATGCAAATATCTCTACTA
Source organism: Grantiella picta (assembly GCA_013397955.1). Taxonomy (NCBI): domain Eukaryota; kingdom Metazoa; phylum Chordata; class Aves; order Passeriformes; family Meliphagidae; genus Grantiella; species Grantiella picta. The sequence goes on along the minus strand of VZRM01003776.1, from coordinate 138,786 downwards.
GTTTTGAATACTGTCAATCACACTAGCTGTCAAGCCACTTTCAGAGTCTTAATAATAAACAGAAGTTATTAACAAAGACCAAAACTGTGGAGGTCCATAAGAGGGCATGCTGGGAATGACAGACAACAGAATATGGAACATATAAAATTCTGAGAAAATAAATAAAAACAAAAAAACAAAAACCAAAATACAGGCCTTTTAACAGTCTACAATATCCCTAATATTAAAACTCAGTTTACCATACTGCTGGATGCTCAAAAAATCTACAAACCATTACCATTTTCTATTATATTTGAAGTATTTTTTTATAAAGGAGGGAATTTTTAACAAATTACATTTTTCATCAAATATACACCAATATCTTAGGCTCTGATAACAGCTGGGAAAAAATACTTAGTAAGAGTTATTATTTGTACAGAGTAATGGTAAAATAGAAGTGTTCCGTAAATTTGTTTTGCTGGTTTTATGACCACATATGTCAGAACAAGACATCTCTACTATATAGATGTTTAATTATTAACGTCCTGGCTGAGGGTTGAACTATTTTGTTGCACTTCTTGTGCCTTAGAACATTTATGATTGCAGCATGTTTCCACTGGTTTGGGTAGTCATTAGTAAAGCACTCACTGAGCTGTAAATTGTGAACCACTATGATCCCATATCCATTTCAGACCCAGGACTGACAGATTATGCCAACTGACTTGATGAAATTGTAACAAAAGATTCAGAGTACAACTGCCCAGCCAAAATACACATCAGGTGCACAGAGTGAATAAGGGCATAAACCAACCTCCAAGCACACATGACCCCTCAAAAGGACACATCAAAATCACAACCTAGTTTTCAACAAAATGTTACTTAAAGTTACCCCAGCTAAAATACCCTGCTAGATTTTATAGCTATTTTTCCTAATTTTCCATAGTGTATTTGTCTTCTTTGTTGGTGTAGTGCTAGATAAATCTGCTACATACACACTAAAATGCAGTGAAAAGTAGAGAGCAAAAACCACCCAGCAATAAAGAGAATAATAATTATTTTTTAATTAAACCTTTACTAAAAATCAGCAATTAATTCTTTTTCACACCTTCTTTTACAGACTGCCATTTTTCAGGCAAAGTGCAGCAAATCTTACCTCCCGCTAGGCACTTCTACAACAGTTGGTGCAAGTCACATAAAATGACAAACTAAACCCCTTTTGAAGTAGAATTACATAAAGGGAAAACGAATACAGATATCCCTTCATAAGCTGATCCCTTTGCAACCACTAAGTAACTCAGAACTAAGAATCTAACTACTGAAATGTATGCATAAAGGGAGACAGGGAAGAAGAAACGTGAATGTCACCATTGGATGATTTATGTCAAGCATTATCCATTCTCTGATAATGGCAATCAAATTAAAACTTCTAAGAGAGCACTAAAGGTGAGAAGGATGAAATCACAACTTCATCAGATGAAAGTACAACTCTATCCATTTTGTAGACAGCAGCAGAGATGGCCATGTTCTGTACCATGGTCTGTACCATGGGACAAGGGTTCAAAACTTGATGTCTGTATAGTGCATGCAAATATAAAGCAATAGTAACCCTGAGGACAGAGAAGAGAACGCAATCTCAGCCTTGCGACTAAACCTCACTTTCTGTACAGGTAAATAAATAAGAATTAGTTCTCAAAAACTAATTATGATGACACAGAGAGTAGGTAAATTTTCTTTATTTTGGGGTGGCCTTTCGTCAACTGGACAGAAAATTACATTTATTCAAGATCCAATCCTGAGGTCATAATCAAAACCACAATATGCTTTACAAGTAAAAAGGCAGACATGGATTTTGAGACTTTACTATCACTCACCCTATCAAATAAGAAAAACAATTATCAGAAAACTGAGACCAAATTAATGTCTGGGTCTTTTTCTTTGTTTGTTTTTTTAAACTAAACCGATTGCAGCAATCAATAACTAAGTTTCAAAGAGCTCTTTCAGCAAAGACCAGGCCTAGCCAGCAGGTATTACATTAACAGTCATTATCAATTAGGACTCACTGGGAACAGACATTATTTACAAAGCAAGAGTTCTGGGAATCCACTCATGTGTTAAAAGAACCTCTGTACTGCTCCAGAGTGATGTTAGCAAAGCTAAGTGCTGCTTCATTAAGTGCAGTACACACACTTCTTAATGGAGAGCAACTTCAATAGTCGGATGGAGTCCATCTTTACCATCTAGTGGGGGATAAACACATTCATGTTAGGAATTTCAGAAACAAGGGAAAACATTGCCCATTTTTCTTCTTTTTTTTCCCCCTTAAAAAATATAATAAAGAATTAGTGTAAACTAGACAAATATTCTTCAGAGCTACTAAACTCTGTCAGCCTTTAGCATGTATAAATGTAGTGAAAGAAGGTTAAAAATGCCAAAATATTTCGCCTTCTGAGAGCTATCTCCTCAATTCCATTCAGGCAGACATTGATCACTCCAGTTCATAATGGAAATAGCCACCCATGGGAAAGAAAAGAGGACAAGTGTTTCTGATGATTCATTTTGTTATTTCTCAATAAATCCTTCTCCTCCCTTTTCTAAATGTCTTTTCCAGTAGATACAACCATCAGAAATACATTTATTAAGTCATATGTACTTTTGAAAAGGCTGTTCTTTTGATATTTTGATGATTACAAAGCATGTAAGTTACTTACAGAAATATCACTGTAGTTTGAAGACATAAAGGGAATGCATTAGCTAACGATGCTGATGGTCAGCACAGTAACAAAACAAACCTCTGTTCTGGGTAATCAAGATTTGAAGGATTTGGATTTGCGTGCAACAGTATGAGCCATAGGTGACAAGGAGATAAACAGCATCATTCCCTGTAAGAGGAGAAGGCTCTGGAATGCTGCTAGTATTTGCACTGAGACATGGAAACAAACATGCAAATGAATATATCAGTCTCTTTTGAGAGGAAAACATCTTAAGTAGTACAATTATAAAGATTTTAAAAATCCTCCACTGCAATCAATTAAACACAATTGTCTCCCCTTTTAAAAGAGGCCACTTGTCACCACCCTGAAGTGACAAATAAATTGTAAAGGGCAAAACTGCTCCCAGCTCAATGTTCATCTATCTCCCAATGGTAAGTGGCATTGAGTGTCATTGAGATGGTTTAACTGCTGCTTAAAGGAACAGTAGAAAGAACACAGGGCACTTTCAAAAACAGCTTAATGCTGAAACACTCTGAAATGCCTTTTCTTGGGCAAGGTTTGGGTAACGTTGTATTAATTGGGAGCACACTCTCCGGAAATAACAAATTAACTACAAAGCAAACACAACTGCTGGTTATTTTAACATGAAAAGTAATTTTTTATGTTTTTAAACAAGTATGACTCACTCCTACACAGTAGTTTTACTCATGTCCCTTCCCAGCACCTTGAAACAGTTTGTCCAACATTTCCGTGGTAAAATGTGCCTTGCTGCTCTCCCTCAGCACTGCCTAGGCATGAAATGAGCCCATTTCACAGAGATGGATGTGTTCTCATCCGGCACCAGTGATTTCAACAGTGGCTTATGATTAGAAATTACACTGCAGGATTAGGAGCTAAGTAGCGTCCCCCTTGAGAAAGCAAGTAATATGCAACATATATATTTGTACATCAGTTTGCTCACAGGCTGAAAAAGAAGGTGTAGAAAAAGATGCTGTTTCTACTCTCTTTGTTTAAAATAGCTGAGACATTCATAGACCAAAGACATTGAACGGGATTCTATTAAGAAGTGACTTGACTTGCCAAGCTTACCACAGGCATTCAATGTTCAAGATGCTGGCTTACAGTTGTGCTTAAAAATGAGCTTTCTTATTTCTTCTGGAGCCTCAGCCTTTAGGATTTACATTTGCAAAATTCTTTAGGCAACACCAAAGGCTATAAAATTTCATTAAAAGCAAGAGAAAGGTATATTGTGCCTCTTTAAAAATTAAATGTTTTCAGGCATTGTAGAGCATCATGTGCAAGATCAAATGTCTGAGGTGCTAAGTGAACATGGAGGTAAATAGGGAGTAAAACAAACTGAATGAACCTTGCTGTGCATTCACCCCTTATCAGCACCCAACCTCCTCCAAACAAGACATTACCAAGAAATACACAGGAGCAATGACAAAAGGAACACTATACCTGCCACGAGGCATTTAACATTATTGAATGTCACAATATTCAAATGGACAGTGCCCTTTTCAAAAACTAACCCCTTTACTACAGTCAATTTGCTTTACCAGAAGCTCATACTCATAATCTCTCAAAAAGCTGGCTTCCCTCAACTAGCTGAACACAAAGGGCAACACTGTACACAAAAACACTCTTCCCTCCTGCCTGGTTTGCAAATTTTTATTTAAATATAAATAGCATTAACTTTCTCCATGTGATTCATTTAGCAGGTTAAAAGGTTCACACGAATATACAGTAGCCATTTAAGTAGCCCATTGTGAGCAGTAATTATATCTGAGCTGTCATAGTGGAAATGGAATGCAAAGTGATTAATGCAGTACAAGGATAAAACATTATCCCTCAATATGGAAGAGCCCCATCTTCAAAGTAAACCAGTCTTATAACCCAACACTGCCTTTTATCCTTCTCACCCCCTAAAGGCATTAAAATAACAATCAGAAGATACAATAATCCAGCATCTTAATTAAGATAAGCAAGCAGGCTGCTCAATGGGAGTCCACCTTTTGATACATGTGCAGTCATGGTCAACTTTGAAGTAAAAAAGAAGCTGGGATGTCCAAGAGAAGGAGACAGGCTGGGGAACAAGGGGGACAGTCTGTGCCCAAGGAGAATGGTTGAAGGTCAGTAGGTGATCCCTGGCAAGTCTCACCTGCCGCAGCCTCCTCCCGATACCACCCCTTCTCACTTGCCCAACAGCCAGAACTCCCAGCTGAACTTCACACCCATGTGCTACTTACCCATCTCCATCTCCAGGTATGCACCCCAGCCATGCACTGTCTCTGATAATTTGAATATTCCCATCCATGGTGCTAAAAAGCCAGTAACCTGAAAAATGTCCACTATGCAACCCACCAAGTGCTCTCACAGCATGAGAAGACAATCACCCTCAGCACAATTTGGAAACTGTGCTCATATTCAGTTTTCCAGGAATAAGCCCTCTGACAGAATAAACAAGAAAATGTGTAAAGGGATCAGCCGGAATTTTAAAAGCAAAACTGTGCTGTGTGAGAGCAACAGCCCTGTGTACCCAAAAATCAACAGCCAGATTCCAAGTATTTTGGAATATGAACTCAGTACTTCTTTTGTTATCAAAGTTTACAAACCTGAGTTGATGCCAAAAAGAAAGGGAACATTCTCATTTTGCAACAGACCTCAGGGAGAGCGAAAGCTTTTATGAGGGCTCTCCCTGTAGCTGAAGACAAGCAGCCTGCCAGCTTAGGAGCTCTGTTTGCAAAGTTTTGTAAGTAGTAGTCAGTATCCAAAGGGAAGCTGTACTGTCAGATGCTTGGCTTGGCCACTGCAGTTACCACCTTAGTTCACGAAGAAAGCAGAGCTAGCCACTTTTACACACCAAAAACCCAACAGGACTTTGAGTGTTGGCTCTGACAAAGGACAGCAGCAGGGCACCAATGGCACACTAATGTAGCAGGGGACTTGTCCAATATCCACAGCAAATACTGTCATGCCCACCCCTAACCTGGAAATAAAAATGGATGTAGTGTATTTCACTAAAGCATTTTTCAGTCTGAAGCTTGCTTTTAACACACATTTTTTTGAGGCAGCATCTGAAGAAAAAAGAAGAAAAAAGCAAACAGAAAAGACCAAACAAAAAACTGATCACATCTAGAGATTCCTCATGATTCAATACAGTTTTCTCATTGCTGTATTACAAAAGTAAATGTCAGTGTCTGACCAATGTAGTGTAAAGAGTTACAGGCAACGCAGCAGTTTTGCAATGAAAAGAAGAAAAAAAGCCAACCCAGTAAAAACCAAAGGAAAAAAAGTTGATGAAAAAATGCCATTGTCTCACAGACACCTGGAATTCTGTAGCACATTAATGGGAGCAGCGTATTTTACAGGGCTTCTCCTTTCCAATACAGCTGCCAAATGAAAAACTGTGCCAAAGAGGGCAATAACGATAAAAAGGTCAGAAAACCTGATGAGCGGAGAAAGCTTTAGAGAGTGACAGTTTGTTTACAGAGGAGATGCAACACTTCTGAGGGAGCAAGGAAAAGGCAGGTAAGCCCAAAGCCTTGCAGGAAACCACACTGTTGGTGGTGAAGAAGGTCCCTTCCAGTAACTTTCCAGCTAGGCAATAAAGAAAAGCAGAACAACCCTATAGCAGACCCTGTGGAACTCACTCGGAGGCACTGAGGGGCTCTGCTGACCCACCCACAAGAGAGGTGACAGCTTCCTATGCACACTGCACACTCTCCAAAGGACAGAGGTGCAACCACCCAGTGCCCACCATGGCACCAGCTGCCTTATGTCCACCACAATCCCTGCCCAAGAGTATTATCTTGCACAATCAACACCTTGCATCAGTAAGTAATCATTTAGTAAAATTCTGTCTGTTTCAAGGCATTTTAGTATCTTCACGAACATTGAAAAAACACTTACTTCTCTATAAAAGAAAACTGACAGCAGTTAGCCACCACAGTTCAGCAGAAGATCCTTCTGGTGACATGAAAAATACTCAGTTAGCTTCATTCATGTTAACGTATAATTCTATAGGAAGACTGAAATTTTTATTTCTACTGAATTTGTACCATTTTATACAACACATTTAATTCTATGAATGCACTTGAAATTATTTGAACTTATTTGAATGTTTGAAATTACTTTCATTTAGCTGTTTTTAACTCATTAAAATAATTCTTCCGACTGAAAAGCTTTTATTTTAAATGTGTTTATCCAGTCCAGCATTTATGAGTTATACAATCATAGCTACTTCTGAGAGATGAACTATTACTCTAATTCAAGCCAAAAGCAGGAACTGGCTTGATTTCTTGAAAACTTCTGTTTTTCCAGAAAAACTGCTATTTATTTCGTCCAGTCAGAGACAAGCTAATAGTGAAAAGCTTACACATGTCATTGCACAGAAGAGACTAATTATCTTCACTCTAAGTTAAAGATTCTAGGATTCCTGCACCGTCATATTTCATCAGGCTACATCCAAAGTTCCCTTATAACCTCAGATTTCAGAAAAATATTTTCTTACAGCTCTTTCAACAATGTACAAAGACACAACTAATATTGGAGATCATTAGATTTCAGCAGGAATATGATCTACGAAAAAAGTATTAAAAGCATAAGTAATCACCACATAGCACAGCCGCAGGTGATTGTATTTGTTTTGCTCAGCACCATAAATTATCCTGCTATTCCTGAATGCTGCCTGTCAGTTCTCCAGGGCAGGTATCTTCATATTTGTTTAGCATAGCTGACTGAATTGCAAACTGTGGCTGTGGCACCGTATAAGTAATAAATTATTGTCACCCGAGGCAAGAGTCTTTGCTCCCGTTTATCACAGCAGACAGCACATTAACAGCAAAATTCAGCAGACACCACTGGAGGCAGGCACTAAGGTGGCTGAGGTGGCCTTGCACTTCTCATAGTCTGTTGAGTCTTTACATAAGGCAAGTAATAACTCAGGTATCTAGTGCAGATACTTAATACTACATCATGTCAGTACTCTTCAGCAACTTTATCAAACTTTGGAGACCACCCACACAGACGAGCTTCCATTAGACCACATTTCCCATGTGCTGGCTGGCACAGAGGGCTGACAAAAAGCGCCTTTGTGCCTGGCCAAAACCAACCTGGCTGTGAGCTGCTGCCAAAAGGACCTGACTAGCCTTTCCTGGTGACAAGGTAGGCCCCTGACAAAGGCTCCCAATCTCTCCCGGAACAAGCTGCATCAGCCCAGTGAAAACTCAGCTCCCAACCAGGGCTGCAGCTCATGCAGCCTATGCTGCAGCCCCCACGGCTGAGACATGAGCACAACCCCAACAATCAATTTGCGGCCATAGCCTTTGAATGTATTTCACATCTGACTCTATTCTAAGCAGTCTGTGTATTGACAAATGCCCCACAAAGCCACCTGACTCTTAATTTCAGTGACTCTGAAGATTTACATGCAGATGGAGGAACCACAGCTATTTTAGGAGATAATGGGCTTCTGATAGTCCAGCACATTGCTAGAGCAGTCAAGCTGTCAAGTGACAACCAAGAATAAACAAAATCTAAAGAAGCAAAGGAAATCCCAGCTGGGAAACTCTTTTTTTTAATAGAGTGCTGTTTCTATTTACCACCAGCCTCAGCAGAGTTATTACAGCTCACTTGGTAGCCTATCTAAAGGGTTGGAACTGCAAATCTACTTCTCTGTACTTAAGAATTTGTGCATATAAAATCTGATATGAAAATACCATGTTTTCCCTTGGTAAGACATGCCACCGAATACCTGCAGGGAAAAATCACATACTTACATGTCTTGAAAATAGCAAGATAAGCTCGATGATTAATTTCCAGTTATGAAATGCAATGGTCTTATTCCTTCAAGACAAAATGCTTACTGATAATAAGAGACAAAGCAAGTCACTCTTTCAGAAAGGAAGAAATTATTGTCTACACATTTCTTTCTCCCAACAGTTTTCTACCTCGCAGAATGACAGAATGGTTTGGGCTGCAAGGGACCTTAAAGGTCATCTAGTTCCAACCCTGCTGCCACAGACAGGGGCTCCTTTCACTAGACTAGGTTGCTCAAAGCCCTATCCAACTCGGTCCTGAATATTTTCAGAGATGGGGCATCCACAACCTTTCTGGGCAACCTATTTCAGTGCCTCACCACCCTCACAGTAAGCATTTCTTCCATGTATCTAATCTAAACCATTCTCCCTTGTCCTGTCTCTGCCAACCCTTGAAAAAAGTCCTTCTCTGGCTTCTTGTAGAAGGCTTTTTTTTTTTTCAGCTTAGCTTAAAAAAAATAATCAAATGCATTTTCCTGTCTACAAAACACCCAGGAACACGCCAGAAAGTAATTAGGAATGACAAGCATATAATGACATACAAGCTGCAAGTATTCAGTTTTTAGTCTGGAAAATAAAACACTTAACGGATATGGAATGCTTTTGCTTCAGCTCTTTTATGCATAGCTGGCATGACTGATCTGAAAAATAAGAGAACATGTGCCAGTCCACTTTTCAGGCAAAGTTCAAACAACAGAGAAATTTAAACAGAGAAAAGAAAAAACTGACTAACTATACCAGGCAACTGAATTAACTGTGCAGAGCAACGACGAGTATATGTGACGGCCTGTGGTAAGTCTCCACAAAGAGACTGGTTTGTACTTGAAGCCTGTCAGATTCCTATTTTTGCTAAAGAGCAAGTTTTGAGCCATCCTGAGGCTAGTGAAGAAGTGCTTGTTTCCTGCAGATAGGTCATAATGTGGCAGAGACCAGAGTTAAAAACTTAGAGGATAACTACTGGTGTGTTTTAGTTTTTCTGGATTTAGGCAAGTAACTTTTAAATAAGTTTGACAGCCCAGGGTGAATTTTCTGAAAGTATGGTGCATTTTGAGCAAATGTTTCCAGATCTAGTACAGTATGGAAAACTTCAAAATAAGCAGATTTGCTAGCGAGCAACAGAATGCAGTACTGAAACCTTAACTAGAAACTTTCCGTTAAATCTCAACAGAAGCAGAGCTTCTCAGGCTCAGCTTGCTAATGAGCAATGAAGGGAAGTTTTATGATGGAAAAAAAAGTCAGGTTTTTTATTGTGCAACATGGCAGCAGTACGTTATCAAAGATGTATCTGTCCCAAATAATGCTGGCACTGTATTTCAACTACTTAGCAAAATAGCTGTGCAGCATATTATTGTCCTGTGCCTCACAGAACAGGCTTGCTGCCAACTGGGTCATACAATAATCAACAAACCAGACTCCAGAAAGGATGCTAGATTCCTCCCAGCAGCACCTATCATTGAAGCAATTAAATACAGTTAGTGAGTATAGTGCTGGATTTTCACTTTATTAACAAATTGCTCAAAGGGGTCTGATCAGCAGATAACTTCATACTAAGCTGTGAATCTTTAATTCACGTAAACCTTTCAGCTCACACTACTGCCAAAAAGAATAGCTGGAAGAAGACGAATTGTCTGTTTGTAGGCTCCCTGGACTCTTGGGTTGGATAATCCATGGATGATAATCCATGAAACACAAGCAACACCTGGTTTATTACTAATTCCAAGACTTCATAAAAACTAAGAGCACAATACATTCAAAATAACACCAAAATGTTCAACCAAGTAGTTCCCCTCTTCCATGAGGAAGAAAAAAAAGTTAAAGGTTCTGCTATGGTTTGGAAACCAGTGCCATGAGCAGAGGCTTCAAAGGTTCACATCTGGCTGAGGTCTTTCTGAACTCAATGCAGAGACTTGCATGCAGTCATGGACAGGGTTATGGCTCCATTCCTAGCCACAAGCTGCGTATTGCTTCCAGGAGCTACTGCTTGGGAAATACAAACCAAGTCTTTCACTCCGATCCTACGACCTATGCTACAATCCCTTTTTTTTAGCTACACTGAAATCCCAAATACAAGATGCTGTATGTGTTCCCACAGCTAACAGGATAAGGTGAGAAACACTTCACTCATAAATATAACTTCTACCTGCTTGTCTTGTCATTCAAACTGTAGAAGAGTCCGGAGTATTAATAATCCCTGACAACAACTGTCTGATAATTGGGTTTGAGCAATTTCAGAAAACCAATTTCTACCATAGTGGTTGCTGCTCTCTCTCATTCAGCATGAGCATCTGGCAAAAAGTGATTCCACTGAGTAATCTTGGCAAAACTTGGAGACATTGTTTTAAATTTCCTTCACAACTTCTCAATGCCTGACTGTATTAATAGCTGAAGAGAAAGTACCCTTGTGGGTCTTCTTGACCCCATGATAAATACTTCTAGTGGTTCATGTGTCTCTTCTTCACCATTTCAACATAAGCTTTAATTTATAACAATTTAATGACCATGCTCTACAAAGTGATTTGCCAGTAATACAGGGAAGAGCAGCCAGCACCTAACAGCCATGAATACATCTTTTGAACCAAACAATGGCAAGAAGTACTAGCGTCACATAAAACACATCAAAACTTCGCAATATTATCTGCAGATAGTTCCCTAGAGTCTTATTTATTAGAAAGAAGCTACAATGATGGTTTTGAAAGCATCATTTCTCACCCACACCAGGAGTCTGCAAAGAAAGAGTCAAAGGGATATGAGCATTTGTTTTCACTTTTTCAAATGACAAAACAATAAAATGAATGACATTAGTCCTTTCCCGAAGTAACTGAAGTGCTCTGCCAAGACAAAGACAAAGAAACGAATGGTAAGAGCAGTAGGGATCACAAATCAATGCAAAAAGCCAGAACTGCCGATAAGCAACTATTTATAATGTAGAACACCAGAAAGGTCAGTGCTGTTGAGGCAGAAGGATGCACCCTCCATCTCTGATCTACAGTGTTAGAATTACTTGGTGTGTCAGTCTTTCATGCATCCCAGAAAACTTACACAAGGTGAAGTATTGATACTAGCCTGTTAAATGTGCTTTTGGTACTCCTTTGTTGTTGTTTTTCTAATGCCCAACGTCCTCCAGCACTGTTTGTGTGATTATAGCACCCGTAAGTGACTGCCAGTGTATGAATTGCACCAGTGGAACAAAACACAGATTGACATTCACCTTTCCCCAGAAAATGTCTCATTTCTGTCCAGTAATTGCCTTAATGAATATAGCTGTTTGTTCAGGCTTCCTGCTGTTCTCTATTAGCAAGTTTCCACCTCCACCAGTGCCACACTTACACTGGCTTCTGCGGCTCCGGCACACTTTCAGGGATGGACACTCAACACATGGGCTACATCATCATCTGCTATTCTGGCGTTAGAGAACACCAGTTGCTGAGTTCATATACATTAGTCCACACTCAGAAAGACTTCAATTTCTGCTCAGCAGAAGGAAGAGGGGCTGGTGAGGAACACGGGGGGGCAGCTGTGTTCGCAGGCTGCTGGATGCTCACCTGAAGCTGCAGCTGCCATCTCTGGCTGAGCACATCCAGCACTTTCCCCAAGCTGGTTTCAGCCTGTGTTGTCTGAAAGGCTCCACAAGCCACAGCCTGTAAACAAGTGCACTGCTTCTGGCCAGGTACTTTAATAACATTTTGTAAGAGCACCTATCTATAGTATTGTTGAGGTAAAGAGTGATCAGAGCATCTGGAAAATACCAATATACTGGATTATGAAGCAACAATGAAAAGTCCCAAAAAGAGAGAGCTGCATGATCTGCAGGTGACAAAGCCACAGCTGAGGCTTCTGCTCTGTAGTACCGCTCAATCTTAATGATAATGAATGTATTTCTTACACTAATTTTCATGATATCTGGTCAGTGCAAGTGTCTGAGATGTAAAGAGTGCGAAGGATAATTCTTCTTTTACCCAGAAAGCCACAGTTCTGCTTCATATAAATGGGATTGTATATATGAACAGTTCACATGAACAGTCACAGCCTCTAGTAAGATCAGGCTCCTTAGCAGGCACTTCTAAGAAGTTTAAAAAAATCCAGGCAAATAAGTAACTAGTGAGAGACAGCTCTTCTATTTCAGCCCTAACTACAAATGGTGCCAGTCCTTTTTTATTCACAGCTTACGTTTTGTTTTCACACTCCTGCATTAGTAAATAAAACACAAACTGCAATATAAATGAACAGTATGTTTACCAGCCTCTCACATATAAATTGAGTAGGTGAATGACATTAGTTGCTTGATGCAAAGATACCATCCTTCTGTTCCCTGTATTTTCACATTTTTGCACTGACAGGCTGCTAAAAAATATTGCAACTAGTATGCCACTTGGAGAGCACAGCAATGCAGGCCACTGGCAAAAATCAGTCCTACACTACCAAAAACATTTGTACTCCTACCATAGCTCTATCCATGAAGCATTACAATATTTGCAATAATAATAAAAACTTAAAATATTTTAAAATTCAGTATGAAAACATATTTCTGGGTGCAATTCAAATTACACTTGCATTTTTTAATCATCTTGAGGAAGTTGGGGTTTTTTACTGTGTTTTAGTCCAGCCACCTCAAACACCCTTAAACAAATCACTACTCTTAGTCTTAAACATGTTCTTTTGATTACTAGCCACATAATGTTCAGTTCTACGTTCACATAAATGTTCATTTAAGACAGTAGGACCAAACAGTTCAGAGTCTGTAACTTCTGTCTTTCCAACAACCATTAGTTCCCCAGGCTTTCATGTCCTGATCTTCCTACTTGCACATACTTCATTTTGTTTCAGAAATTAACTAGAACCTGGATGCAGTCCCTGGCTCCTGATCCTTCAACCTCTTCTTTTCTGCATGATTTAGTAAACTGAAACACTGAAAAATTCTAACACTGTGAAAAACTTCCTCCCTCTTCTAATTGAAGACCTCCTGTGGTAAACTAAGCTCCTGCCTTCCTTGGGTTGGAAATAACATTCAAACAATTATATCAATAAGCCAAAATTATTTTTAAAAATCTGCAGCTCTTACCTAAGCTAAGAAAACAGGAGCATGACTATGGAAGGTTCTGCATCAAGGTTTCCATTATGTCATTCAATGTCAACATGAAGAAGTAGGAGGAGTCTCTCTTCCTAAATCCTATGTTTTTTAGTTTTGATGGATGGACTTTTTATTCACACTGGCTCCCTAAAGCTCCCTTGGGCTCTTATGGAGAGAGCTCTTCACCTTCACCTACAGTAGCAGACTAGGAGAGGAAAAGGCACCTGCAACGATTTTCACAATATACCTGATTACTTTAATAAAATATTAACTTTTAAAATATTTTTTTAAAAAAGCAACAGAACAGGCCACAGCAAACACATGGGTACAACATTAAACAACATTACTTTTTCCATGAGTGCCATTAAGTGCACTCATCTATGCCACAAGCCGTATCAAAGATACAAGGGCACAATGTTTTGCACAATTCCCCTCTACATTGGATACAAGTCTTATACCATTATATAACACAAGCCTGGAAAATTACAGAATCATAATGTTAAGGGTTGGAATGGACTGTAAAGACCATCTAGCCCCAACTCCCCTGCCACAGGCAGGGACACCTCGCACTTGACCAGGTTGCTCAAGGCCTTATCCACCTTGGCATTCAACACTCCCAAAGCTGGGGCATGTACAGCCTTCCTGAGCAACCGGTTCCACCACCCTGACAGTAAAGAATTGATTCTTTATGTCTAACCTAAATTTCCCCTCTTTCAGTGTGTAGCTGTCACTCCTTGTCCTGTCACTACAGTTCCTGACAAAGAATCCCTCTCCAGCTTGCCTTAGAATTCCCTTCAGTTACTGGCAGGTTGCTATGAGGCCTTCACACAACCTTCTCTTCTCCAGGCTGAATAGATCCAACTTCCTCAGATCTTTCAAGGGGAGGTGCTCCAGTCCTCTTATCAACTCTGTGGCCTCCTCTGGACTTGCTGCAACAGTTCCATGTCCCTGTTAAGTTGGGGACAGCAGGGCTGAACACAGTGCTCCAGGTTGGGTCTCACCGGAGCAGAACAGAAGAATCCTCTCCCTTGCCCTGCTGACACACTACTTTTGATGCAGCCCAGGATTTCCTTGGCTTTCTGGGCTGTGAGTGCACTGCTGGCTCAGGGTGAGCTTTTCATCAACCATCACACCCAAGCCCTTCCCCACAGGTCTGCCCTCCATCAGTTCTCTGCCTGCAGGTGTGTCTGGGGTTGCCCCAATGAAACTCTAGGACCTGGCACTTGGCCTTGCTGAACTTCATGAGGTTTGCAAGGTCCCACCTCTCAAGCCTGTCCAGGTCCCTGTGGATGCCATCCCTTTCCTCCCGTGTGTCAACTGCCCTGCACAGCTCAGTGTCATCACTGAGGGTGCCATTGCTCCCACTGCTCTTGTCACTGACAAAGGTGAGGAACAGTACTGGTCCCCTGAGGGACACCACTCTGGTGGTCCTGTCACTCACTCACTGGTCTCCATGTATATAATGGGCTGTTGACCACAACTCTGAGTGTGGCCATCCAGCCAGTTCTTTATCCATCAAGAGGTCAATCCATCAGTCGATGTCTCTATAATTTAGCGACAAGGATAGCCTGCAAGACAGTGTCAAACTGCATAAGCCAACGTAGAGAATACCTGTTGCTCTGCCCCTGTCTACCAGACCTGTAGCCCCATCATAGAAGGTCACCAAATTTGTCAGGCAAGATTTCCCATTTGTATAAAGCCACGTTGGCTTTACAATTACGTATAAAGCAAATATTCTTGTTTCTCTTGCTTCAGTGCAAGCTAGGTAGGCCACTCACACCACTCAAAGAGGTGAATGCCATGCTTCCTTAATGTCAGCACCATCATCTCTGTGGTCAGCTGAAGCCCTGAGAACCATAAAGCAGAATCCACCGTATTTAACACATTTGTGTGTGCCTTGTGGTGCATGAAATTACATGCTGCTGAAAAAAATTTGGATCTAGTACAACCAAAGAAATTCATTTTCTCAAAGCTACCCATTATTTCAAGGAAATTAGCTATTCAAACTAAATACCTAAGAATCAGCAGTAACGAGGCACAGGCTGCTTTACAAGAGCGCCTTTTTTTTCTGAAATGTTTTCTGAACTGATATGGCCATCCTAATTAAAGCACCTCAGAGCTGGAAGATACCAGAGCTCATCACACAATTCCACAAAAATAGCCTTTCTCACTGGGAAGTGGAGGTGCCTTTTCTTGCCATCTCAGGCTGCACTCCCTCCGTGCTGTACACGCTGTCCTGCAGCAGCAGAACTGGCTGGTATACAGCAGGCCAGCAGTGACCATATCACGTAACAAGCACCTCTCCTGTGCACTGTTTGTTAGCACCACCCAGCAGAAGCAGACCCAGAGGCTCACTGCCACTCTCCAAAGGTCAGAAAACACAGCTGCAAAGTGTAAAGCACTGTCTCATACACTCTTTCTGATCCCACCATGAAAACATTGCAGCTGCAAGATAAGCTCATTCACACACTCTGGACCAGTAGCCTGGCATTATTTGGAACAAGGACAAGCCAGGCCTGAAATGTTTTAGTTGCATGTGTTGCAGTTATACATATGCCTCAGCCAAAACCTGCAAACAGATTCTAAAAAAAGCACAAAATTTTCCACTGCACCCGGCAAATCATTCCTTCAGGTGGCCCCAGCTCACCCAGTATATGTCCTAAACCAGCCAGGACTCAACCTGCAAGACCAAAGCCCCAGCATAAGCACAGCTCACTGGGCTTGATCTCTGTTTCCTATGGAAGAGATGGCCTGGTGGAATCTTGACCATGCTGTATTCTACTCTGTTTACTTAACATCTGACTTAGTCCTTAGAGTTACTCTGTGTCTGACCGCAAACTGTCACAGCCATTACAAAAGCTATGGTTTTCTTAGAGGTTTTTTTATTAGTAAAAATTCTATGGTGCTCCCCTGACATACCTTAACAGGCTCAGCCATAAAATGGAATCAAAACCCAAAGATACAGCAGCTTTCAATTGCTCTTCCCTCAATCTTCATATCAGATCTTCCTTACTCTTGGCAAAACAGGTAAAGTTTGTTCCCAAAGTAATCACAACCAGTCCTCTTCAACCCACACAAAGCAATGGACAAAAACCACCATCTATAAGAAACCCTGCTTTGTTTTCTCTCATTTTTTATAGCATCACATAAAGCCATTAGAATGCCACAAACCATCAAAACACTGAACAGAGCAAGCTCTTCTGGATGAAAACAGTAAACAAGGCATTGCTCAGAACAATTATAAAGTAGGTTCATAACATGGCTCTTGAGCAAACACAGTTTAATAAGCATTTCATAACAAATTCAAACAATATTTGCAGTCATGCGATAAAGCAGAGCCCAACTCATTCTCTAGGTAACACTAACATAACACATGTATGAAAAAGGCAAGCAAAAAAACAGAAGAAACATAGAATATAGCAGAAATCAGACTGCTTGCTGAACATTTGAGAGCAGCTGGGAAACAGAAACATAAGGCAAAAACTGACCACATGCTCATTTAACTGAGATAGCTTGAATAAAATCTGCTGGTTCTTTCAGTCTATCCTCAAACTTCACCAGACACAAAGGGAGTTGTTTCGCTCTACCAATAAGGTAGTAGAGATAGATTGTGTATGGATTCAAACTCAAAACTGTTGCATACTGGTCAAACTCAAAGATATCTGTTCACAGAACTAACACAAGTACAGTTTCTACCAACCATCAACACATCCTAGAGATCTACTGCAATACAGAGTTTTACCAATCTTGTTTTCTCTTGAGGAAGTAAAAATTCAAATTCAATTTAAATGCCTGAATGCTGCAACATAATGTTGTTATTAATAATCTAACTCTTTCCAACTTCCCCTCAGAGTTGCTGTCTGTTAGCTACTAACAAACTTGTTTTGTACAAAATTACTGTCATGCATCTGGAAGAGTATTTAATGTTTGGACTGACCACTTATAAACTGAGTTTGAAGACTGTAATGGATTTATGACAGTTATTTAAACAGCTTTTGAAGTACTATATATTAATTATCTCCATCTCTGCTAATGTCCTACTCAAATGCAACTGATTATTCATGTTTATGTTTTCATATATCACCTTTGTTCTAGGATTATGAGCAATAAGCTTATTAAGTGATCAGAGGCAGCAATCTGCTGCCTTAATGAGCACAAAGATAGAAAAGCGTCTTTGCTTTGCCCATTCTGAGTTCAGTTTCACACATTATGAACGCATCCTCAGTAGTCACCCTGTGCCTGACGCAGAGGCTGAGCACATCTAGCACTACACTAATGCTCTGAGTCTCCCTAGATGGCTACAGAAAAGGAGAAACAGGGGAGCATAAATCATTCTACACCAACAGAACGGTGCTCTGTTTATTCTCTTAATGCAGAGAGGTTAAAATTTTCTGCTACATTTACCAGAGTTTCATATCCTCTCACTGGCAGTTGCTACACAGAGCTCTTGTCTCCACCACATCTCCAGTGTTCTCCATGCAGCCCTGTATGATCTTCCTCCACAGAACCATGATCCCAAGCAGTGGAACCCTTCCACAAAACTAGTTCAGACACAGAGCAGGACAAAAGACTACGTTGCACACTGTGTCACTACAAGCGACACAGGAGTAGCTTTGTAACTCCACTTTATAAAGCTGAACATGATTTAGTACATACGGGTGTTGGCACTGCAGTCAGTGTACCTTTTGGCAAGTGAAAAGACAAACTAAATGGTTTAAATTAGCATGGCAAGTATGAATGGCATGGCAGACAGAGTTTTAAAACTCAGAAATCTTTGATTACTGGTATAGTTCTTCAGCTGCTGAGTACACAGATAACGAAGTGGGGCAATGTTACATCTGAAAAGTTACTCTGACCCAAGTGTCTGTGCACATGCATCCACCACCCAGGGTGTTTTTCAGCAGGTATTCCTTCAGTGAAAGTAATTTTAATTGTCTGTTACAACCTCACAACATTGTACATCTGAAGTGCCCAGCAAACAGCAAGGAACATTATATTGTTCCAGTGAGACATTAAATTCCACCCTATTGCAAACCACCCTGCTACTGTGAAGCATTTCTGAAGTTCATACTACCTTGTTAATAACAAAGAAAAGAAATATTTCTAGTGATTAGGGTATTTTCAATAAAACACATCCTTCTAAAGGTCAATAAAATATGTGCTTAAATATACTTTCAATTAATAATCTGCAGTAAATGTAATATGGACATTTCATCTCTGTCAGAAAACAGCCTTTACAATTTTGTGCGAAAAAATGTTCCTCATATACTGAAAACCAGCTCTTTGGTAAGAGGATACTTGTTCCATCTCTCATGAACTAAAATGATGTGTAAACAAACACCCACCTCATACAAAGATTTGAACTGGGATTCACATACGGCAAAGGAAGATTTCCCTTGTGATAAACAATTTGAGCACAAAGTGTTCCTTCAAGTCCTGACATAAATCTGTTCCTGCCAAGCTAGTATCTCATTGCATCAGCCTTTCGCCTTCGCCACAGCAAAGTAGCAGCCCTACCACCTCTCTCCCTGCTTTCCTCACACTGCCCTCTTCCCAGAATTACTACCTCAGCTCCACTGGGCCAAAGAATTGTCTTTCCATCAAACAAACATTTGGTAAAAAAGTAAGAAAAATCCTTTATTTAAATGAAACCTGACCCTCTAGCTAGCCTATCATTGAAGGACTCCCATGTGGACTGAGCAGACTTGTTATTGCACTGCTGATATCCTTGCCCTTCCTTACCCCACCAGCTTTATACCCCCTTCTTGTTATTCCTGTAATTTTTATTTCTTTGTGATGCTTTCGAAATGTTTTGACACGTACCTTAAGACTGTGAGATCTTCAACTGGGCTGAATGCAAGCAAGTGCTTTCATGTCTGATAAAGCACTTATTTTTCAATGAGACAAAAAAAAAATAAAGCATCTCTGCCTACATTACTTTCTCAATGACAGATATTCACAGCTTCTGTTTCACCCATGGAAATATGGTATTTCAAATAAGATACATGATGTTACATTTATTCAGTTCAATGCCCTTTTTAATGGCCCAAGATAAACACTACCTTGGATAAAAAGCAATTTCTCCAGCAGAAGTTTCATTTAACAGGAGCAGGGCCTAGCTCTAGTTTATATAAGCACTTACAGACATGTACATATAGTCAGGCGAAAAAGACCCTGTGAATGAACGTTATATTCTAAAAGGACCGCTATATACTCATACTTCCTCAGTCTCCAGTTCATGAAAAGGAAAGGTACCAATCTGTAAACAGGCAATTTGCCTTCAGAGTTTTTGACCATTCCTTACCGGAAAAGGGCACAAGAGGTCATATACAGTATTACATGCTACTTGAGTTTGTAAAAATATTTAGAATGGAGCTCTGTACACTTCCCTAACACAGCCAGTGTGGCACAGACACCCATGCATTCTCTGGGAGAACTGTGCTCCCACAGCTCCACTGTGCTGTGGGCTGCACAGTGCTACAGGAATTAATACCTCCCTAGAGCCCTCGATTTTTTGATACTTGAATGGTGCTACACTGTGCTGTGCACATACAACAACACCAGGAGAGGAAACAGCCCATAGTACTGAAAACAGTGATTGACCATACTCAGAATCTAACTTCATAATATTTGCTGGGTGTCTATGACTTCTCTATACATTAGCCTAAGTTTCAGCAGTTATAGTCATATATTCGATAAAAGTACCACTACCACTTAATGGCAATGTCAGAAATTACTCCTCAGAAGGACTGCAAACTGTCTTGTTTGTCAATCCTTTGTAACTATTAGAACATGCTAACGTTGTGAATTAACACGGCAAGGAGCAATTCTAGTAATGCAAGACGGAGATGTGGTGGAGATGAAAGACACCACATTCCTATTCAAACATTTCAAGATGTCTGAATAACTTTCAATAATACTTACATTTATCACTCAGAGCCGCAAGACATCTCAATTGCAATCTACTTTAATCTCAATATTTCAAATACCATCTTTAAAATAAACACCAGCATTTAAATAAATCTTACCAAATCTCCTTAAATCGATTCTACATCCAACTACATTTTCATTGCTGATGCAAGCAAACAAGTCTATGCTATAGTTAAGAGTCTTTCGGATTTAAGCCAGAAAGATCTTTACTTGACAAATAACTTTGATTTTTTGTATCAGTAAATAACTGCTTAAAGCATTAATAAAATGTGATCCAACTCAAGCCCTGGGCTAAAGTTTTTTAATTGCTTTCTTCTTATTTCTGACTTAACCACGACCAGAATGATGACCGGGTGTGGGTCTTCTGTAGTTGCTACATGAGAAAAGTGAAGCTGTGACTGAACGTCATGAAGTTAGCAATACACTGTATTCTAAACAAAATACACTACACTGAAAAGACGAGTAACTAATGCACATCCACTCACTTAATCTCTAGCATTAGTCCCCCAAGAGTTTGCAACAATTTTTTTCTGAAGACGCTGTGATACAGCACCAGTTACTCCTCTGCTATAACCTCTCTGTTTGCACACTTCAGAATATTTGCAGAATTTGTTTTTAAAAACATTCTCTATTTTTTTATCCTATGTAATACTTACAGCATGCCACACAATAAGAAACAAAATTATGGACAAATAGCATTAAAAAAAAAAAGAGGGTGGAATTGCAGCGATTGTGTAAACTGGAACAAACCATACAGAAGAAAAACTCTGATTAGGTCTATTACAGCGGAGAAGATTGTGACGCTGGCAGCTAAACGACTATTCTTGCTCTGCTTTTTAAATCCAAGTCCACAGAGAAGAGAGAGGGTTTCTCTGAAACAAACTGTTTCTCCAGATCTCCGACGCCACGCTTCTCTTCCCCGTCACCCCCTCCATCCCCCACAGAACCCGACGTGACAGGAATTCTCGCCCCCCGCCCGCCGTCCCAGCGCCGGCCGGAGCTGACGCCGCGGTCCCGGCCCGGCTCCGGCGCCGCGCTGCCCACACCAGCCGGAGCGGCTCCGACACCGGCCGGGACCGCGGGGCAAGCTCGCAGAGCCGCCGCCAAC
>VZRM01003776.1:86192-116849 GCA_013397955.1 Grantiella picta | reverse complement strand
GGGGGAGCAGGTCTGGAGGGGTGGGGCGGCGCGGCGCGCCCTGGGGATCGCTGCCGCCCGGCCCGAGCCCCGGCCGCTGCCGCTGCCGCCGCTTGGGCTGCGCCGCGGGGCTCCGTCTAGGGGGGGACGGCGGCTACTGCAGCGCACATCCCGCCGGACGGGCGGGAGACCGGGCTGTGCCGGTGAGAGCAGGGCTGACAGTCGCGCTGTGTTCTGGAAGGCGACGAACCCGATTTTAGCGTGAAGGGGGTGTCAGCGTGCCACGGGCGCAGCTGCCAGGTGGAACTGAAGTAGTCTTGGACGGCTGAAAGGATGATGGAACCTTCCGCGACCAGGTGTGTGGCAGAGCACACGCAGGGCTGAGTAGTGTGAGTGTAGACGGGAGCTACAGCAAAAGGGAGAGCGGCTGCTAGTGATTGTCTTAAAATAATAAAAGATTTCTCTTTTGGAAAACACTTTAGGAAAGAAAACATACGAAAGGAGCATAGTGTCATCAGTTTATTTAGGTGTCATTTACGTTGACAAAGTAGCAGAGACTGACCCACATGTGCAAAGGCAACCTCAGCAGTGACACATTGATCCTTAAGGCCCTTGTGGAGCCCCTGTCATGTGTGTGTCCCCACCTTCAAAATGGATCACCATCCTCGTAAAACAAAGGTGGGACAAGATCCCCACACAGGCCAGTGTTGCAAGAGTTTCACAATCATTCAGTAAGTCACAAAGTCCCCTCTGAAATTAACTGGGAGTAGAAGAGAATTGTATCTCGCCCAAACTTTCTGCTGTGGTTTGGTGAACAGGAATAGCAGTGCTGGCCTATGGGAGTTTACTCTAACGACTGGGACCAGCGCAGTTCCGGGCAGCTCTGGCTGCTCAGGTCGGTGCTGCCCTTCCCTTGCTATTGAGCCCAGTGCTCCCAGACTGGGAGCTGCTTGGCTTCGGGAGCTGGTGTTCCTCAAAGGCTGACTTATGAGCAGCAAGTGATCTATTTTCAACTGGGCTGTTGATCCAGGCTTGCTCTGCCAGGGACAAACAGGGTGGTTCACGTACATGGCGTGAGATGGACCGTAAGATGTGACCACATCAATTTTCAATTGACTTGAGGGAATTAAAATCTGACATGTTGATAACTATATGACAAAAATATCACTGAGGTTTTAAACTAAGGGCACACAGATTCATCTTCCTTATTCCTGAACCAGAACCATCTCTTGCCTTTTTCTCATCCAAAATCACAGGAACATAATTTTTTTAACAGTACTGAGCAATACCATAGTCTTTGCATTAAGTTCCAGTTCTTACAGCTGGTCAGGGTGTTCATACCCACATCTCCTGGGAGATGACTGTGCTGCCAAACTTGTGGTTGTTATTCAGGCCTTTCATTCTTACCTCTTGCTACCAAAGCTCTATGGCAAAGCATGATTAATAACTCACTGTGTTAGAAATTGCAACCACAGATCTGATCCTGGCCCGGTAGTTTTGTGGTTGAAGCACTATGTTAAAAGAGGAAGATTCCAGGTCCAGCGATGTTTATAGGATTTGTTTCATTCAACATTCCTATAACATAATAAGATCTGAGACTATGAAAAAGTAAATTGCATTGGCCAAGCAGCAGTGAGAGCTGAGTATGTAAAATACCACATAGATAAACCAGAGAAAATAATTTACTGCTGCTCCCCTATATTTACAGATAAATTTGGATAATAATAAATCCATAGATTTATTATATGTTCTAGGCTTATAGCTGCCTGGACTTTCTCTATACTAGATAAAGTTTTTTATTTCTTCACATGATAGGTAGTTTAGTTTCATGGGGACTAATGTCAAACACAGGAACTGGCCAATAATACCAGATTTAGGCAAAAGCAGTGAAAGTAATTTTCAGTCAGAAAGCTTGTGAGGGTGTGAGTGGGGCTGGGAAGACAAGAGAGTGGTATGAGTGTCGTTTCCACATTGTCTGCAGCTGGCCTTGGTTCTGTGAAAGCACAAGGCTGTGTGTAACTTGTGTGTAGGATAAATATTTTGAACTTTCCAAATCACCCCAATACAAATAAATAGCATAATAAATGATTGATTTTTTTTTGGCTTTTCTCTTATTAATAAAAAAGTCTATCTTTTAATAACTATTATTCTCAATTTCTTTGGAGGATTTTGCAGGATATTATACATTTTCTGTACTGCTAGCCTGTGGTAGTAGTTTAATCACCCAGAGAAATTAGCTTTAAAGTACCCAAGATTGCTATCTTGTGAAGCTTGAATCTTAAATTTAGCTCAGCAACAATATGGAAATTGGTTGTATTTTCCATACGTCTGTTAAGAAACTAAAGCTATGTATCATTTCATCAATGCCCATGTTCTTCACTTTTTCATTTATTCTGTATTATCACTCTTCCAGATTCCATCCAATCTTAAAATGTCTGGAAAAGCAAGTCTGGCTTGAGTACACTCCATAAAAATACCTGAACTCTGACCATTTGTTCTGACATAATATCCAGTGATGCATACACCTACTCTTTTCCCTGTACATGCAATTGGCTGCTTCACTCCATTTCAAACAGTGTATTAAAAGTCCAATCCTTCCTGAGCATGATGTTCTGGAACCAAGTGCAGAGGACAAAATGATGTCTGAGTCTGGTTTTGCTCTCTGTTTACATTAGTGTATAATGCAGTGTTTATCAACAGGATGTCAAATAGGATTCCAACAGCTCAGTTTGTGATAATTCCTCATCTGAAAGAGGTTTCTTCACTGTTTAAAGTGTCTAAAGCAAGTGCTGATTGTAATTTCTGCCAGAATTGCTGTGAGTGCCTACTGTAAGCACTGGCTAAAATCTGAGCTTTTACAACATAAAGGTAGTTGTGTTGGTAAAGCCTGTAAGCCAAACTCCCTTTGCTTGATGTAGCAGGCAGTAGTTGCCTATAGTCAGCAAAATGTTAGTTTATGTGTTTCTAGATCAGTATAATGTGGTACACATGTAAGGTCCATGCTAGAAAAAAAAGGGTTTTATTTGTCTAGTAGAGTTTGTATTGAAAGGAAATAAAGGGACATTTTGTTATTGAGCTTTTTGCTAATACGGTAGTGCAAAATGCACTCTTAATTGATACTGCCTTACCTGCAGAGCTTTTACATGAGGCCTGAAAAAACGTAGTTTAGTCTGAGTAGTTTAAAATTCCCTATGGTTTGAGGTTGAAGTGAGCATGAATATGTTTGTCTTTAGTGAGAAACTACTTATACTAATTACAAAAAGGGTTTTTATTTTTCAAAACTGCATTAAAAACTGCGGGAAGCTAAGATTAAATCAAGACATTATTCATATTCTGCATTCATAACTGCAGCTTAAATATTTCATCTTATTCTCTTGACTTCTTGTTTAACACAATCATAAATACAGAAAGTGCAGAGCTTGGAAGGGACCTCAGGAGCTCCCCAGGCCAACCTCCAGCTCAATTCCGTGTCAGTGAAGAGGGCAAATCTTGCTACGCTTCATGCAGTTGGGTTTCAAAAATTGTCATGTAAGGAGGCTGCACAGCATCTTGGGGCAAGCTGCTCCACTACTGCACTGTCCTATGGAGCAAGAGATTTCCTTTATTCTCTCTGAACTTCTCAGTTCTCATTATGCTCATTGCCTCTCCTTTGTCCACCATGCATTGCTGTGGAGAGCCTGACTCTCTCTTCTCAACTTCCTGCTTGTAGCAAAGGGAAGGCTGCTCTGAGGTGCTACCAAAGCCTTCCCTTCTCCTCGCTGAAACAGCCCTGTCTCTCAACATCCTCTTGAGGAGCTCATACTCCAACTCCTGATCTGAGCATCCTGATAGTGCTTCACTGGGTCACTCCAGTTTGGCAGTATCTCTTTGCACCACTTCACGGGCTTCTTTCTACCCAGGGCACGATTTTGCGTTATTCCTGGCAGAATTTCACACAATTCTTGTCAACCTGCTCATCTAGGTCCTGCTGGAAGATAGCCCTGCCCTGAGCATATTGACTGATCATTCCAGTTTGGTGTTATCCACAGACTTGTCAGGAGTACACATTACATTCTCCAGGTCATCGATACAAATATCAAACATGACAGGTATAAGCTACTGCCTCCTTGCACAGGGACTATGAATCCATAGTTTTTAGTGACACAACACATCTTTTTCCAATTAATCTCCACTGATGTTTTCTAGATGGTAATAAAAAAATGGGGAATGTAAAAGGAACATGATAGTCTTTTGGAAATGAGAGAGAGAATGATTCAGATGAATATGTGTTTCCCCCTTTATGCCATGCTTTTAGAAAACTAAAAGCAAGGAAAGGAAGTCCAGTGGTGGTGTGTAAAACTTAGGTGATAACCTTTATAGAGAGTAAATCAGTCTTTAAGGCATTTAATGTGTTTTCCATCAAAATACCTGTTTGTAGGATGATAGCAAGTCAAAATTCTGTGCAGGGGATAAGCTAATTCTTCTTTCCTCCCTTCACCTTCTTAATGTTCTTTATTCATATAAGGAATAAGGATAGCTGAAAGAAGAGAAGCTCTCTTTTAATCAAAATTTCCATCATAAGTAGAATTGCAGAAAAAACTACCACGGCACACGATTGCTCACCACGAAAAGAAACCACACTAATAAAATGCATATTCCAACCATGCTCAGACTTGTACCAAGAGCTGGGAATGCACAGTGCTTGCTGTATATAAAACTAAAAACAATATTTAATAGCAGCTCTGTTCTCAGCTCCTGAATATGTGGAAAAATTTAGTTTGTGGGTAGTCTGGGTTACTTCCTTTAAAGCTACAGAGCAAAGCTCCCCGAAATACTTTATATGAAAGCAGAATGGTTACCTAACCAATAAATATCTGTGGAAACAGAGAATTTTCTCTAAGGAACTAATCTCCAAGGAATCACTGTGAACATGCATGCAGGATAAGAAAGCACAGGAAAAGCAAGAAAGGAAAAAATGAAGAGATGCTCTGCCAGAGCCCCAGGTCTCTTGCTCTCTTTCTGTTGTTTTTAAGTCACCCATCATGTCATTATCTACAGCTAATATAAAACAAAGACCTGTCTGGCCATGTAATGAATACACCGACTTTCTGGTTCTCTGAGAAAGGTGTAAATTACAGTATTTTTGCTTGCTTTTTTCCCTGAAGAAGGAAAATGGAGGAGTGTAGAAATGAAGTGTTGCTTCAACTGAAGTATTTACTGCTCTTCTTTTTTTGAGGTAAGAAATATCAAAGCTGGTGTCCTGGCCTGTTTCCAGCACTACGCAGGTTGTGCTGCATCGTAGATGTCACATTAACCCGAAGAACATCTCCAAATGGACAGTGAAAAACAGAAATCAATTTTATAGTATGTATATGTAGATATATGCNTAAAATTTTATGGATGTGCTAGTGTTGCCCTCTGGATCTTAAGTGAATCCCATCCTTAGTCTGTCAAGTGTTTATTGAAGACTGTGACCAGGCACACATTGCAAAGCTGGAATCCAGAGCCTGAGACCACTTCCTGAACCTATGTGTTCACATTTTCCTCCATGTCCTTCTGCCAATAGAGCAAGTTTAGGTGTCTGGTGAAGCTGCTGCCTAAAATGCTATCGTATAAAGTGTCTCAAAGATTTAAACTCTTTTTAAAATGCTTTCTTGGTTGCTTTCCTTTGTTTGAATTCCAAAATTCTAACATGTTAGAGACCTAACTGGTTCACTTCTCCAAATATTTTGCATTTTATTGCTCAGAGCATGTGTACATTGTCTACCCTTGTTTCATGAACATTTGTCTGCAATTTTGCTACATATTCCTGCTCTCCACCTCTAGTTCTTTGGTCTCTCAGATTTAGGTAGAAAGGAGAATACAGAAGCTGGAGGAGACACCATTCTTGATTATTTGTGTACTTAAATTCACTTTTAGCTAAAACAGTAGTGGTTACCGTGCAAAAGACAACAGACAATAATTTGATCAAGGTGGCTTAAGGTCTCTAGTTGACTGATCTTAAGCGTTTGTGACAAGGCACTTAGACAGACTGATAAAACACGTGCTTTTGCCATATCTGCATAAAGGGTGTGCTTCTGTTCAGGACAACATTAATCTTTTTCTGAAGAGCTTGGGTTTTTAGAACAATTCAGCATTTTGAGGAAATTATAATATCAATAGAGGAAAATACTGACTTGTATTATTTTTTCATTCAAATAGTCACTGGGCAGTTTCTTTCAAAGCAGAGTATTTTTATGTACATGGAAGTTCCTAAAATGATGGAAGGTAGCACTTTGACTCTTCAAAAAGACTGTGGTTGTTCACATGCTTCCCAGTTCTACTCTGTATCATCCATCTAATCAGATGTAAAAATCAGACCCACAAGCCTGTAGTTCCCTGGTATCCCTATTACAGATCCCTTATTGCAGATGCAATTACACTGATAATTCTCCCATCAGAAACCTTAATGGAGCCATAACCACCTTACAGTAAAAACAAAGATTTCTAGATCCTTTTGTTCTAACATGACAAGTTCTTCTCCTCCATGAAGTCCTCCCATGGACTTTCCATTCTATTCATAGAAAATCGTGTGGCTGTCCATCACCACAATATATCGTCCTCTAGCCCTTAATCACTGCCCGGTTGAAATTCCTGCACATGATTTTTTCAAACTCTTCATCCTGCATGCTTATTCTTTGATAATTATTAGTGCTCATAACTGTACTGATGGCAGCAGGGACTCAAGTCAGCTGATACAGAAATGGCTTCAAGAGTAATTCAATTTGGTGAGTCTTTGGCCTTTCTGGTCAATGGAATTGCATAACAATATTTTATGTTGGATGAAAGCCATGTGATGCATACCACGTATCTTGGGGAGGCCAAAGAGCAGGAGTCCTGTGAAAAACAGTGTTCTTACACAACTCCTGAGCTCCATCATGGGATGTAGGGCAAGCTAAATATAAAGCTGGGTTCCAGGGAAATAGGTGACTTCACTCTAAACAGGATCTCATGACTACTTTTCATCGGGGGAGACTCAAACTGAACAGTAGCTCCTACACCAGAACAGCTCACCTGCTTATCATGTACTGGATGTGCTTGACATGTCACCATTTTGACATGGTATCCACAATTGAATTACTGAGAAGCCAAACACAGCTGAAAGCTATGAGTTAGCTACTCATGCTATCAATCATTCATGTATCCTAAAGCAGGATTTACTGTCCTTTCCTAATTCTTGGTATTATCTTGACTAGCTTTCTAACTATCTCAGTGGAAAAGACCCCCTCACCTACTAAAGCCACCTGTGTCAGATATTCACAAGTTTATTATTAGAATGCTTTCTTTAATGCCTAATTCTTATTTTCTTCCTAAAATTTAAATTCCAGAATTCTTTCTATTACCTGAAAATGGTAATCAGGTAATTCTCTTCTGTGTTTGAAAATAATAGCCATGTACTCTAGAATTTTTCTTGAGTCTTAGGCTGAAGGGTCTCTATTTTTTAAGTCTTTCATCGTAGATCACATTCTCTTTGTTTCTAATCATGTGCACTGTTTGGTGCTTTCTCCAGTTGCCCCGTGCCTTTTCTGGAATACAATGCCGCAAAGGGACCAAGTTCTCTACGTGACTTTCTAATAGTTCTCAGAAGAGAAAGGCTTGAAGGCTATACTGCTATTTATAAATCAGAGCATTAAATTTCATTATTCCCACCTAAATGCAGTACATCTTGTAGAATATCATCCATTTTTCACTGCACCACTTCAATTCCTCAAGACTATTCTGAATTTGAATTATGTCTTTCAACACATTCATGTTTGCACATCTTTTAAACTTTGTCACATCTGCCAGCTTATTAAGACTGCTGTCCAGAGTGTTAAGAAAAATTTGAATAAAGTCAAAATAAAGAAAGATCCTGAAAAAGCTCTAATTTTGTGATATGATGGTATCAAAATAAAGGCAATGAGTTTAAAAATATATGCATCAGCAAATTAGGTTTTATGCTATTACTTTTCCTTAAAAGGGTTTGCAGAGAGTTTAACTGATTCTAGATGCTTTTTGGGTTTGGCTTTGCTTTTTTTTTTCCTGTGAGTTGAAATTAGATTGATTAGTTTATTATTTCCAGGCTCTTCACCCTTTACTTTCTCCCCTCTTTTTATATAAGGCAGATGTTATTCTTCGTCCTTTCCCAGACTTATATCTTTTAGCCATTTTTCACAGATTCTCAAGTAATTGCTAAGCTGAAGAATTCACCTCATTCTTAAAATATCCCAGGCCATAGTCTATCTGATCTGAATGACTTGAGAACATTTAATAATGTTCTTGCGTACTATTTCTTCCCTGTTTTATATTGAGTACTTAACATTTTGTCATGAATATTAATTATGCTAGTGATGTGTCTGCAGCTGATATGCAAAAAAGGGGTTTAATTACTTCAGTCTTCTTGGGATCATCAGTTATGTCATTGCCTTGCCTCCAGTCTCACAAGTAGGCACAAATTCTCTCTGTCATTATTAATGCATGTTTCCTTTTAAAGTGTTTTCTAGCTCCATGTTCGGTTTATTCCTTAGTTTTCTGATTGGATCATACACATGTGCTGTTATTTTATATGTTTTAGAATTTGATCTGATTTCCACTTTTCAGATGGGACTTTGTGAGTTTGAGATCAAGTAAAACTAAACTAATCTCTCTCAATACTTTTCCCTTCTGAGAAGCATAGCTTATGTTTTCTGCTACAACAACTTAATTACTTTTTCCTTGGACTTTTTTATTGACTTCAGTTGGTGAAAGCTGCCTACTTCAAGTCCACGATTTTCTCCTTTTTCTCTATTTTCTTCATTAAGATTTTATACTCTATAATTTCAGTCACTGTCTCCAAGTTCCCTTTCATCGTTCTTTTCTCAAACACCTACTTTTCACTGGTAAGAAACATATCCAGAAGAGCCTGTCCTCTCTGTTTTTAACACAGAAACAGAAGTGGTGACCAATGTTTTTCAGTATAGAGCTTGCTAATTTATCAATGTCCTGATGTTTCCTTTCCTACCCATTCTTTGGATAGTTAAATTCTTTTGTGACTCTCTGGTTCTATGCTTTGGGTGTTCAATAATTTGCCATGTTATGCATAATAAAGGCTTCCACTATATATTCTCTGTTTATGTAGTTTGGTTTAATGGTAGAAGCAGCTGAGTCTTCCTCTCCTGTCACCATCATCCACAGCCTTTTGATGAGTCCAACTTTCTCCTTTGTCTATAGCTCAGCACCAGTGCAGAGCTATGTCCTTTAAAGTTAGATTGCCCTGCTATGTTAGTTATCTTACTCATAACTCTGTTTTACCAATAAGGTCTTTTTTGTGGTCATGTTTTAGGTATCCTTACTCCTCTTGTTGATTTCTTGTATCTCCTCATGATTTCAACTTGTCTATTCCTCCCCAATGCACACAATTTTTTTAACTGAATTTGTTCAAATTTGACTTATATACCTATACAGTCATACAGAAGGTCACATACAGAGTGAACACATGGTATATAAAATTAAATTTAAGCATGTAGCTGTTCCCCTGTTCTTTTTCTTCAAAGATATTTTACAGGATTTTTATGTTAACAACTATCAGAAAGACCTAACAGACAAACAGGGAAAAGAGGTCTTTTAGCAAAATTTTAAGTTGTATTGTGCTTTAGTTGTTCATTGTTTGCTTGTGTCTAGCACAGTTTAGATAGCAGCCTTGAAGTCATTTGCAAATGCAATGTTTAAATGGCTTCAAACAACGGCAGTAACATCTACCTAATGTTGATTTGTTATTTTATTATTAATCACAATTGTAACCCTGAAGTGGAGTACCAATGGATGTGTCCTTTCCAGTTGCCTTTGACTGTATTTGATAACATTCCATCCATCCTGACACTTGTAAACAGATGCTGGGATATCCAGCCAGCCAAAATCTCTGACACAGCCCACATCTAGAAATAGCTCATACAGAAATAAGCCCATAAAATAGTTGACACAGCCAAGAACATGTCCCTGTTATGTTGAGACTTGTGCTACTTGCTGTTTAATAGGAACGCTAATGACTTTGACCCCAGCAGTTTTGCTCTAGTAAGAAACTGTCACAAAACTGCTGTTTCCCATTTTCATAAATTTAATCTTTCACTTTCATGATTTTGAATTAGTAGTTTTCAGCTATAACTCCTAGTGCAGACATTGGCCTGACATGATGAGGAGGCAAGCAGCCAGGGCTGTGGACTCAGGGTTGAAGGTCTGTTTGCCTCTGCCCCCACTCTCAGATCAATCCATGCCTGGTCAAAGGCATATTGGAATATTCCTGTTGCATCCTAGAAATTTAATTTAAAATATTAAACAAGGCATTAGCTTTTGCAAAGACAGGGAAATGTGAGGGAATTTCGTGATTCTGGAGATGTATCTCATGAGACAGTATAGCTTCTTTTACTTGTGGAGCACAGGTGCTGTTTATGTCACCCTGCAGAAGAAGGACTGGAACTTTCAAGCACCATCCATTTACCTGCAGTGGAGAAAAAGCTGGGAAGGATGGGCTCGGTCAGGCAGAGCGAGGATTACAACAGTAAGATAGCTGTCTTTAATATGTACATGTTTCAGTGGTTTCAACAAAATACCGTCATGACTGTATATCTACTCATATGTTGGTACTGCCTCATTTATTTTTTCCTCACATCTGATGATTTTAATGAAGTTTAGAGACAGTAAAACCAGAACAGTGAGGGAAGTTTTGAATAACTGTTGAAAAGTGAAACATGGGCATCTCTAATGTGTAGGATCACATAAAGAGCCTGCATACATCCTGACAGATAGGCATCATGAAATACAGGTACATACCATTGTCTCCAAGCTGCTTACGCACATGGAAAGAGAGGGGATATTCAGTGTGTGCATTGGGGAGGAACAGACAAGTTGAAATCATGAGGAGATACAAGAAATCAAGAAGAGGAGTAAGGATACCTAAAACATGACCACAAAAAAGACCTTATTGGTAAAACAGAGTTATGAGTAAGATAACTAACATAGCAGGGCAATCTAACTTTAAAGGACATAGCTCTGCACTGGTGCTGAGCTATAGACAAAGGAGAAAGTTGGACTCATCAAAAGGCTGTGGATGATGGTGACAGGAGAGGAAGACTCAGCTGCTTCTATCATTAAACCAAACTACATAAACAGAGAATATATAGTGGAAGCCTTTATTATGCATAACATGGCAAATCATTGAACACCCAAAGCATAGAACCAGAGAGTCACAAGAGAATTTAACTATCCAGAGTGCTTGGTTTCTGGGAAGCTCCCAGCAATCCAGATCCACCTTGTGTTCTGCTGAGGTTCCTCAGAGACTACAAGGTCCAGGTCACAGGTTTTGGTGGGTGAAACACACTGTTCCATGAATTGTCTTTTTTGTCTCATTAATACTGCCTTATCTTTGTACGAAGTCCCCTGTCTGATACATCTTTCTCCTCACAGTCCCTTCTTTATAGCACGCCACAGTCACTGCAGTGCTGGTGGTGCTGGTGATTGCTGGGGATAGAGGGGCCACTGCTACAGGGAAAGATTCGAAGCCTTGCCACCCTGAGGAGTGTGACAGGCCGTGCCAGGAGGAGCACATGTACCTATGTACCTCGATTCTCCAAGCAGGGCTGACAAAGTTGCATCCAGTCTTCACTTGTACTCCTCTTGTACTAAATACTATCTTCCCTCTTTCAGTGAAAGTAATTTCAATGTAACAAAAAAATAAAACAGGACCAGGCAATGAGATTGCTCACTAGGCCCATATCACCCCCTTCACTTAACACACTCTTTGGCATAGTTTTGACCTGAGTCAGCAGGTCCTAAATAATGCCAGAGGGATAGCACTGGCTGGGAACTGTTTCCAGTAGAAACTACAGAGATGACTAAACCACTGGACCTGGCTCCTTGCTCTTAGACTGTCCTCCAGCACTCTCCCAGAAGCATCTGAATCCCCGGGTATGCAACATGGTACACGTCAGGGGTATGCAGCACATTGCCGCAGTTTCACGCTATGAAAATACTGGTCTGGCAGACTGAAACCTGAGCCTTCACACAATTTTAGCAACAGCACAGAAATAATCATTATACTATACTGGATGGGGGCCCAGAGGAAACCGTGGCCAAAAGCTATGTAGAGTGAGCATTGCCCATCAGTGACTGGTTCTGTTTCACTTAGTAGTACAGATGTAGACATTGCCATCTGCCTACTTGAGCTGTCTCTAATTAATTTCCATAGCTTAAAACTCGGTATCATGAAGACAAAGGGGCTTTTTGTCACACTCTGTGCAAACATCTACCAGTTTTCTGTCTATGAAACCCAACCAAAAACTCTCTTTGAGTCAGTGCACTCAGCTTTTAAATGGTGCTTTGTGTAAACTTCTGGGAGTTTTCCTCTCAGCTAGTGATCTCCAAACACAACCTTCCCTTCCCCCATCCAGACACAGCTGTTGGAGACTGTAGCTCAGAAATACAGAGTTGGAACTAAAATTACTAGAGCGGCTATGCTCATTGTCTCAATTGCCCCTTTCAGTTGCTGCTTCATATGTCAAGCTTCACTTTCTGGAATCTCTTCTATGTAAAAGGAAAACATTAATATTTATGGACATTAATATTCTTTCCTAGTGTTTACCAGCCCTTTCAGATCCCACTTCTCTCCTTCCCTGCTTTAAGCTGCACAGCTCTGCTTCAGTTCAGGTTAATGTTTTCAGAGGCTGAGGCTCCTTATGATCATTCCCAGCACACATTTGTAAGTGAATTATGAATTTCAAAGATTTTCTGGAGGAAGAGTATCTTATCTAGTAACTTACCCAGTTATTTGCCTCTGCATCCATGAGCCCAGTACCTTGGACTCACAGGCTTTTCTGTTATAGGAAGTCAATTAACTCCTTCCCTATTGCATGGTGGGGGAACTTATGTTCCCTTCCCCACTCTCAGGATTTATTTATGGTCTTGAAAGATTTTTATAGATATCTGATTGGAAGATTCATCTGAACAAACATGTTAGAGGAAAGGAGACGAGGAAGATATTTATTGCAAACAAAATTTTAATGCTGTTTTGAATTGTCTTGTTCTTTTGCATCATTACATCATAAAACCCATAAATTCTTAATGCTAGAGGATGGTTCCTGTTCTGAACTCTGCAGTTTAAAATATTGGCTGTTCCTTATCTGCCAAGTTCAAATAAGGGCCATACCACAGGGCCAGGCCATACTCATGAGAGCTTTGCTCTGCACAGCATCTGCAGCAACAAATGCAACACCTGAATCCAAGCAGAACAGCCACTACAAAAAGGTACTACACTGGGCACTGAGACATGTACTTAATGAGATAAATAATTCGATGGGTCCTTGCTTGCCAACATTTGAGCTCCCTTTCCACAGCCCATGGGGGCTGGTTGGAGAGCACCAGCTCCAAGAATGGGCTTGGTGTTTGATAAACAAAACAGGGCTGAGAGCTGTGGTGAGGACTGAAATAACAGGCCGGTGGGACTAGAGGGAAAAAACCCAAAACTTTTGTACAAGTCTCATTTGCATGATATCTATCAAGTCTTCAAGTCAATTTGGTCATGAATTATTGAAACAAAAGAACTAAGTTTACAAATATACACAATATTTTGTATAACAGTCTAATTCCCATCTGTCCCTACTGGGTAATAACCATCACACTTTTTTCCCAGAAAATGAAGACCATGAGTATTGTTACAAAAGTGAAATTTGAGTCCAATGAGCAAATTTGCCATTAAACTAGGCAAAAAAGCAACATTGATGTTAAACTGTGCTTTCATTAATAGTAAAATGAGATAATGAATGCTATTAGTTACAGTTTTGCTGCTTATTATCTTTTGCCATTTTATTCCTAGACCTTGTGGTTTTGTTAAAATAGGAATGATAAACATCTGTAGTGTCCAGGGTCACAGACTGAAATGGCCTCTTTCAAAGCATATGGAGCCAATAAAACTGCAAAGCCAGGTCTAAAACAAAATCCAGGGCTGACAGAATAAGACTGAAATGTACTCACTTACTGATTTTTTTTTTACCTAGTTACACCTGATGACAACAGATGAGAATGACTTGATTCTTACTGATAGCAGTAGAGTAGATGCACTGAATCTCTTAGTCCTTTCTCCTGCTATAATTGCCTGGATATCTCCATGTTTTCTCAAAATGGAGGAAAGGATCTATTTGCCTCTCGGTAAGAATGATCACTTTTCTTTCATATTTCCAGACTCTTTACAGCATTCAAACATGTGCCACTTTATCCTGTAAGTGTTGTATCACTATACTCCAAATAATGAATTTGATATGATCATTGTCTTTCTTACCGTTTTTAATATTAAGCTATCCTTTTTCTTCTCTAGCTCAACCTTTTGTTCTTTCTCCCTCAGAAGGCTGCCAGCTTAGTCCATGGTTACTACCTCTTCCTGCCTTCTCTAGAGATATGATGGAAGTCCTTCAAGATATTAGACGTGGAAATTTCCTTTGCTGGTGTGTCTCTCACTGCTTTTTAACTCCTTTTCAGAGTATTGAGCCATTCTTCTGCCCATCCCAAAACTGCCTCTTGTATTTCCTTGTAACTAAAAAAAATTCTTCCAAGTTCCCATAATGTAGTCTAACAACGTATTTTGTAATGCCTTGAGCTATTAAGAGCAATGTTACCATTATTTGTGCACTCTAGCTATTTATTTATCTATATCCTGGCCATTGATAGACAGCAGAACAGCTGACTTCCATCTATTAATGTGGGGGTCTCATTCCTTTTTTAAATCATCCTTGAGATGGACGAGGCTCCTCTCCTCTGTTTCAAAGGCACAGTCCATGAAATTTTTATTGAATGTGAAATGCAGCTTGGAAGGGCAGAAACAAGTTGCTGCTGTGACCATCACAATACTCATTCTTCTCCTCACTGTTTTATAAGCATCAAAAATTGGCCCTAAAGGTAGGACTCAAGCAAATTAGGGACTCAAAACTAGTTAAACACAGCAATTAGAGCAGATATGTCCCTAAAAGTGTTGGAAGCAGCAAGACTTTTTAAAGGTATGCCATTAGCTGATAATCCTGCCTGCAGGGACAACAGGGATTTTGGTCCTGTATATCCTCTGCTGATCTTCTGTGCTATTCCATAACATTCTGCTCATTTCACAATAAGTTAATGAGCCTACTGTGTTGCAACTTCACCCCAGAGCTACTTAATTCGTTGGACTGGCAAGTGTACTGTGTTCTGGGATGACAAATACCAGCAGAGCTCCCAGGTCACCAGGGTTTGTGACATGACCCCTGTTTGTAGTCTGGGCAGAGTCTGGGAGTAGCATGAGTGCCTCCCTGCCAGACTGTCTTGTGACCAAGGTACCTCAAGGGCGTTTAAATAAATGCCTTGTCCGTCCACCTAGACACTTGTTGATCCCTGTTTTTCCCTACCAGAAGCTATTCCACATGATGGTGGCAGCATCATGTGCCAGTAACTGTGAGAGAATGGTTAATACAGTGATTTACCCTGGTAAAGGAAAAGGCCTTAGAAGGTGCATGTACACATGGGTTGGCTGTTTAAGTTTGACAAATACCATCTTTGGATTTGACTCTGCTAGGCTGTGACTCTACTAGGCTGGGTGATTCCTCCTTTCCAAACGGTTGGGTAGCCTGGGAAGTGAGTCCTATCACACTCATGCTCCACACCCCACAAACAGAATTTTGCTCTGGACATCAGCAACTAAGATAGGAGAACAGAAGGTTTCACTGTAGGATGCTGTATGTAGAGTGCCAGTGCTCTACCAGTGCAAGAGAGCTTTTCATCCTCCCTTACCAGACTGCTCAAGATTTAGGAAGTAAAGCAGAATGGGTGGTGGAAATGAACACAGTAGTCCATGACACAGAACCTATCCTCAGCCAGAAGTAGGCCAAAACAAAAAAATGACAGAACCCAGCAAAAAACTGCAACACTAGCATAAAAGTGAGGCATAAATGGCTTTCTGATGGTAGTTTTGTTATAAAATCACTCATCACTAAAGAAATGATAGAGAAAAGCCTTCTTTTCTGTATGCAGAAAGGAGTTATGCCTTGAGGTACTTGGGATGTGAAGGAGGTCTTAATGGGTGACTTGCTTTGATTGAGTCTGCCTGTGAACTTAGAGCACTTTTTCTTAGGCAATCTTCAAAGACTACATTCCCTCCAGATTCCTCAGAGAGTCAGGCCTTTACATGGAATGTGCTTGTCTTTGTATTGAAGAGTTGTTGTTTTCTCTGCAGTAATTCTTGCTTTCTACTCAGTTTACTGAAACCCCCATTAGTGCCTGTGATCAGTTGGCACCACCATTCATTTTCCATTTTTGAGTTCTGCTTGAATTCATCTGGCTTTCAGAGCTCTTCTCATCTCTGAGCACAAATAGGCTCTCAGTCCTTCACTATCTGAAGGAAGTAATTACTGTGCTCACAGCCTCTGGCTCCTCAACCATCACTAAAGCCTAAGAAAATTTCAGAAGCAGGGGCCAAGACAAACTCTATTCCCTATCACACAGTTACCCCAACACAGTAAGTTTGCTGACATTTTTGTTGCGAAGCCTCCGTAACGTGGTCTGTGTCCGGCACTGACACAGCTGTAGTGTCAAAGTGCAAATGCCTGACATTCTTCAGTACACTTATCCTCATGGGGAATAGATTTTCAAGGCAGCAAAGTGCCTTCTCCCTGCTCATGGATGGGAAGTGAGGTCTCCAGAGGGTGAGATTTAAAAAGTTTCATCCCCAGACACATTTGTCTATCCCTACTGGCTGCAAAGAGATCCTTGATAACTGCAGGAACTAGAATATCTAGAAATGAGCTAGATCCTGTCCTGAATTTCTTACTGAAAACTGTAGAGGAAGTAGTTTATGATTCAGAGAATTAGCCATGAGTATTTTGCAGCCCAAAATATTACTGAAGATGTTGGTTAATTTTTCCTATTAATATTTCCTCTTTCTCGTACTTGGTTTCAAGAGGCTTCAAGATATATTCTGTACTCTGAAGAAAGATTTCTTATCTCTTGCTTTTTTTGGTAAAAGACCAAGAAAGTACATCTCATTCCAACAAGAAGTTATAAAGACAATTGGTACACCATTTGAGAAATTACCAAAAAGAATAATTGTGATTTTGTTGGGTTGTTTCCTCTTACAGTGGGCTGGTCTCCAAGCAAAGAAGATGCACTTGCCAATGAGAGACATCTACTCCCACTGCACTGTCATTGTAAGTCAATGACTAAGTGGAAACACATAAAGAAACATACAGACAAGATTTGTAAAGACAAGCTGACCTTACAACAACAGCTGAGGACTGTAGGTTAAAGTCACAGGCAACCTCCAGCACACCTTGAGAACTGTTCATTCAACATTTATATTTTATATTTGCGTTAAAATTTTACCACACTGTAGCCTGAAATTAGGCCATTAACCATTTTTAGCTACAGCAGTAATTTTCAAGATTAAACTACTTAGCGACTTTTGTCCCTTTTGAGGTAGATTTTAAGAGTAGAAGCAATGCAGATGTTTCTGGGCTCCGGCATGAGGACTGGCACAGGAGCACCAACCTCATGGTGTAGCAACACTATTGAAATCTACATCTGTAGTAATTTCCAAGGTAGCAATAGCAACAGCTTCATGACTGTACCACAGTAATCTTTCCTGACTAAAAACTGATTTATTGCTGATAATAACATCAAAATTTGGCAATTTTTTTTGAAAGTTGTCAGAGATTCTCGGCATTTTCTATTGTAAATACTGTTCATCAGAAATACAGCATCATATGAACACTTCTCCTTTACAGGTGCCCATGTTGAATACAGCTGCTCAGGTGAACAGTAAAGTTCAGAGTACAAAATGCAAATATCTTTAATAAATTAAGTAAATAAACCTGTAAGTTTTCAGCTGGAAGGACAGAAAGTCGTATGAGAAAGAAGACACTTGACTGACTGTAGAATGTAGACTGAGTGTAGAATCCCTCTTGCATCAGGGATTTCCTTCGATGGCACGTACATGAGATGTCTTTATAATTGGTTAAAACAGTACAGAGACTGCTTAGCTTATTTTAACATGAGTCACAACAGCCTTTGACAGAAAAGAAAATCTACGAACACACAAACAAACCAACCAAAAAAACCCATCCCCAACTCCAAAATACACTCCATAGAAGTTAAAAGTTCATTCCAGGTTAAGCTCAGGTGTCGTATAGATACCAACTGGAGGGAAAATAAATTAGGCTGAACCTGTGAATTGAAGCTTCTATAGTTTTGAGTGCCTAGTCTTGCAAGTCAGTGAAATTAATTTTCAGAAGTCAAGTAGTGGATTAATATTGCAATAATCTTATAACTTGCTGATTAATGACCTTCAAATGCTGTGTAAAAAGAGTATGCTAAGGAATTGGCTTGCAACCATTTTCTAGAGAGATTCTTTTTGATACTAATTCTTAATACAAATTTCAAGAGGTCCAGTTTTATGTGGGATTTTTTTTCAGAGGAAGGGTAGTGGGAATATCAGCCTTTCTATCTTGCTAGTGAAAGAAAAATGAAAAAATCCCTCTAGTTTGTATCCCTTGACAGTAAAAGGCTGGTAAGAGGAAACCTTTATTCCTCTGCTATCTTATTGTTGATGTCATCCTAGCCTGAATCTGTCCATGCAGTCCTCTCCTGTTTTTTTATTCAGAATATGCATGCTTCAGCTTGCCTACAACTTGTATTATCAATTGTCGCTGTTCATTCCTTTTTTTGATGCTCTTATCTATCCACATTTCTTCCCCTTTGAACACCATAACATCTAAATTTCCCATTTTTCTTTTTCATGGTTCCCATAACCTCCAGCTCTCTCACATTCATGCAGCATCATCATTCCCTGGAACTTCTATATCCATCTTTTCAGGTTCTGGGTTCTTGGTACTCCTAGGTTCAATTTTACGGTAAGTCTTCTGCCCCGCAAGAAAAACAGAGCATTGCAAGAACAGAAGCTTCTGCTTCCTTAAGGACAACAGGCAGTAAGCCTTTTTTGTTAGTCTTACATACAAAACTAAATCTGTTTCAGAAGCTAAAAATCAGTGCAACAGAAGGCAATGAAAATATATACATATGAGATTTGAAATGCGCTTACAAATGTCCACATTCAGTGACTTATCTCCCCATTTACTGATGCTTCTGAGGATACTTCAGTGGAAGTCAGATGCTACAAGAGCATGTACAGACAAACCTATTAATTTCCACAAGATTAATATGCTGTAAAGCAAAGACTCCCTTCCATGAACTTGAGCTAAAGCAGGTTTTATCCTGTGGGAATTTTCATAGCCTCTGTCAATACTGTTGGGGGGAGATGGATAGGCTACACCCTGTAATAGTTACATGAAAAGCACGGACTCAATCTGAAATGAAGAGATGAGCTGTTGCTCCTGATGCTGTTCTTCCAGTACACACTCTAAACCATGTTCAACCTGCTCACCGCATTTGCTATTCATTTTAATCACTTTCAATCCTGACCAACAGTATTACTGCCCCTATATTGTTTCTGTATTCCAGAACTTCATTTCCCCTCTACATTAGTTTCTGTTTGGTTGGATATCCAAATGTGGCATGTTTTCCTTTAACCACATCCGTAGTAGAGGATCCATGTATGTAAATGGTGATTAAGTGAGCCAGGGAAACTTGTATAGGTGCAATACAAAACGTCACCATAAAAAGCCATGAAGGAGTTTTGCAAAAGGATTACTTAACCCTTTCATTAGAAAGAAATCCGTCTTCCTGTCAGATTAATTGATCTTAATTTAGTAGGCACTCTGCAGGTACTTCAAAATATCTCTGTGTTTTTTATGTATATTTGACTAACTGGTTTGTAGCCTAAAAGATAAAATCCAAGTCCCACCAGTCATAAAACCTTTATACTGATTTCAGTGGGTTTGGATACATCCACAAACCCACACAGCCAGGAAAGCAGTTACAAATGCAGGGGAAAGTACTACAATGACAAATACAGCTCAGACTGACACCATGTGCTGTAATTGCACAGACCTTCTGTGACTGTAATTGCACAGACCTTCTGATAAGTAACTGTGCAAAATCTGTGCAGTAAGAGTTTCTAAAAGTATAAAGAAATAATTTAGCAAGCATGGAAGGTGCTGAACTCAACTCCGGGTCTTGTCATGGAAGATAAAGATGAATTGGAAGCTTGTAGCTGGCTAGAAAGTATGAATCATAAACTGGCTGTGCATATTAGCACTTACAAGAAGCCAACACAAGCTCTATCAGTTCCTTCTGAAAGCTTAAGAAGCTGTGCTTTAAGATTCCCTCTCAGAAACCTGAGAAATAAGACA
The DNA here is from genome assembly GCA_013397955.1 of Grantiella picta. Taxonomy (NCBI): domain Eukaryota; kingdom Metazoa; phylum Chordata; class Aves; order Passeriformes; family Meliphagidae; genus Grantiella; species Grantiella picta. Next base: position 96,582 of record VZRM01003776.1, on the reverse strand, counting down.
CAAAAGGGTAAGGAATTCCTGTGCCAGTCAAAGTGATTGGAATAAACATAACTTTAATGAGAGGATAAAGAAACACAATAAATAGACAAACCAGTAAGAGATAAAAAATTAACCCGCAAAGTAAGTTATGTCAATATTACTAACCTTTTCACATGTTCATGGCAGCAGTCCAAATGTAGACTAACCTCCTTATCTAAGCTAAGAAGTGTCTGAAATAGTCAGTCTCTGCAGTATGTGGAACACCAGGGCATTTACTGCCGGGTAAAAGGCAGCTTTTTTTATTTGTGCTGCTCTTCAACTCTACCACCACTCTTGCTGCCTTCCTACCCACATCTGTCATCATTGCCAGAGAACTTTCTCAGCTGCTGTTGGTCTTTAGCCTGTGAGCTCTTCTAGGCCTTCCAGGAGACTACTTCATTGCTTTGCTCTTAGGGGAAATATAAATTTGCTCTTCAAAAATGGACACTATTGGCCATGATTTTTACTTGTCTCAAGTTTCATCCTACCATTGCTGGCTGCAGCCACTGTCAAAGCAGCATTTGTCCACGGGAATATTTGTCAAAGATTTCATTTCTGGAAGTTTCCAGACATGAGTTGTAGTCCTACGATCACTTCAGCTTTATAATTTTTTTTGTCTATTAAAAATGCCCTAAGTTATTGTACCTCTTGCATGTAAATGATGTCTGGTGCAGCTGTTCACATCCCTGCTTTGTCAACCGGTGCCAAGAGAGGATTCTTCTCTCAGACAGGTCCCTGCCCACATTGAGTACTTTGGTAGTTACAAAGTATTTCTACTTCTGTTTTCTTTGAACTGAAAAACATCTCCGGTAAGGAGAACAGTGAGCTGAAATTTCAACACCGCATTATTTTTCCTAGTAAATTTCAGAATTCAGAATAATTATTTCTGAAGTAATTTTCTAGGTAATGAAACACAAGGGCATAGTGTGATTTGAACCCCATTCTGCTTAACATATGTACCATCTACTTGCAATTTTGATTGCTTGGCAACCAACACCTGAATTCAAGAGTCTAAATTCTCTATAGCAGCCAGTGGAGGAATCTAGGCACCTCTGAATGGTGATTCTTAGCATGTAAACTGGACACATAAATTCAGTATATATAGCCACACCTTCTACAATCTACATATCAAAGAGAAAGGTCTGCAGGAGTGCACTGCATGAAAGATGTCTAGCTCAGAGAGAATGTGGTTCAAATCACCACCAGTGTCTCCACCAGGAAACAAATAGTCTTTATTAGCTCTAGTTTAACAAGTTTTCACCTCATCTCCCTTGCAGAGAGCAACTACAATGCACTTCTGTGCTATACCTGGTGCTTTGGATGGAGTTTCTGTGTCTGGCATCACACAGAACAGTGCAAATGCAAAACCTAGCATATGCCCTTGTGCTGCATTCAAGGCAGCACTTCCTCCTGGAAGCCAGAAAGTGCTGAGACTCAAGTACAATAAGTAGGAGCATGGAATGAATCTTCAGAGGAAAAAATACATCATAGACAATGTTTTCTGCAGGGGCCAGCCCTGTCACATGTGATCATTTCTCTCGTAAGCTTCTGGCTTGTTGCTGGACTCAACTCTGTGCTAAAGGCCAGCCAGGTCCAGGTGTTCACATAGGTTTGCATTGAACCCAACAAGGTTCTGGGACTCAGAGATCTGTGGGGTAGGATGTACTTGTACTCCCCAACAGCCCTGGTCTTCAAAGTGAGATCAGGAGGCAACTGATCTGGATGGGTTTGGTGGAAACCAGGTTGCATCTGCCAGGGTGGTTTTTTTTTTTCTTGTGTTTTGCTGCAGGACAGTGGCAACACTGCTCTGAGAGGTAAACTGGTGTGAGAAACAGTGGAACTGTGCTCGTGCCATGCATTAACTGTCTTTCCATAATTCACATAAATAATCTGCAATCCAGATAATTGATATTTGACTGTTGTACAAAAGACAAATTATAGAAATTTTCAGGCTAACAGGCAGAAAACAAACCATGAGAGTAGACAGGGTATTAATTTTAAAAAATTGCTAATGTAAAAACAAAAGCAAAAACCAGGAAAGAAAACCTTAAAATACTACCATTATCAAAGGCGAAGAATTAAAGGGATTATTTAATGACTCTTCAAATAAAAGAGGATGTGAAACAAAGTTCTGACAGATTTGTCTGTGAAGAAACATTTTCTTTCTAATCAAGCATTTATAGTCATTTATAATCAAGCACATTTTTAATGGAAGTTATATGTACCACAACCTAGATGCAATCACATTTCCTCCAATGAAAATATTTTGACTCTTCACATTAGGTTAACACAGAAAAAAAGCTTAAATAAAGTATGTTTGTTGACTTCTGATTGCATAATAAGTAAATAGACTTTAAACTCAGCAGCTCTATGTTTTCTCGATGTCTTTTGGTGTTATCCATGAGAAGACTGACATACTGACATTTACAGGGCACATACGTAAAGAATTCAATTTGACTGGCACACCCTGTCCCTTGGAAGGGATTGCACTACAATTTGCCCATGAAGCTTGTGTATATATAAAGGAAAGGACTGCATACATTATTTCAAGGGATGAGGTTAACAATAGGAATTTAAACAGATAGCTATAAACTTAGTAAAGTGAGGATTAGTACAGACTGTGGTGCACGTTGATTCCAGTCTGCAGATTTGTGGATTTTCATTTTATACTGAGTAAACAACCACACTGGACCACTAATGATATGCTGCCTGCTTTCTGGTCCCCAGCCCAAGACAGCCACAGTCTGAATTTCATAGATGCTGACAAGTCAATGCAGCTGAAGCCAGCAGATGCCATGAGTGACTGGTGGCCATTGAACAAGTTCCAGGCATCTCCAGTGAAGAACAAGAATACTTGTAAATTTTGGGACAAGTATTTATGAAGTTTATAAAGTACTGTGTCTAGGAGCTGAGATGGCCAAGTCAGTTGTGTTTGTAGGCTACTCTGATCCTATGGTAACAAACATAAAAAAGAGAATAACTCATTTAATTGTGGACACAAAGTTCAGATTACATATAGTAAGCAAGATAAAGTCACAATGAGTGACAGGACAATGAGTGACAGGAACCCAAACAAACATTGTGACATTATGTCACACTTTGCATTTACAACATGGAAGTACCTTCCCCAGGGGACTAAGGAAAAGGTCCAAGTGGCTTCCTCTGAGCATCTAAGTGACTTTTTCAGCTGAATAACAACAGTGCTTGTGTTCTGCCAAACCACATTCTGTATCACTGTAATACACTGGATGACATAAAGGTTAAGCAGACTCCATTTTGGCATTTCTTCTGTTTCTTAACTTTTGCAATTCAGAGTAAGTAACCAATATTATAAAGAGACAAAAGAGCTACACCCTTACATATAATCTCTTATCCAAAATGCTGCACAGTTAACATTAACTGCCTAAATAATGTACCTTTATCTAATACAGCAATTTCAATTATTGTTCATTATATTTTTATGTAATTAACAGATTGTAATATATATAATATGCAATGTTAATATATTGAACATTTAATGATATTTTAGTTTTTACAGAAACACATTGATAATATTTATAGTTATAACACAATATAAAATAGTATTTAGTAGTATTTAGTGCTTTCCAGCACTGGAGACATTTATGTTTGATTAACTTTACTATTCTGCTTACACCAATGTTTATTTCAGGGCATTAAAGGGATCTTAATTTAAAGACAGAAAAAGCATCCAAAGAATTATTATGGATAAAAAAAGGACCTGTGACGAAAAAAGCTTGGTCTCTGAGATTCAAAAATTGCACAGAATTGGACACAACTAGCAAGAAAAGTAGTAGTGTTACATAGACTAAATAGAACATAGTCCAAGCCTATCAGACAATCTCATGTCCATTCAGATGTAAAGTTGATATACTAAAATAATTTCATCTTGTCTACATGACTATACTGCTTTAGTGAGAGTGTATTGCAGTGAGGTGGGGGACAAAGCAGGTTCTTGTTCTGAACAAAACTAGGTGAAGATCCTAAAATAGTGGGTCATTTACCACTGAAAAGTTCTTTGGAAAATGTTCCCCAACAGAGGTTTACGGCATGTGCATGCCTATTTACAGCTATTTGACCTAGAATCCTCTTAGCCTTCCAGGACTCAGAGAGTGCCAGTCCAGGCCCTTCCTTGCTCTCTAACCTCCTCTTTGAACTCAATCTGCTTAACTCTCCATTGTACCTCATGCAGGATTCAACTGATGAGGCTTTCAAAAGAAAGTCTATTCAGATTAATAGTTCTTCTTAACATATGTCTGTATGTCAGTTACATCCTATGAACCAGTACTGCCCATTTATACATAAACCTCAAATGTTGCCCAAACTTTGCAATCCTTAGGATGAAGCTGAATTCTGGCCTTGTAATGTCCAGATGAGTTTATATATGTATATTCAGTAACTATGTGCCTATGACCATGCAAAGTATTAATCCCTGGTGAAACCAGAAGAGGGAATTTTAGGATAACTAAATTTTTTTTTAAGTCTATCAGCTTCAAAGACTATATTTAAAACCTTTTCCCCATTATCCAAGGTTCAGAAGAAAAGTCAGGCTATATGCCAATTATACTACTGTTATAATTATTAAAGTAACATTGTTGATCATGTTGTATGATAAAAAATATTAATTGTTCTCTTTTCTTTCCCTAGCATGCATAACAGAAAGGACTCGTATTTCTTTTCCAGAAATCGTTTTGAGACAACTTCAGAGTCGACAGGCTGGCATGTAAGTGGCACCAAACTGCATCCTTCAGATGACTGGGATTTTTGACATATGAGCACATTTTTTCTTGCAAGAGTTTGCAGATGCTTGAGTGGTGCTTGTATTAATCTAATAAAATAAGTGCAAGACCAATCGAGGCATGAGTATTTCTCTGCTATCACGCTCTATTCAATTGCAGCCATAACTATTGTCATAACAATTCTCAAGGCAGTGGAACAAATGCAGCACCAATTAAAAGAGGAATCCTAAAGGGTTCTTGCAATCAATAGACATGATTGCCATAGTCTGTTATTTAAACTCACACTTGTCAATCCTTCAACATTACTGCTACATAGCAAAACACTCGAATTCTGACAAATTAATATTTTTGCAAAGTGTTTGAAAAAGGACCTCTTCAGGCTGATAGGAGGACAAAAGATTTGATGTACTGCTAAGCAACGGTATCACTAGGATTTTATGAATACCTTAGAATGCACATCTTGTCATCTCACTTTCTATCATTTTGAGATTAGTGCAGAAAAGTCTAGGAGCTTAAATGACCACAAACAATAAAACAAGCCATATAGAAACAGATGAGGGCTGCTATCACTATCTTGTCAGCATAATCTGCACTGTGCATAGCATGGCTTTGTGCAGTAAACACTTGCTGTAAGAAATGCTACAGACATCAGCAAAGTAATTTTTTTTTCACACAGAAGTATTTATAAGCACAGATGATTTGCGTACAATGTTTAAAGACAAAATTTTTTGCAAGGTGTGGTGTGGTGACTTGGTGACTCTTTTGGAGATAGGTGTTTTTCATTCTCTTGCCATTCATGCCATGGTCAGTGCTGTGCAATGCATGTAAGAGCCTGAGTCATCACAGGAGCAGCAGGAGAGCTGAGCTGCCTGAAGGACAACTACTGCTGCCAGTGAGAATAAGGAAAAGGTGTTGCTTTCCTCCTGGCTGGAAATTTCTTAGTATAGAAAATTTAAAAGTCACACTGTGATTAGCACCATGATAATACTCACTAGAAAAAAATGCTAGAAAGAAGACAGAATAAAGCCTAGGGCTTAGGTTCCTGTCTAAGCAGGCATACCTAAGCCATTCATGCCTGCAGAATCCCCCAGTTCACAGGCAGTCTTCTGGCTGTCAGTGGAGAAATAAAGATGCCATCTTTGGGTGAAAGAGTTCAGCTGCCCAAGAAGGGAGAGGCTTCATGAAGAGTTGATGAGAACCATTCATCACTGCTGTGAAACACTAACATAGCTTATTTTTTCTTAAGTACTTAATGTGTTGTCTGGACATGTTTTGTAGATGTCTTATACTGTCAAAGAACACAAAGAGCTTGTATATTTGCTATTTCCAAAAGTTTTAAAAATTAATATTTGTGTTTCTACAATATGTGTGTTAATATCTGTATATGTTAGTATAAGTTCAAAGAAATTTTCAATGTTATTTCAAGTTGTATAATTTTCTATTACTGTGCATATTGCTTGAAATACTCATGTTATTTTGTGCCATGGGTTTTTTGTTTGGTTTTTTTGTTTGTTTGTTTTTTTGGTTTGTTTTGGTTTTTTTGGTAAACCTTCTCAGTTCTGCAGCCACACTGGAGCCAATTACTCCAATTACCTGAGATTAGAAGATTAAATTTTGCATATTCATAGTCTTGGGGAGAAGGGGAGATCATCAGGAGGATGACAAATATTGCTTATTTTGAGAACAGGTACCATTTAACCTGATGACAGCATTGTGAACCAATACAAACGGATTACGCCACAGGTCTGAATGAAAGCTTCAGTTGCAGCTGGAGACACTTTAAAATTAGATAAAATAAGCAAGAAAATCAATGTTTTGAAGATTAGGCATGAGTTAGTAGAGCATTATTTCCTGAATATTCAGGCAAAATTAAAATATGATTTCTTCTAAAATTAGGAAATTGTAATATATTTATATTAGATTGACAAATACATGTTGTTTCTATGAAAAGTTAAGCAGCAATACTGTAGAACCCTTTGTTTAGCCTAAAAATGTTAAACTTGTGATTAAAGCCCTTTCATTTATGCATAAGACTAGTTCATCTTTATAATACCCTACCACAGTTGCATTCTTTTCTTGGTCACTGCAGGCAGTTAGAAATGTTGTTTTCCAGAAATTTTATGGACATTTATTTCTCTCTCCAATCTGTTCCATTCTTCTATTCCCCTATTACTTTGTCCCTGGATTATTTCTTATCTCCCTAGTCACTGCAAATAGAGTCAGAATTTGAGATCCTTGGGGTCCACCTCATCAGTGTTTTTTCTCTTTTTTTTTTCTTAGAAATGCAATAAATGGCTGGTTTATATTAGCAGTTTGTTTTTTTACAACAGCTACTATTTTTTATGCACTATGCATAAAAAATCAACAGCATCAATTTTCTCTGTCATTGCATATGGAGAGATAGAGAAAGAAGAAAATGGCATCAGATACTGAAATACCACAGATGAGATTTAGGTAGAAAAACGGCTTAGTAATCAGTGTCCTGAAAATACTATTTCTTCTTCATTTAAAGTTGATATGTAATGTTTCTATACTATCTTCCTATTCCCAAATGGAAGCAAATGTTCAATTTTAGTTCAAATTCAAGAGTTCAATCTTTGCTAAACTTGCTGCTACCTTGCTGTTTGTCTGGTTGCACTTCATTGCATACATTCATTTTAAAATCATATCTCATTTCTAATATTTAAAGCGTAAAATAGGATTAAAGAGCTTAACAAAGTGCTTAAGAGAACTCTAAGCACTATGGCCTTTCCATTTGACTGTTTCAGAAGTAATGACTTTGAATAGCAGTAATAACAGAGTATTGAGTAAAAAATAGTTAATAGGTCAAATAGGGAACTCCTGATTTTTCCAGTAGTTGCACATGTGACTTTGGCTCAATCACTGACTCACTCTGCACTCATTCCTCTGCTTATCCCACAGGCTTTGTAGGGCAAGAGCTGCTTTCTGCTCCATGTTCTTATGGCTGCAATACTTCTCTGCCACATTGGATGCAGGTGGTCACTAAGGATGGACCTTACAGTTTGGGATGTCTGAGCTTCCTAAAACCAAGCACCATGGAGCAGTCAGAACCAATAATTTACAAGATACCAGTTTTTCTAACTTGCTAAAATAACTGAAGAAGCACAGACAAGGAAATCCAATGCATTAGGTATTTTAGTTAAGAGATAAAATAATGTCACCACTTGGTGACAAATGCCATATCATCTTGCTGAACACTACAAGTGCACTTCTAATAGTCTTGCATTATGTAGGCTTGTATTCAAGATAAACTGGGATTTACAATTTTAATGCAAATTATTTTGCGCTGAAAAAATGTAACTTACTTATTATTTCTGTTATGAGGCAATAACCAAATCAAACATAGGTGTTTGAGCTCTCATTCTAGCCACTAAATACCTGATTATTTTTTCACAAAGTCACCTGTATATTCTAATCTGATACAACTACCTTGTTGTTCAAGTAGTTAGTAAGCTCTGGGCAAAATCTCAGTATGCTTTCCACATCTCAGCTAAAGAAAACTGTGTGGTAACGTGAAGATTCATAGCTGAGTCTCTCTGATTCTGGCATACTCAAAGCGTATTCCATTTGCTAAGATTTGTGACAAAATTTTCAGGCCATTTGCCTAGGTTCTGGGGAAATGCAGACTAAGAGTTTTCTGGAATTCCATTAGGAGATGTACAGACTGTAGTGCTGGGTCTACAGAACTCACACAGATTTGTTTTCACCAGTTTAGCCTCACTGTAGACAGGAGTATAAATAAGGTCAACATACATCACTGAAGTAAGAAATAATTGGGGTAGAGCTGATGGAGTTTTCAAAGGATTTGATTATTACAAAACCATGACAGCGATCCTGCATAATTTTTAGCACACTTGTGTAACGTGTTATACGTCCCAAAGAGTTCACTTTTGTTTTTATGGCAAATACATTATAAAAATATTTGATAGTATAATGACAGAAACCATAAACAGAGCTGAAATTAGAGCTGTGATAGAATGTAGCTGTTAAAAAATGAGCAATCCCAAATATTTCAGACTTTTCAACTCTTCTAAAAGTTAACAATACTGTGGTAAAGTGATTAAACTACATGCCACCAAAACCAGTTTCAATTTTTGCAGACAGCATTAGTTGTTTGGAACTAAAGATAAATTATTTTAATGTTTTGACAGTAAATTAATCAAATGTAGATTTGAAATATTAATTAAAATGAGATGACTTCAATAAAGAATTTTGATCAGAAAAAAAAACTAAAGAAATTTTGAAATTGCTGCAAATAAAATACATCATTTAGACATGCCTAAACCAGGCTTTTCTTTTTGAATTTGAAGTTACATACGTTTATAAGCTGATTCACATTTTTTAAAAAGAAGAACCATCATCCCCCCCCCATTATTTTATAAAAGGGGCTAAGTACACAGGAGAGAAAAACAAAATTATTAAGTTTGTGGATACAGATTTTGAAACATTTGTAGTTGATTCAAAATTAAATATTTGTGTTTTCTTTTATTTTGTAAGAAATGCGAAAATCTTTTATAGTTCTTCCCTAAGTAAAATCTTCCTTCTCTCATTCTGTGTCTCAAAAATTTTGGTCTTATGTGGAAATAAACACAAATAGATAAAATAAGTCAAAATCTACATGTCAAAGAAATCTGTTGCCAACTTTAGGGAAACTTTAAGTTTGACAAGACTTAAAAAACACACTTGAAATATTAGATTGAACAGACACAAGACCACAAGACCTTCATGAAGCCCAGGTACTCCTGCTCTCAGTGTAGGGAAACTACACCTTCTGTACACTTCAGATGAACTGTAAATACTCCAGCAATGTTTAAAAATGTCTATGGGTGCAGTGGAGGAACCAGGCGTTTTACACTGAGCAGTAAGCATGACTGATCCAGGAAAATCATAGCATTCGTAAACGTACCTCATGTTTCAACACTTGACCATTCCTGGAAGAGCTGGATTTACCTTAAGGCAAGTGTGCCACAGCTTTGAAGCCCCACCATGGACCTTAGCACAGGCCATGAATCCCCAGAGAGGTCCTGCATTAGCTCAAAATCAGCTAAGTCTTGCAACTAACACTGACAGAATCTCCAGAAACTGATTTAGGGAAAACAATTTTAAGATGATGTGATTAGCAGGTAAATAGCTGAAGATTTTTCCTCAAATGCAACATCATCACACCACCTACTAAACCGATGTTGTCTCTGTGTACAGTGGAGTGCAATTATGAGAGAGTGAAGAGATATCCTGTGATGCTTACCCAGCAAAAGATGTTATTTCAAACGGTATACATTTAATTTAGTTTTCTTCTCAAAGTAATGCCACACATCACATTTGTATTTTCATTTTTTTGCTGCTGAGACTAGGATAAACTATTGTGCACAAATATAAAACTGAAATTATTTTCCCAAAAGGGAAGTTTCAATGGAAAAAAAGGAAAAAAATTGTAAAAATTAAATGTCAAATTTCTAGGCATATCACAGAATTTCGTGAAAAAAATAGAATTTAAAGGCCTGTTTTTTCAGCTTTTTGTTCAGTTCTGAAAACAGAATGTGTATTTTGATCTGCAGAGATCCTTTGTGTTTTGTAGATTTGTTAAAACTCCCCCC
>VZRM01003776.1:10156-86130 GCA_013397955.1 Grantiella picta | reverse complement strand
ATTTTCTCTCCTCACCACCTTCAGTGCAAGATGAGAGGGAAAAAGAGCATTTGAGCAGAGAGAGACAGATCCAGATGGTCACTACCTGAGTGCCAGCCTCAGCCCAATCATCAGCTCGAGCTGGAATTTAGTGGTTTTTTCGTTGATAAACTGCAGGACCAGAGCCCCTCCTGTCTTACTGCATTAGAGACAGGAGCAGCTGCCCTCCAGACAAGGATTTCTGATAGGCCCATTGCTTTAGAAATGCGAGTTTCAGATTTCCCATGCTTACTCCTGCAGCCTGCAGGGATGACTGCCTGGATCAGGTGGAAGTTTGGTCACCTGAGCCCCTACAGAAGTCTCCATGCTCCTACCTTGAGGGCGCAGGCGGTGCCGGGCCGATGGATCTCCCTGTCTCTGTCCTGTGCCCCTCGGGACTGGCCTGGGAGGTGGCAGCTGGGCCGAGGCTGCACAGCAGCGCTGCTGGACCTAAAATAAAAGTCTTCAAAGGGGGAAAGCATGGGCTTGCAGTGTGTTTACACGAGTTCAAGGGTTCCCGACCGAAGCTGGACTGCACCTGCCTGGCCAGAACAGGGGTGAGAGAGATATGCCCTATCTGCATCCGCCTGTGTCAACATGTCCCCTTCATGGCCTTGGAGCGCGGATTGCTTACACGGCGTGACACAAAGCCATTATTTCATCTAAGAGGCCCTTTCTTTGGTTGCTTCTGTTTTGTTATGAGGACTTTAAAAATAGGTTATTTCTCTCCCAGGATTTATGAACTTCATCATCTTTACAACTAGTGCTTGAATGCTCTCTGAATGACATCAGGATTTTATCTCTTGCAAGTGGAGCTGTTGTCTATGCAAAGAAGCTAGCCCAGAGGCCCATTCCAAAAAAACATTATTTGGGAAGGGTTTTCAGTAGGGACAAACTTTGTTTTGGTTAGTTTTACACTCCAGACAAAGACTTCAGTCCTCTGTTAAAACAGAAATGTCACCTTGCCAAGTTTAACATTTCCACATCCCTGAGAAATCTGAGATGCTAAGAGTAGGGTAACAAAGTAAATGGCTTGTTTGAACCAACGTGGGCCAGATCTGCCGTTCCAGGGATACCTAGATGTACATCAGTTGCTCATTATGCTATCTTCGTATTTATGCTTTCTTTATGCCTTTCATCTGCTTTGTTGCTTTGAAACAAAATGTGTCTTTTTCAGAAGCTAAACTCTTCTGATGGATCTTAAATGCTGGTTAGCTGATTGGAAAAGTAATTTTGAAGTAAATGGTACACCCATATATTAAGCACTTGTTCTGACAAGAGAAGGCTCGTTCTTCGATTGAAGTCTAATCACTTTATACTTGTGCTTCTCTATCACAAAAAATTGATATTTTGAAAGCACTAACACTGTGTATTTCCCTAATGCTTTGATCAGAAAGGTAAAAGAAAAGCTGAATTGATCTTCTGCAAATGCAAAGTACATTGGGCATGAAAACTTCCAAAGGCATGTTTTCTCGAGTTCTGACCATGCAGGGACCAGAGCTTCAGGTAATGCAAACCTCCATGGAGCTCCATCTGTGAGTGGCAGGAGAAAATTTGATTCTGATGCAAACTGTTGTCAGAACAGGGTTAATTCACACACAGTTTTTGTCTTTCGGACTATGAATATAGAATCATAAGATTGTAAAAATATTAAAATAGGATATCAAAATACTAGTAGTAATCTCTAATATTCTCTGCTCCTTGTCTTTTTCTGGTTTTATTATTTGATTAAATTCTTTCCCCTCTTGTTGCTGAAATTTTATAAATTTACCTGATTTCTGAAATGGCTTGAACTTTAGGAGAGAAGGTGTTTGGATGTGTCTCAGATGATATATCTTGAACATAGGGAAAAAATCCCACTTTTTTCTTTCTTCAAGTGTTGCTTTACACATATACGCATTCAACACTGTGGGCCCATCCCAACACTGTTACTGAGAGAGATCTCACGAGCTGAAAGACAGCCTTCCTGGTAGGACAGACCATCTTCCTTTACAACCAAGAGAAAAGAAGTGTTTTAAAGAAGGTTTTGGTTTTGGTTTAATGAACACTGTCACATCTGAGTTACATGAAGATTTTTAAAAACAAAAGAAAACAACCCAATGATTCATGTTTCAAACCTAGAACAGCAAGGTTCATGTAACATCTACCTTTTTTTCAGAGGAAAACCTGAAGCATAAACATTCATTGAAAATATTCTCCACTGATGCAATATTACTTCATTTGAGCATGGCCTTCACTGAACATTACTGGTTTGTTGCTAAGAAACACTGATATATGACACCAAATTATATTACTGACATTGAATTTTTACTCCTTTTCATGTTATAGCCTGCTTGAAAACTGCTGCAATTATACCATAAATGGAAGGAAAGCTACCAGCCTCTATTCAGTGCCTCTTGTATTTTAGTTACAGGCTGAAGTCCTTATATTTTTACTGTATGTCTGTAACCGTCCTACAGTATTTCAGTTAAATAGTATAATACCAACATTTATTGATGGTCTGCATCTGCATCTCCTACATGGCCATCTCAACAATAAAACAAACGTTCTCTTTGATTTTCGCCCAATATATGCCAAATTACAGGAAGATTGGTCTTAGGGTTTCTGTATTTTCCATTTTAATGTGACAATCCATTTTGACCTGCAGGTAATAAAATAAGAAACACTCAAACTCAGAGCTAGTGCTTTCAGAGCACTTCACTTTTTGTTTTTTTTGATCTATGCAATTGACCAGTTGAAAGCTGAAAATGAATGGATGTTTTTTAATATGTATTTTAGCTCTCTCTTCTTTTGTATAGCATATGGATATTTTTCTTCTAAAAGAGCCACTCATTCAATCAATAGTTGATCTATGGCAAGTACACACAGCTTTTGCTTGGGAAAGTATATCCTAATTTATACAAACATAGCTGTTTGATTCTTTTTTTAATATAAAAACAAAGCCCAGAACACCCATGTCTGAAACTGGGATCTCAACGCAGCCAGTACTATACAAATATACAAGTGGAGAGGTGAGTTCTTCCTATAGGGTTTAAACCTCAAATAGTCAAAATGGACAATGGTGAGACAATGGCACTCAACTTTATGAATGGTTGATTCATAAAGATTTCGCAAAATTATTTAAATCATGTTTGTGTGTATAACCTTTAAGTAGCTTGCCAATAATTTCTGCACCAGGGCTGGTGGGGTCCATCTGTCAGAGGAGGGGAAGAGCAGTCAGGGGTTTGGCAAACTGATGAAGAGGGCTTTAAACTAGAGTTGCCAGGTGAGGAAAGCCTCAATCCATTCAACTCCTACTACTTTCCATTTTGACATCAGGACCAAAAGGACCAGGCCAGAGCCTGGAGAGTGACCCCAGGTCAGCAGGAGGGCAGCACAAAGGAATTCCAGCCACTCTGGACAGTAAGCTGGCTTCATCGAGGCCAGCTTCTATGGGAATGCACTCAGCATGGGGAAAAAACAAGAGTGAGAGACAGCTCACATCTACAGGGCTATGGTCTTATTGGCTTCATAGAGAAGTGATAGAATAGCTCCTATGACCGGATTGTTGGAATGGATGGATACAGACTCTTTAGGGAGGACAGGGGAGATGAGGAGGATATGTCACTCTCCATGTCAGTGACCGGCCGGAGGGCATTGGATCTCCAGCTGGAGATGGGTGAGGAGCCAAACTATGCCATACAGTATCTACTAAAATACATGGAGGGTGGGAAAAGTAATCACATCACTCTATCAGAGAAAAAATAATTACTTTGCAGGACAGAAAAAACACTGAAACGTAAACATGTGAAGATCAAAAGAAATCAGTGCAGCAAATGGAACTACATGTTAGTTGTCCAAATATAAGAAAAAAATACAGGAGGATGGTTGGCATCTGAAGAAAGATGCAAGAAGTGCAGATGGCTATCTTACGTTTCAGGAAAGCAGTCATCACTTTCTATTGGCTAGAAAGACCAAGATGATGATTCAGAACCACCAATTTAAACAATCGGTGGGAGGAAAAGGGACCACCAAAAGTGGATGATCAGAATAAAAGCTACCAGTAGAGTAGTACAAAAAGGGATCTTTCTAAAAATATGCTGAAGAAAGGTTGTGGAAGCTGTAACAGAAAAAAGGAAAACCCACTTTACAATGACAAGCTGAATCTTCCTTAAAAGTACAGCTAAATAACAAATAGGAAAAAAGGAACAATAAAGGCTAAAAATCTACACTTCTTCAGCCTTGTGAATACCGAGGCAAAGAATCCTAGGACGTTTTCTGAAGAGTAGGGAAGCTAGGATAAAAGTAAACAAATTTAACTCCTCCACCATGCTTCTGGGAAATTCTCCAGAAGTTTAATGGTAGGAGCAAGTAAACCCATTGTGTTTGCAATCATAAAGCATTAAACCCAGAATATGCTAATAAAATTAAAGAGTGGGCCATTATAACACCCAAATACCAGATTATCAGATCACATACCATGCCATGCGATACATCCATCTACTTTTTAGACAAGAACATATTCTATCACTGTATTTTCAGTCTGAAATCACAATGCACCTTATCTCCTCTTTCTTGAAATTTTGTTTCCCTTCTTCCGCTTCCTATTCCAAAGATTTCTTCATACCACCATGGTTCCTATCTCCCATTTGTTTGTCTGAGTGCTGAAACGCAGCACAAACTTTTTAGCCTTTGTCATAGCCTGAAATATGCCATGCTCCTCTCAGCTGTATGTCTTGCTACTGAGAATATACATCTCTTCTGGTTTGCAGCACAATCATTGGGTCCATGTGTGCCTTCTGGCACGGAATTGCTTGTATTGTGGTTGCCAGCTGCACAGTGGGGAGGTAAGAACCTTCTGGGGTTTATTGTGTTTGTTTTGCCTAGAAAATTACAGAAGAAAGGTACTAAGACAATCTGGACTGATATGCTCCATTTGCTTTTTGTCCTGTTTTATAATTACTTCTCTGACTTTAATTATTCATTCCTAAAAATTTCTTCTAATACATAGGTATGTATTGTTCTTCTTCTTCCCCAGACATAAGCACTATATTTTTCAAACAACCTTGGGTTTAAAATATTTATTAAGACCTGCTGGGACTAGGGATTTCACTTGGTATGAAAGTAAGTTCTAGTAGATTTGAAATATGCATATTAACACAGAGTAATAGAGCTACAGAAGGATTTTAATGTTCTCCCACCTAAGGAAGCTATTGCAGACTGGCAGCCTTTAAACAGATCTGCAATTGCTCCAGAGCTTGGACAGGAAAATTCTTAGCCCATTCACACCATATCTGAGACATCCTGGTTTGGAGTACCTTCTACATTTCAGTCAACTTGCTTTTAATATGCACTAAACAGTATTTCTTGTTAAAGTTTCTTTCCGTCTAAGAAAAATAGGACTTACGGCTTTGGTCCAAAAATACAACCTTGATAATTTCTGTCATGAAGTACTATTTAATTGCAGCTCCTCTTCCATATCTGCATGTTGATCCTTGTGTTTTCTGATAAAATAAAAAAGAGGGTATGTCTGTAGTTTACCACTGAAAAATGTCCAACAATTACCTTCTAGATTAAAAGACTTGTTATTTCTTATGAACTGAAATTAAATGCTGCACTGCAGCATTGTAAGGACACTACAATAATAAATTCAAGGGAGGCAGAATTAGCTCTGTAACAACATTTCTCATGAATAATATTTTTTGTTTTCCTCCTTGCCTGCAAAGAACATTTACTGATTGTTTCACTCTAAGCAATGGAAATATCACAATTTGTTTTAATATTCACTTTCACAGCAGATATTAGAAGTTCTGATTGTTTTTCTTAATAGCCTGAATTGTTTTCCCATTCTTTTTAAAGAATATATATAGATTTAACTGCTAACCTTTCTTGGGATGGAATCCAGAAACCTTGTAAGTCAATGACAAAATGGTGATTAACTGAAATAAATTTCAGCCTTGTTCTTCACAGCTTCGAAACATATATAGGCAATTGTTACACTGCCAATTGTTCCTACTCGATTATGAGAAAAGAGAAAAAAGCCTCAGAACTGGTTACCTTCTGCTGTGCATTCTGGATTTCTCTTGAAGGATCTGCATTTGCTTAGTATTTAAGAAACTTGGGTTGCCTTTAGGTAGGCTTCGATATCATTTTGGGATTCTATGTTTTGAGACTACTGAATGTTTATAATATGGAATTACATTCTTAGTGCTTCCTGAGTTTGTAGGAAACAAAACAAAACAAAAACATGAAAAACAAACACAAAAAAAGAAACTCACACATATACAAATGCCTCACCCCAAAACCAGTACTTGTGTTCTATTAGCCTCAGATTTCTCAAATCTACACAAATGAGTAAACACCATAACATAAACATGAAGAAAAAGTCCTCAGAGATCAGAAATTAGGAACCCTTGGCCTTAAGCATTAAGTATTTCTCAATCTAACACAAATGCAACCATTAAAAGAGGATGAAAAAAAGACAACTGGAAGTAAAGGATATAAATCTTGTTTCAGTAAAAACACAGTGTAGATGGAAATACTAACGACTTACTTGTTATTCTCAAATAGAGTGGAACTGATTTTAAGAGTCATCTGCAGTGATTTCAACAAGGTCTACATTAAGTCAAAAAACTTTTATCTGTAAAAACATTATTATCTTGATTCTCTTAGACAGATATTATACATCTATCACTGGTGCAAGTATCATCTTGCAATTTGCAAGGACGCTACAGAAATAAATCCAAGGGATAGCAGGAACTATCCAATTTATTTCCCATTGTTTAGGTTTTCTGTTTAGAGGCCACTGAAAACCACTTTTCTTGCAATTTCTGCACTCTAAAGGCAGCTCATTCAGAAAACACTACTCCTCTCAGCTGATGTCTAGTCTGAATATTAAGCATCCTACAGTTTTATTCAGAATGTGCCTGGAGGTGCTTAACTTTCCATTCATTGTATGCAAACTTCTCCTGCAATTAGTCCTAACTATGATTCTTGACAATGTTCATGTTTTCCCAGGGTTCAATAATGTGTGTGTGTGTCAGACTAGGTTCCAAGTAAAAAGGGGCTTAAAATCCCCTTGCTTGCCCTTTTCACTTGTCTCAAATATTAGACCAACATTCAGAAGCAGGAGTTACAGAAGCAGGAACTTTGTCTTCCAGGATGGATCTAAACACACACGTTCTATCTCTTAAAAGAAAAACACATGTTGTAAGTGCTTTAATGGAAGTCCATTCTGTCCTCCCAGTGCTATTTCACTTTGTGTGGAGTAGTTGAATATTCATAGGAAATGGTAATGCTTTTCATGACTTCATACTCTAGTGACTATAGCAGTTTCCTAGGAGAAAGGAGAGCTGGTGTTCTATTCTTGTTGTAATTAATATTTATTAAGGTCTATTAAATTAAAAAGAAAAAAAGAAGAAGAAGAAGAAGAAACCAAAACTAAAACTCTCTCTCTGGGTCCACTCAGCTCCAGTACAGCTCAAAGTCCAGAAGCAGAAATGTCAGTGTGGTCTGGCTGCAATCAAGGAAGAATTGTCTACTCCCTCTCCTCCCATTTCTGGAATAAAGGCCTATTCCTTTCTCACTTAGCAGTAGAGTGTACATAGGAATGGTGGAGAAAAGCTCAAACTGTGAATTCTTAGTGGACAGAAGTTACTTTTGCAATCATCTTCGTTACTGTGTCTAAATGCCAGACACAGCAACACGGAATATATTTTTGAGACCAGATATCTTGCTGTGCTCTGCACTGTGGTGACTGGATTTCTTTTAACTATCGAACTTACAAAAGTCACAGATAATTGAAAAATGAGTAGTTATGTAAAAAAAATCCAATGTAATATCTTAAGAAATTTGGATTGCTCATCCATAGTGGGTTACAGCTGGGAAGGAAAAATGTCATCTTAGGAAAACCTTAAAAAAAGTTTTGAAGAGAATGTGAAAATGAGAGATCTTGGAGGCAGAATGAGAAAAGAAGACATCTTTGGGGAAATGTATTTCTCTAAAATCTTGAGGTAGGAATGAGAAGTTAAGAAATCAAAGCCCAAATTCTTATATTACTTTTAGTGGTAATTTGCTGTCATTTGAAGTACCATCACTGCCCTGAAAAAATGCCAGGAATCAGCCCTGTGACTCTGAATTTCCACTTTATTTGGTATTTCACCTTTATAGGTAATTTTCTATGCTAAATAAGGCAGAAATAAAGCATGAAAGAGAACACTTTGGAAAGATTTTGTCATTCTGAGTTCTGGCTCGTAGAGTATCAAAGCTAGTTTGCCACACAAGGTGGAAATTTAAAGCAAAGACCCCAAATACTTACACACAAAAGCAAGCAAAGAAATAATATTAAATATATTATTAAAAACTTCCAAAAATTTTGGCTAGGATGCATTTTATTATTAAAAAAAAGCATATTAGGAACCCTGCACAAAATGGTGTGTGAACATTCATGCAAAAGGAAAAGATTGAAATACGACATGTGCATATGTTTTACATATGAAAATCACAGTCGATATAGCTGGTCTCAGACCAGCTAAGATAGTACAATACACCCAAAAAGTTACTTAGGGTTGCTAGGATAAGGTGAAATATTTTGTTGGTTTTGTGAAAGTGTTAACCTCATCACTCATTCCCTTTACATCTAGTTTGAAAGAGCATGAATTAATCACCCCTAGCTAATACCTTGAACTCATCTACTTATTTGTATGACTGGTTTCTGTGCCTTATTATTATTTTTATTTCCCTGTCCTAGTTACCTAATATAAAACTTGGGGTTTTTCCCCAACCTTTCAGCAAAAGTATTGAGTTGTTATTTCCAAATCAAAAGATGATGCCCAGATCTCTAGAAATGATGGTCCTGTCTTCACCGGTATAATCTAATATAGTTACAGGGCAAGTGAAATATTATTACAATTTATTAAATAATAATATTATAATATTGAAACTGAATAATAATATATATTACAACTTCTGTTTTTCTCTCTTGAATGGCAATGAACAGAATTTATGTCTTTGACCCTCCCTAAATTTCATCATGTCATTCAACAACTCAGACCAAGTTTTTTGGATGACCCTCCTATTTATTGACAGTGCTATCCACCAGGCTCCATGAGGTATTGTGTTTCCAAACACTTTTCTTCTGGATCTTGTGACAATAGATGGTAAAGAAAAGAACAAGGCTGCACATTCTTTTGTGATCCTACAGCTATCAGACAAAAGCAGTGACTGTGCTTCTTCTTAAGCATCAAGGCACTTTCCACCAAGCCACCAATTTTCAAGGAAAGGTGATGGAATTTTCCCATGGACTACAAATTGTTATGGCTCCCATGCCCATTATTCAAGCACAAAGCAATCTTTTTCAATATGCCCTCTCTAACATAAGCACAAAACAGGCTTTATTAGAAGCCCACATTGTATTGACAATATACTCAATCTGATCTTTTCCTAGGAGAAGATAATGAGACTTAGGCACTGGTTATAGACCCACAGAAGACACTTCTTAACACCTTGTAGTCACAATGGTTTGAGAACCACAAGCAAAAGAAGAGGTTTCTGTGTTGTTGCTGTTAAGTTGGATAAACGGAGCAATTTCTAAAATTTGTCATGGCAGACAAGTACAGAAGGTAAGTCCAAAGGATTGATGTGTTCCCGGCTGATCTGGGCAATATGCATATTCCTCTGTGTCACATGCAACTGGAAATGCAATTGCCCTTGACTTGGGGGTGGTCAGTATAAAACTGGATTCTGGAAGTTCTGGTTCTTCAGGAACCACCAGCTCCCTGGCTACTTGTAGCAAATTTGACACATGAGGTTTCCTGGGAGCCAAGGTTATACTTCTTCAAAAAGGGGAACATAGCTGTAGAGTACTAAGCTTTTAATGGAGTGGTTTTCATATGACATTTGGTTTTCAACTGCAAGCAGTTATAATTAAGACCAAACCAAACCAAAAAAACCCAAAGCAAACCAACCAACCAACCAACTAAAGAGTGAAAGAAGAAAAAAAGAAAAAACCAACCAAAAACCCTAAAACAAAACAACAAAAAAACCCCCTCTCCCTGAGCTGATCTTTGATCTTTAAGCTTGTTCAGTCTCAAAAGCATCTGTTGGCATGTTCTAAAAGTCTATGTATTTCTGATATTTTGTCCCAGTACAAATTGGGAAAATTAATTCCAGAAAGACAAGCTGGGAGATTTACTGCTTTCATCTCAAGCAGCCTACTGTTTTTATGTGTTGATAACTAATTTGATACAAAAATAGAGAATGGTTCAGAGACAGAACCAAGTAAGTGAGCCAGGCATTACAACACCTTATTGTAAACCCACATTTTCAAAAATTTGTTGTTTAAAACCAGGCCTGATTACTAGCAGAGCTCAGTTCCTATTCAGGTAACTCCATAATGTGAGAGTTGCAAGAGAGCTTAGCACTGTGGGAAAAACCCAGGGAAATAAAATAATCCTGTGTTTGTGGGTGGTAAACTCTTGTGAAAAGTTGTTCTGTAAAGCCACAAAGCCAAAATCAGCACTTCTGAAGTTTAAAATTAAAGCAACAATGAAGTGGTCTATTCGCAATCTTTTATAACATCATAGTGCATTGACTCTGAACACTGAAAATGCTCTTCATTGTGGTTAAAAAGACATAGAAGAATGAGTTCTGTCGTATTCCACTCATAGATTTGGAGCAGTCACCAGATTGTATCATGATGTCTCCAACATACTAAAACATTATAAGTGGATTTAAATCTTTTGGGACATTGAAACACCACATGAAAACACGATAGTGCTTATAACTGGTCTGAGGAAGGTACAACATCATAGCAGTCATGCAGAAATCTCAAATAATGAGAATTGAAGTAGAAAGGCTAGATTTTAACTTCCCTTTATGTTCCCATTGGAGGGTGAAATTTTATCATGAATATTTAAGTATGCGAATATCTGAGATTAGTAAAATGTCATCAGACTCACACTCTGCTTCTACTGAATCATAGAAGTGCCTAAAATATTCAGCTACACAGCACTGACATTCAAAATCCCACATGTCTAAGCTGTACTGGTAGACATCTCCAAATGCTTTCTTAACTGGAGAAGCATGGATAGATATTAACTATTGCAGCCTGCTGGAACCCACAGACAAGTTGGTTGTAGGACCCTAAAAGTGTCTGGACTCAGACCCAGACTCAAGCCCAGACCCCTGCTTGAAGCTCTGGTTATGCCTTTTATTCGACCATTCTCCATGTAAACTATGCATGGTTTCAATGGGAAATGGAGACCCCTCCATGCCTCTGCCACCTGAAAAATATACCATTTGGAAAGCAATTCATATTGCTATGTTATCAACCATTCCATTTCATCTACCAATTGGTTTAGGCAATTGGTTTAGGCAATTTCTCTTTTTAGGCAAAGAGAAATAATTTTAACAGGAAGAATGGGCAGCCCTCTCCTGCTCCGGGGCTGGAGGGATTTCTAGAGCTGTTGAGTGTGTGTTTCTGCAGGTGGAAATGATCATGGAGAAGAGACATATTTTCACTGAACAACATTTTACTGCATTCAGCATATTATGTGACAATTATGCCTGTGGCAAGGAGTTTGTGTGCCACATAGCTTATGGTACTTTGAGCTAATTCTTTCGAAATTAAGAAAAGATTAGTTCAAGGTATTTGTTTAGGGACCTATTTATCACCTTCTGGACTTTGATGTTCTTTTTCCTGCTGTTCACCGGTGAATTCAATTTCAATTTTGAACTTTCTTAAAACAAAGTTGAATGATCTCATTGTTGCATGTTTTAAAAAGAAAAGTCCATACAGGTATATTCAGGATATAAGTATTTCCCTGAAATACTACATTCCCAGCTTGAGAGGCATGTAATAAATCTAACATCATGGTTTTGATGAAATTCCACATTCCAAATGCCTGTTTCATAAGTCTGTCAAACTTTAAAATACATTTTAATGAAGGATGGTATTTGAAATTTACATTGTCACTCACATTGCAGGTATAATATAGAACAGATTATCTAATTGTTCTTATAGTAACAGCCTATTCACATTTTTATTTGGAAAATTACAATCCTGTGCCTTACTGATAAGAAAAACATGCAGTTTTTCAAGAACTTTACATATATTTTTTTTAAAAAATTGACTACTGATAATTATAAATGATACAAGGTTGAAAACTTATGGTAAAGTCTGTATTATGAAAATGCTGTGGTTTGGCAAATCATACCTTCTTCTGTAAACAAAAGCGTACTGGGTTTTAGTCTTTTTTCAAACACTGACTTCAATGATTCTTTCATCATGTTTTCCTTCTCTGTTTTGACTGGGGATCTTGGGAGCAGGAACCCTCTCACCATATGTTTGAACAGCAGCCACCAAAATAAAACACACAGCTTACATGAGATGCCTAGATATGTCTAGAACTAATACAGCTAGAAAGGCAGAATTATTTTTAATACTATTAAATTAATACTATTAAAGAACTGGTATCTTATTCAGTTATTTAACAAAGTGTTCTCTGGACCAGAATTTTGTTATCTAGTCATGTATTAAAACAGGAAATACTTTTTTTAGATAAGCTCACCCACACAAGCCAGCAGAAGCCAGCAAGAGAAGGCAGCTGTAGTCTCACAGAAGTCATGTAGAACAGAGGCAGCTTAGAAAATCCTGGCTATGTAAACTTAGAGGTTAGGGTCAGACTGCATCTGTAAATATATCCAAGTGTTCCCAATTAAATCACTCCTTTATATGACAAAATACTTTACTAATTTACAGAATCATTAGTTTTTGGTAGGCTCTGCTTGGGGATTCAGGGAGAGAATCCTAATAACATTTGCCACTTTGTGGTGTTTAGATCCTTAGAGTAAACATGCATTCCTTCCAAGGCAAAACTCTTAATAGCCCAAACTTCCTAAAAATCTCTTTAAAATGTAGAGAGATGAGTCTATTTCTGTCATTCTTTAAGCAATCTCCACAGTAATAACAATATTCTTCTATGACAAATATGGTCAGCCAACAGAACAATATAATATGTATATCATAAGAGAGAAACTGGAAGGTGACATACTGAATCTACTCCATATTTTATTTCTTTAAAAATTCTGAGTTGTGTCAGGGCTTTACCAATGTGAAAATATATGGATGTGCTTACACAGTTATCACTGGCTGACAGGATAGACATTTTAGTAATCAGAATATTAGTGACACTTGGGAATCAAATAATTCATTACTATATATATCTGGTGCATAACACAAGCATAAAATCCTGTACTGCCTTCTTCCCAATTTAAAAAGCAAAGGTCAAATAAAATGTAACAAAATTAAGCACACAAGCCTCCTCAGAAGAGTGAGACATGGAAAACATGAGGTTTGGGTATTACATTTACTGTTTTGGTTTGCTTGTTATATTTAAACTTCCCCTGGAGTACATTTTTTTTGGTCTCCATTTTTATCTGTCTCAAAGAAATCAGTAACTACTCTAAAACTCAGTATTATTCTTAAATATGAATTCTCAGTGTTTTCTACTCTGCTCTCGTGAGACCCGACCCAGATCATTGTGTACAGTTCTGGGGGCCCCAAGATAAGAGGAACATGGAACTGCTGGGGCAAGTCCAGAAGAGGCCACGAAGTTGGTAAGAGGACTGGAGCACCTTCCCTAAAAAGATGGGCTGAGAAAGTTGGATCTATTTAGACTGGAGAACAGAAGGTTCTGTGAAGACCTCATAGCAACCTGCCAGTAACTGAAGGGGATCTACAGGCAAGTTGCAGTGGGACTCTTGGTCAGGAGCTGTAGTGACAGGACAAGGAGTAATGGGTAAACACTGAAAGAGGGGAAATTTATGTTAGATTTAAGAAATAAATTCTTTACTGTCAGGGTGGTGGAACAAGTTGCCAAGGAAGATTGTGGATAAACCAGCTCTGGAAGTGTTCAAGGCCAGGTTGGATAGGGCCTTGAGCAACCTGGTCTAGTGGGAGGTGTCCCTGCCCATGGCAGGGGGATTGGGACTAGATGATCTTTAAGGTTCCTTCTGATCCTTCTGATCAGGATTCTTCTGATCCTTAATCATAATTCTATGATTTTGTGACTGCTGTGAATATTATGAAAATAAATATGTCAATCTAGCCATTTGAAGGATGCTTCCTTTCCTTCTTGAAGTGTTTTTTCCCAGTCCTCCTTACAATTAATTCTCCCCATGAAGCTCCACGTCCGCTGTATCCTGGGGTCTCCTCACAAGATCAACTCCTGTACACACTGTAGTCTTCTGCATTTTTCCCCCAGGTAACCCTCTATTGATTTTGCTCCTGGACAAGGTCTGACCTCCAGGTCTCTTCTGGTTCACCTGCAACCCCTGGATCCCTGCTCCTCGCTTCCCTGTTCCTGCAATGAGCACAGAGCCACCAGGAGAAGGGTGGAGAGCAGTTTTCTTGATCTCAAAGTTGCATGAGTATTGCCAGCACGTTACACAGAAGTTATCACAAAACCTGTAACAATTTTGTCCCTCTGCTCAGTCCTAGTGATGCCTCACCTGGAGTCTGCCGTGTCCACTTCTGGGCTCCTCAGTATAATAGAGACTTGGAGTTCCATGAGTCCAGTGAAGGGTGACAAAAATGACTGAGGGACTGGAGCATCTCTCTTACAAGGAAAGGCTGAGGGAGCTGGGCCTGTTGAGCCTCAGGAAGACACAACTGAGAGAGAACCTCATCAGTGTCTGTCAGTGTCTGCAGGGAGGGGTCAGAGGATGGAGCAGGCTCTGCTCGATGGTGCTGAGCAATGGGACAAGAGGTAAAGAGAGAAACTGATGCACAGGAAGTTCCACCTGAACATGGGAAAGAACATCTTTACTGTGAGACTGACCACACACTGGAACAGGTTGCCCAGAGAGGCTGTGGAGTTTCCCTCATTGGAGATATCCAAGGACCATCTGGATGCAATCCTGTGCCATGTGCTCTGGGATGGCTCTGCTTGAGCAGGGAGGTTGGACCAGATGACATCCTGTAGTTCCTTCCAACCTGACCCATTCTGTGAATATTATAGTTCATAAGATAAGAATCTTATTATTTGCTTCTCTGTTAATAAGTATTATTTTGATAACAGAATAATCTGAACCACGTGCATCAGAAAGAAAATTAAATTAATCCCAGATGTACCAAACTTCTAAAGATCTTCTGAGGTTCAACATAAGAGCTGAGTTTTAAGCTCTTAATTTTGGGAGGACTGGATGTATATGGCTGATAATAAACAATTACTTTTTGGTGCAACATTTTTTCTTTGGAAATGTTCATTCATCTAAACCAAACTTATTTGTGGAAAAAGGTAGTTTTCAAAAAGTGTCTTGAACTTTATTAAACATTTTTGTGTTAACACTTTCAAACTCATACATTTCATGTTCAGGACCAAAACACTCTGCTAGAAGTTCACAAGCCCATGCATAATCACATTGTCAAAGTACTCCTTTCATGTGGAGGAGCCATGACTGATTAAGTGGCTGAGCTGTATTATACCAAAAGTACATTTTCCGTCAGAATTTTATTAGAAAAGATAACTTTCCAGGTCTTCCTTAAGAAATATTAATCCACGAGGGACAAAACAAAAAGAAAAGCTGTCAGTTTACTAGTGGTTTCATAATATGCATACAATGTTGATGTAGAGAATAATGAAAGCAGACCCCTAAATTTCTCAGAGTTTAACACAGAATGGGTAATTTTGGAAGGGCCCAGTGTGGGTCCAACCTCTCTGCCCAAGCAGGGCCATCCTAGAGCGTATAGTACAGGATTGCTTCCAGGTGCTTCTGGAATGTCTCCAGTGAGGGAGACTCCACAACCTCTCTGGGCAACCTGTTCCAGTGCTTGGTCACTGAACAGTAAAGAAGCTCTTCCTCATGTTCAGGTGGAACTTCCTGTGCATCAGTTTGTGCCCTAATTACTAATACAAAAGTCAGAATAAAATGATTTTGAGTATTTTCTAATAGTCAAATGCAAACGTAAGATTCTTCCTCCCCCCAGCCTTTGTATACATTATGCTTAAATAATAAGTACCAGGACCTAAAAATAAAGCATTAACAGGGGCAGGCGAGCGAGGTGGATGAGCAAAGTTTCACGTCTGTTATTACTTAGGTTTAGAGCACATCCTTTCAGTAATGGAATGTCTTACTCAATCAAAGATTTCAGAGCTTATGGTTTTTTGGGGTTATTTTAATGGGAAAAAACAAAAAAAAACCCCACAGGGACTGAAAATATCCCATTATTAGCACAGTAATGCATCAGATCTGCAGTTAAGATAGAGAAAATAAGAAATTTGGAAGAAAAGCAGAACAGTAAAATTAATTTGGCATTTCCTGTTTCGTAGATAGCTTTCAAACTGGGAAATTTTGTCTCAAAAATGTCCTTCAAATTCCAGATATAGGTTTCTTTGATCTGAAGATTAGGGTGATACTTTGTGACTGCATTTTTAAAACTCTAGAGACAGCTTCTTTAAAAGAGGGCATAACTACTTCTCTGCTGTCATTTCTATTTCCTGTCTCTTTAGCTCTGTGTGTTTGTCCTTAAGAAAAAAAGCATCATTAGACTTGAGTTCTGATGTTACTTTTACTCAGATGATGCTAAAGTGACCTGAAGGAGAGAAATCTCTATGTTCTAGCCAAGCATTAGAATGAAGCATGGCGTTCTTTTTAAAGCACGTATCTATTTGTTACAACATGTGGAATCAAAACAGGCTCAAGTACATAAATTATCGGAGATTTATGTTAGCAAATAGAGTTTATGCAACCATCTAAAGTTTTCTACAGCAGGAATATGTTAACTCTGCCATTATTCTAAGTGCAGCATTGAGTGAGAGCTAAGACCACATGGAAAAGGAGGCCAACAAGTCTTTTCCTAAAGGCTGGCCCTTGAGTGGTAGGCAGCATAACTTTTTTTTTTTTTAGGTAAAATGATTGAACTGGCAAGACAGACAAGAACAAGAAATAACAGTGAGAGGATCTTAGCGTTTGGGAATCATGCTGCAAGTTTTTGTTTTGTTCCTGTACACATACATAGTAGCACATGGATAAAAAATAAATCTTTGTGAAAGGAAAAAAGATGACATTTGAACCAACAGCAGCTATGGTGGTTTTTCACATGGCACTTTTCAAGCCAGTGCAGTTTCACCCCCAGCTCCTATCCACAGAAGCATAGGGTCTTATTTGAATAGTGAAAAATTACTGAAGACTGCTTTGCCTGTGATCCCTGCGAGACTTTGGTGTTATCTGGTTTTCAGACTTCCAAATGAAGAAACAAGCATGCTCAAAATAAAGCTCCAAAGTTTTGTAGGATGAAAAAGGGTGATAACAAAGTGCTGTCTTAAATAGATGCATGGGAACAGAGTGAGACATGATGTTCCACTACCAGCTCATCTCAGCATTCATAAGTTTAATGAGTATGTCAGGTAGGAAAGTTGGGCAGGAGAAAAGAGGAGGTGGGCAGGAGAAAAACTTCAGAGCTGTGACTGAACATACCCAGGCTAGTTGTGAACGAGGCATCTGCTACTCTAGCAGTGAATCTATGGAAAGATGAAGTTGAGTACACTCCAAATCCAATGATTTGCTTGCATTATTGAGCAAATATTCAGTTGCAGCAGCTTTTCAACTGCGCTGCCTCACCTGCATTGCTGACAGTGTCTCAGCTGGGAATTTTAAAGATAACTCAAATAGACTTCTACAAAAAAAAATCTGGAAAATGAGATAAAAGTATAAGGATCTATTTGTTTATGCCATAGCTTCTTCCACGACCAACTTCAGTCTCTGACAAGCTTTTTGAAATTCCTTTAAGGCTCTGTGTCAGATGGCAGGGGTGAGTGTGTAAGGAATAGGAAGCACTACACTAATGCTTTCATAATATAGTCTCGTTCTTATCCTTTGATCTTAAAGACTCACAGGTGATTGCAGCTGATCCCTTTCTGCCCCCTCCCATTCAAACATTAATCTTTAGACAGCACAACAATCTCTGTCCAGATTTCTCGGTATTCATCTCGTGCCATCAGTCATAATCCCGTGAAGGTATTCACAGAAAAACTGGACTTTCAGACTTTTTCTTATACTTGTTCTCCAGCTCTGCATTTCAGAGATGAATATTTATTAGAATGGTGTGATCTTATGTTTTTTCTCCTTTTTTCTACTTAAATGTTTTTGTCTTGGGGTTACATACTGGATTCAAAAACTGGCTTTAATTTACTAGAATGTCTTGTTAACTTGCATTCCTATCAGGATCCTTCATCTCTAAAGCAGATTGCTTCATCAAAACTATTTATCAGTAAAATTTCAAAGATGCTTAAATGAAATCAGGGTGACAATTTAGAATTCCTTCAGCCCCATAGAAAGCATAATAATGTTGCTCTCCTTTCTAATTTTGTGTTCAAAACTTTTTGTTCTACTTAATAGAGCAGCTGAAGAGAGGTAATCAGAAAAACATAGTTCTTATAGCAAAGCCAAAAGGAATGCAACAAGCTGTTCTTAGTCTGAAAACAGTTGTTATGGCCAGGGTGGACTTTCAACACATGAATGTCAACGCTTGTACAGAAAGAAGTAAAAAAAAAAAATGTAGGTCTAGATCAATAGAAAGGTTGCTTGCATGTTAAACTGGGGGTGATATACATAAGTGAAGACTGTTAGCCCATATCTATGGTAAAGATTAACAATGTAAAAGCTCAGAGTTTCTGAAATAAGGACTACAATGTATTTATCTCTAAATAATAAAACACACCCATACTTAACTTGTATACAGTGGAAGCATAATAAATACAAAATACATCTTCATATTAGCTGGCATGGAAGAAGTGTTTACCCCAATTTTAAGAGGCAAAGTCTTCCAGCATCTAATGTATTGTACTTATAATTGTATAATACCTATTTTACTCCAGGTGTTTTTTGCTTTATTTGAGATATTCGGGTTTCCAGTGAGTTAATTAAAACATCAATAGAGACAACAATGTGATAGTTTAATATATAGTTTAATGGCTTTGTAGAACAGAAAATAGAACTTTAAATTCTGGTATCTTGGTGGATTACTGAATCTGAGCTGGCAATGTGCACTCACAACACAGAAATATACGTGTCCTGGGCTGCATCCAAAAACCCGTGGGCAGCAGGGGAGGGAGGGGATTCTGCCCCTCTGCTCTGCTCTGGTGAGACCCACCTGGAGCACTGCATCAGCTCTGGGGTCCCTGCATGGGAGGGATATGGACCTGCTGGAGCGAGTCCAGAGGAGGGCCATGATCAGAGAGTGTTAGAGAGCCTTTCCCGTGAGGATAAGGCTGAGACAGTTGAAGCTGTTCAGCCTGGAGAAGAGAAGGCTCCATGGAGATCTTATAGTACCTTCCAGTACCCAAAGGGGGCTTCAAGAAAGATGGGAATGACTCTCTCAGGATGTGTAGTGATTGGATGAGAGGTGGCAGTTTTAAATGGAAAGACAGTAGATTTAGATCTGATTTTAGGAAGAAATTATATATTGTGAGGGTGGTGAGACATGAGAACAGATTGCCTGGAGAATCCTCACCCCTGCAAGTGTTCTAGGCCAGGCTGGATGTGGCCCTGAGCAACCTAATCTGGTGGAAGGTGTCCCTGCCCATGGAAGGGAGGTTAGGGGGAGATGATCTTTAAAGTATCTTTCAACCCACACAGGTCTATGATTCTATGATAAATGTCTGGGAAAATGAGATTAAGGTTTTGTTTGGGACATTTGTTTGTGTGAAAACTGCATATGACTTATTTGTTACACACTGTGTTGTAGAAGATGGAAAGCCCTAATCATGAGTTCATTGTGCCAGAAATAAAAATGGATATACTTATGTTAAAGCTTCAAGTCAGTTTCTCGTTGTTTAAAGATACATCATTCCAGCTATAACTCCCACTTACGTTCTATACTTTAAGAAGATTTGATGTTAACTTTTCATGACAGTCTTGAGGAGTGCAGTAATGCACTGCATTTATATGGGAGGAAATTAAATATAAAATATGTGTCATGATATGCCATTATTACACTACCACTCTAAAAAAGAAAAAGGCACTAAGAGAGAGCTTTAGGGAATATCAACTCAATTTTGTGAAATAAGACATTAAAATAAATTAAAGTAGGTAATCCCATCCTTCTTTTGAACCTTTGTTTTAGTGCAACTAAAGTAATTCTTAATTTGCTATGCACACGTGATCTGTGTCTCCATTATCTGAACAATCTTATATTCATTCAGAGGAGATGCTTTCTCATGACGGATCATTCCTTGTCTCCCAACATGATACTGAAAGAAATGTCTTAAGATGTTGCACATAAAGTTTCAACAAATAGGCCAATTACTTGTGATAAATATTTTTCTTGTCTAATAAAAAACATTAAGTAATTTGATCCTGCTTACCCATCAGTGAAAAAGGAAGCTGAAGAACACACCAGCATGTGCTTTACAACACACGTCAGAGGATAATTTATCGTGAAGGTACATGTTCAAGAGTCTAAGCCCTGACACTTGCAGAGGGGATAATTGGTTCTCATATCTTTTAGATTGTGTCAGAGGAAACAGGGCTGGGTGAGATGGCGCAACAGAGTGTTCCAGCAGCTTTCTACAGCTGTTGTTATGCCACGTTCCCTTGATCTGAATGCTGCTAAAATGAATCAAGGTTCTCTATGCATAATTCACTGTCACTGGTATTGCTGCCTTTCTTAATTCTACAAGACAAAGAAAATAAATTAAGAAATACAGAGTAAAACTACCTCAGAGAACAGATGTGACTTTATGAAGCTGAGAACTGATATCCAGCAGTATAACTTCCAGTTACCACCAGCAAGTAACAACAAAAATTTCTGCAAAAGCTACCTCAGGTATAGAAGTCATTGTTTGGTGCATTACTAAAATTAGTTCTATTTGTGCCCTGGAAACTCCGTCATATTTATTTTTCCCTGAAATTTAACTCCTTTCAGTACGACAGAAACAAGCTTAAGCATTGCACTATTTTCTACAGCAAACAAAATTTTTATACAGTCATATATGTCAGGCTTTGAGAGTGAAAAAATATTGTTATTTATTTAGTTCTAGCTGAAACTACAAAGAAGATTTTTCCCTGTCTGTAGATTCTGTTTTTGTCTCAAACATTACAGGTCTGTCTGCAACTCAGACATTACTATTTATTAGTACAGTATGTTCTTTGCTTCAACTACTGTGTCAGAGGTATATGGCATTGACTGGGTGCCTTAAGCAAACAAAAGAGTAAAAGAATAATCAGATAGTCGATAAAAAGATTTTCAGTTAGAATAGACTTTGACTTTTGTAATTCTTTGCAAATACCAGTTCATTTAAGGTAAGCTTGTTCGTGCAAATTGAGAACTTCTTGTGATGAGGCTTCAGATCCAGTCTGTTCATTGACAGGGTGGATCTCATTAGCAATTTAATGTGACTGAAATTATGAAAACCTTCAATGTTACAATAGAATGCTATTCAATATCAAGCTTCTTCACCAACATATCTCTTGGCATTCAAAGGAGTACAAACTGAAAGTATGCTAAAGGAATCACTTTTATCATGGCCACTCTTTCTTTATATGAAAGCTACTGTAATAGCTTGTCCCCATTAAAATAAATATGAAAATAAACTCATGGAGATCTGCAGTTGCAAAACATCCTTTTCATATCAGCTGACCTGTATGAGCTTGAGGCATAATCCGAGTTTCCTCTAATCAGTGCCAAATCGTCCTCTTCTTTCAGAATCTTTACTGGTCTGAGATATCTTTATCCTAAAACATCATGAAAGGACTTCGGGTGCCTTCCCTCAGGTAATCAATACTACTTCAGGCCTCACAAAAGCAATTTCCTTGGTAAATAACAACTTTATCAAGGTTTGTGTTCTCCAGGTGGAGTCAGTCAAGAAATTGGAACTGACATATCTTTCTGCTCTGAAATGCTGGGAGAAATACAAATTCATCTGAACATTAAAATTAAAAAAAAAAAAAATTTAAAAAACCCCACAGAACAAAGCAAAACAAAATCAAACAAACAAACAAAAAACCCCACGGTGATAAAAATGTCCTTTGGAGGGTTCCTCATTCTCACCAGTGAAAACAGGGAGCAGGTATTTTCATCTGGTAAAAGAGAGATCAGAAAGCTCCGAGGGATGCTTTAGACACATGGCTCGGCAGACCAAGATCAAGAGGAAGACATACCCAAAGACAAATACTTGGATAGGTATGAGGGGCAGGAGTGTATCCAATAGGATTATGAAACAAACAGGTTTTAGCAAGCAGGTGACAGGAGCAGAGCGAACAACCAAGTACAACAGCAGTGAGAAAAAAGGGTCAGGCACCAGGAATGAGGAAACCAAGGCAGCAGCAGGGTCAGGACTGAAGTGCAGGTGATCAAAGGAGTGACAGACACAGAGGAGTGGACATCAGGCACTCCAGGACATGACACTTGCCCATATCCAAAGTCACAGTGAGGAGGAAAAAAACAAATTGTACAATCCCATCATATATCTTGTATTTACAGAGAGTATTTGCAACAAACCATCGGGCAGCCTGCTGGGACAACCTGCAGCTGCAGCAATATTACACAACTGCTCAATAACAGGCTGTGGACAAGTGCAGGTCTCACATCCTCAGCAAACATAGGAGAGGCTTCCAGTAATCAGAGGACTGGTTGCAAATCACGTCGTAGTCTCGTAACATGCACAGAGGTTTAGTGTATTCCCCTCCACTTTCTCATGACTATGAATGGGCAAAGAGACACAGTATTTAAAGCATATGCTATGAAAAGCCTGGGTTTCCAAGGATGGATTTAACCATGGTGATGATGAAAAGGGCTGAACAGTCACAGATGCATGTAAATACTGCTTTCTAATTAAAAAAAAAAAAAAAATCTGGTAGCTAAGTCAAACTGGACATAAAAATCATGTTATATATTGTACCCCGAACAACAGAGGTTCCAGAAGGTTGTCCAACTAATTTTAAGGAGCTCTTCATCACAAGAGACACTAATACTTATATATTGCAATATCAGTGATTTTTTCCTCTAACTCTGCTGTTTTCATATCCCTTATGGTTCAGAGTTGTAGAACTTCATATTATAAAAACTAAGTTAAACAGGAAATGTAAATACAACAGAAAATTTCTTGATGATGTCCTTAGTGTAGTGAGATTCTGATGGAATTAATTAGGAATATGGGGATGAAAGACTTCATTCTCTGAAAAATTACCTGGCCTTACTTATTTCCAGTTACCAATTAAAATCTTGGATGTCATCCTCTTGTACCACCATCTAAAATACAAATTAAAAAGGGATGGCCGAAATAACAGTCAGGAGATTTTTCGTATTAAAGCATAGGTCTAAACCTGATGCTAAAATCCATTGGTGCTTATGGAGATGTGTAGATTTCCTGGCACCCAAACTGGTGCTCAATGTTGAACTGTAAGTGAGCTGATATATAGTCATACATTTCTTATATGGGATTCTATTACTGGCTAAATTTTGAAAATTATGCTAAAATATTTATACCAACTCGATGCTTTAGTTATGGAGGCATTATTTCTAATACTTAGTGTTTATTATTTAATAACCAAAGAATATGCAATGTTTCAGAAGTTCACATAGTTGCCTGTTCGGAGTGGTTTTGAAGTTTCTCATTAAGTATGTATACACTCTACCCTGTTTGTATAATCTGATTCTCCAAAGCACATGGCCTACACATGCTTATTTCACATCTTCATCCCAGTTCACACAGAGAACACCCTGCCTGGTATTACTGACATACACAAAAACAATTCAGATTATGATAATTGGGGTTAAAAGTAGACTCTATTTCAACTTTTCAGTTCTTAAAGCGTCTTCATAAGCAAGGTAGACACAGACTTTTCAATAGGGCCTGCAGTGATAGGACAAGGGGTAAAGGTTTTAAACTGCAAGAGGGCAGTTTCAGGCTAGGTATAAGGATGGGTTTTTTTACAATCAGGATGGTAGAACACAGGAACAGGTTGCCCAGAGGGCTGGTGGATAACTCATCCCTGGAAACATCTGAGGCCATGTTGGACAGGGCTCTGAGCAATCAGGTCTAATTTAAGATGTCCTGGCTGATTGGACCTTTACAGGTCCTTTCCAACCTAAACCATATAATTTTATGATTCTATAATTTCATTATCAACAGCTTTTATTTAAAAATAAAGGTAAGAACAAGGTTGTTGCACAACATAGAGATACTTGAGGTATCTGAATGAGTTGAAAACAGCCTGAAAAAATGAATGGAGTTTCTTCCTAAGGATATTGCCTGCAGCACTCGGCATTGCACAGTGAGATAAAGAAGGACCTGTATATTTGAGTTAGCTTTAGAGTCAGGCATTTTAAATGACTGGATGAGGGAATTCAATTTTTTTTTCCAAATATTTACCTGTGGAGCTATCTTATACTAAATGAAACAAAGCTACATAAATTTTTGTACATCAAATAGAGGTGCTATGCAGAAGTAACATGTGGGTCCTTGTTGGTAGCAAGTTGGCCATGAGTCAGAGTGCCCTGGCAGCCAGGAGGGCCAACCCTGTCCTGGGGGCATCAGGCACAGCATGGCCAGCCGGGCAAGGGAGGGGATTGTCCTGCTCTGCTCTGCTCTGCACTGGGGCAGCCTCACCTCCAGTGCTGGGGGCAATTTTGGGTGCCACAATATAAAAAAGACATTGAACTGTTAGAGAGTGATCAAACGAGGGCCACGAGGATGGTCGAGGGCCTTGAGTGGAAGCTGTGTGAGGACTGGTTGAGGTGACTTGGTCTGTTCAGCCTGGAGGAGATGGAGGGGAGACCTCATTGCAGTTACAGCTTCTTTTTGAGGGGAGGAGGAGGGACAGTCACTGATCTCTTCTCTGTGGTGACAGTGACAGGACCTGAGGCTATGGCCTGAAGTTGTGTCAGGAGAGGTTTAGGTTGGATATCAGGAAAATGTTCTTCACCCAGAGGGTGGTTGGGCACCAGCACAGGCTCCCCAGGGCAGTGGTCACAGCACCAAGCCTGACAGAGTTCAAGAAGCATTTGGACAGTGCTCTCAGGCACATGGTGTGACCCTTGGGGTGTCCTGTGCAAACCCAGGGGCTGGACTTGATGATCCTTTTGCGTCCTTTCCAATTCAGGATATTCTATAATTCTAATTCCTGCCTATTAAAAGTTAATGAAACTTTGTTGCAGGAATAATAAAGTAAATACTATAATTCCTATGGTGAAGAATTAAACTGACCAGAAGTCACTAATCTGGTTTGCAGAATATCTGATCCTGACATGTCCCTTTAGATAATAGTTGAAGAATTAGCAGAAAGCTAGGAAGGCCCAGGATTTATAAAGAATTACTGAAAAAAGAAACCTAATTCTGCATGTAATGTATAGCAACACAAACATGTGGCTGGTGGAAAAAAAAAGTGCAAAATTATCAGAAATTAAAGTATCAGCAGAAAAACTTGAAAAATAATAAAATATATAATGAGAACAACCTCTTTTTAAAGTGGCTTGACAGAATCCCTCAACTAAAATGGCCTTGATAGTTAGCATGATTGAGGGATATTATTAATACATGGTGTATATGCAAGTCCATGCATATTCCAGAAGATCAGTGAAAAATGCCAGCTAGAGAACAATATGAACAATATAGATTTTGTTCTTCCCATTTGGAAGCATGACTATCATCAGAGCAATATTCCAGATCTTCATGAGGCCAAGTCTGAAGCTTATTCTGTAGGAAACAAACACTCTTAAGAATAAAAATACTTGGATAATTTGAAAGCAGCAAGACTCACAAAACCAATAGAAAACCACAAATAGTCATTCTCCCAGGAACTACACAGGTATAAATGAGCCTTTTAAGAGATTAAGTCTAATGTGCCTCTTTGTTTCAGACTGTTGAGCTGGCATGCTGAAAACAGCTAACTTTCCAAGAACACTAAAGCACACATTTAGAAATGCTCAGAAAGGCACAAATTTGCCATTCTAGGAACAGAGGCCTTTAAACTCAGTTTTGTGCTTCTTGATTCATCTGCCCCATGGCACTGAGTTCTGTGCAGTTGAAATGACAGATAAAACCATACTTCAAAAACAGAGCTTCAGATGCAAGAAGAGAATCTTGAATCTCTCTGGAAAGAGAGACCTGTGATGTCCTGTTGAACTTGCACAGTGAGACAGTTCCCCAGTGTGCTGGGCCTGCAACAGAAAAAAGTCTGCTGACATTCAATTGAAAAGAAAAATTATCCAAAGTGCAAATTGCCATTGATTTGTACCTGAGATGTAATTACATGGCAGGACTTTGTCAGTCCCTTGCTCAAGAACCTCAAATATTATGTTTGTATATAGACCTTCTCTTCCTTTTAGAAGAGGATTTCTCAATGACCTTTTGGAAAGATGGGACTGTAGTATGGAGATTCTTTATAAATTTAACTTGAGTGACAGTAATTGGTGAATTCACCAACTTCACATAGAGAAATACCCAACACATTTCTTCATTTGATGTACGTGATTAAATGTATGTATGAAAAAACCCCTGGGGAAATAAAATAGTTAACTCCTGGTATTTGCTGGAATATCCTTTTAATTTAAATGGCATTTCTTTCTTCTTGTCTTGTGAAGATTTTCAAATTATTCATCTATAATTTTTGCCAATAATTTTGTCTTATAATTGGTATTCCTTTTGTTCTCTAGTGGGTAATCAGAGATTTCCAACAGGCTGTGGGAGCACAGAACTGAAGGAAAATAGCAATTTATTTCTAGGAATGCTATGAACTGTTCATTACAAAAACTTTCATATTGCTTGACATATCTCCTTATTTGCAATAGAAGGAGAACAATGTAGAACAGTCAGGGAACACAAGCAGCTCCTACTGGCATGGAAAGGGGCAATTAAACAAGGACATTTTTCTCACTGATTGTCCAGCAAAAGCAATACAAGCATTTTTATACCTGAACCAAAAGGTTTTCTACATGTTTTATTGAGAAATATCATCTTCTCATTCCTGCCACTAGCCTTCATGAAATAGTTAGGTACTGTTAGCAGCTACTTCTTAATGTTCTTCAAACTTTTACTACTATTCTATACTATTTATTTTGAAACACACATGCTCTAAAACTGGGATTGTGAACATCAAGCTATTGAAGTATAGCTGCTAGCAGCAAAAATGCATTATCAGTCACCAAAACGCAGCTTTGTCATGAAATGGCGCCTTTATACAATGTGCTATTCTACAAAGAGTCCTGACACTGAAGTCTAAGGAACCTATTGCCCTTTGAGAGCTAATGTTTTCCTGAGAAGTAAGTTACAGTTACAGTTAAAATAATGGTATTGAAAATCACATCATTATCTCCTTCTCTGTTAAAATCCTTTGCAGTGAAGTCCTGGAAATAATAGACACATGCTTCACACCAATCTCTCAACTACACCTCTTTGTCCTAGGAAACTTGTTAGAAGGATATCAAGATCTTCTTTACAAGTTACTCCATATTATACATATTACACCAATTTGAACAAAAAAGCCAGAAACCAACAACAAACCCCCACAATAAAACACTTCAAACACAGTTCTCATAAAACATACCTGTATAAAGAAATCCATGGAAAAATAAATAATGAGAACCATTCAATCATCTAAAGTAATCAAATAATTTATACTACTGAATAAATGAAAAAAGGGCGGAGGAAGAAATGCATAATTTAAGTGCTGAGGAATTGAAATCCAGAGGTTGCTCAATGTCATCATCCTGGAGCTGGAGTGTTAGTCATATAAAAAACTGCAGGAAGCTCCTTGGAAGCTGGTCAATGTAAATTATAATATTAATGCACATATTAAGCTGAATTTACAAACTATCTGCTGCAGTACTAACTATGTATTCTCAGGGCATAAAACTAGAGGATCACAGAAATATCCTTAGAGGCAAATACCTGAATTAAGTTGAACTGTGTAAATCTGGCTTGACTAAACAGAATGGCCATTGCTCTCTCAGAAGATACTTTATTTTAATCAAAGAAAGGAAGAGTGATTCATTAACTTCATCATGCTTTGTATTGGGCTACATAAAAACAATGACTCCCTGAAGGCAAATCTGTTTTATTTTCCTGATCTGGAAAGAGCAATAGCTGGGAATCTCAATAAACTATATGCAGCATGGGATCCTAGGCAGAAGTGCTGCTGACAAAATTTCCCTATCAGATGTGGGCAAGGGAAAAATAACTTTAAAAGTGGCATTTTAGAAAGGAAGAAGAAATCCTGTCCTTGGGCAAGTGGGCAGAAATTTTGGATATGATATTCAAGAAGGCAGAAGCATTATGTCCTCACCTCATTTCAACTTATTGTCACCAGTCTATAACTGTATTTATGGTATGAATCACTTCTTCTGTTGCTTTGTTCGTGGCAGTGGCAAAAATCCCAATTAGCATTTTTGGGGCTGAACAGATTTAATGCATTCTACCATTTGGTCTGTTTCAACCAGCAACATAGAGAAGGAAAAAAGTTTCTTAGAGAAAAGTGACCTTACAAAGTACTGCATCACTTCCTTTCTATGTCTGTTTTCTTTATTTCTGTGCACCCACGGAACAAAGCTTAAAAAGAAAAACAGGTAGGCAGACCGGGTATCCCAGTGCCAACGAGGCCTCCCTGCTTTTCAGCTTTTTGCAGTCTGCCTGGACATTGCTCCCAGATGGGACAGTTTCAGTATCTGTGTCTCAGCACACTCAAAAGCATCTCTGTGGCTGTGCTCTCGGTGCTCTGTATGTAAGCTCCACCCGGGAACAGAGGTCTTGATGTTGTTGATCTCTCTGATGAGCTCAAACTGGCAAACAAAATAGGCTTTCAGGGTCTTTTAGTTTCTTCCTCATTACGCCTCAGAATTTGTTTTGTTTCACATATATACCCTATGGCAGAAAACCAAGAAAATCAGATTTCAGCTGGAGGAAGCACACAACACAACTGAGACAATTTACAATTGTGTGGGTTAGGATTTGTTGCTAGTGTATGGCTTAATTAAATAGAACCCAATTTTAAAAGGTTACGCTGTGTGCAGCTGTTAATATGTAAGCACTCAGTACTGAAGGTGGAGAAAAGCTTCAAGGCAATTTATTCATTTAAACAACAACCAAAAAAGCGCCTAAAGAGAAAATTGGTATTGATTTTTTTTTTTTAAAATTCTAGTTTTATTAGTTAGAAGCAGCTCCTTAGGTAGCAGATTTAAAATCTGTGGGCAGAAAAGTGCACTGTGAAGTCGACAAACTCTTAGACCTATATTCAACAACAGAAGGAAACAGAATAGGACAGAAAATATTTTTACACAACAAGTAAAAGCTGAGCCTGCCAAAGATGACTACAGTTGCAGCTATGTTACTGCCAACAGTGCATATGTTTCATATGGGCAGCTGAATGCTTTCTATTCAGTGTGGAAGAATCCTGTTCTCCTGACCTATATTAACTGGAAATGCTCTAAAGTTTTCTGAAACAGAGCCATACAGAAACCTCTCCCATATAATTACTCCCTACTCTGTAAAACTTCTGAACGTTTCTTTACACATGTATATATGGGCTATTGTTCTTACTATTCCAATGAAAAGAGAGTTGCCTTCACTTAAAATTTGGAGAAAGCAACCAAAACCCATTAATTCCAAATATGAATAGGTTGCATCCTAAGTGGGCTTCTTGGCAAACCCAGACAGTCCAGATGAGGTATACTGTGAGAATGTGTTAGGTCTCCCTGATGGTCTCCATGCCCAGACTTTCTGCTTAGAAACAGTGTCCGTATATGTGCTTGTGTGGATGGAAAACAACACAGATTTTGTCCTACAGGGAATCAACGTGCTCAGGGCAAGTGTCCAGGTCTGGAAACTGGGAAGGTTTCCCAGATCCCAAAGTACAGACATAGACACTGAGAGACAGGGTCTGGCTCCTCAGTTCTCTGGTTTTCATAATCCAGTTGTCCAAAAGGGTCTGAAAACTGGCCTAAAAGTCATCACTGTCCTCTGGTTTTTGATGAAAGAAAACTGTCTTCAGGAAAGAAAGAACTGTGAATACTCATATGAAAAGCTTCAGATCCCAGTTCTCAGGTCTTCGTGAATCAGTTTGTTCAGAAATCAAAATAATGACCCTAATAAGGTGCTTGATTCAGAGAGAGGAGAAAATATCTACCACTAAAGAAAAGCATGAGAAAACACATTTCTGAAGACGTGCTGGGGTACAGCTGTTGTACAGCATCCTGTAAGCAGAACAAACAATATAATCCCCTAGCCATCCCTTCTGTAGGCTTAGGAGGGAACATTCAAAAATAAAAATGCACAGAAGAGTGATAGCTACACCCAAATATGCCACCAAAACTGTGGAAAATCTGTGTATTTGCTGGAAATCTATAGCCATTACAGTGGCTATAGACAGTACAGTGTTTCCTCCTGTTCAATGGATTTGACCTATGTAGTCTATAAAAAGATATCTAGTCTTACAAATCACCATTTCTGAATTTCAGAAATTTTTCCAGGCATTCTCACCACAAAGATTAAATCACACCGAAACTCAAATGCAGCAGTTTTACATCAAATACACAACAGGGTGTACAAGTAATATAAAAAAATAAACACTTTCATATCTCACTGAAACTCTAGATAGCATTTTTTTCTTAAGAGGTTTTTCACACAAAACACTGACTAAACTACTTTGCTTGCTATCTGGATCAGACAACAAAACAATAAATGAAAGTGATGTAGTATGACACAATATTCTCCCATTTTCTTCACAGAAAATATTCAAATAAATACTTAGGTCAGACTAGCTACATTTGGAGTGATAGTAATCTAATCCCTCCACTGAAGCTGCACTTTCTTCTCCATATTTCTGGCCATCAGAAGACTGTTAATGTGGCTGAGAGAAATCTTACATGTTGATCTCCTTCAGGCTACTAGTAACTTCATCTGCTTCAGTGTCAGTTGCCAAGGGAACCAACAAATTGAGTCCGTGATAAACAGGGTAATCAATTTTAGTTATTTCCTCTGCCTTTCTGTACTAAGCCAAAATGTCCTTTTATCTCATTAAGCTGATCAAGCACGGGTTTGGTCTCTTGCTCACTTAATACAGTTCTTAGGAAAAACAACCTCTCTACTGCATCACAACAGTAGAGCTTGACAGCTGGGTGAACCGAAAACCAGCCGTATTCACAAAGTCCAGATCAAAGCTTGTGAAAGCGGCACAGCTCTTAGTAGCAGACTTAAGAAATGTCCAGTCCTTGAAAGGCAGATAGGCAGTGTGGCTGTAATGCTGGAATTAATTTGATCTTTGTTTTTGCATCCACAGCAAGCTAGAGCTAGATGAACTGAGAAGAAACAAACCAGAAGGAAGGGCTCAGGCTTTAGACACTCATTAAAAAAATGCACCTAAGAAAAGTTTGATGGAATAGAATAATAATAATAAGATATTAATCTAGAAAAACATTTATGATCCAATTTTTAGTAGAAGAAGTCTTGCTATTATAATCTTAGCATAGTCAGCTAATGTGGTTATCATTCAGAGTCCCTAAACCATCATCTGTATTTCTTTGGATGTCTTTATCCCCATCTTCTCCTGATAAAGTCAGTTAGGAAAGACTGTTTGGGAACTGCAGCCAAAGAAAAAGATTGGTTCTGTTGTTTTGTTCATAGCAGCTAGACTTAAAGGTAGCACTGAACAGGTAACTATAACCCTTCCTTGGCTTCAATATTTTTCCGAAATGTTTAGGTTTTGAATCAGATTTCAGTTTTGTTGAAAATTTCCTGGAATGTGCTTTTGATAGGCATAATTAGTATTTAGATCGACTAATTTAGGAAAGAATAAGAATCCTTCCA
Organism: Grantiella picta; assembly: GCA_013397955.1. Lineage (NCBI taxonomy): Eukaryota > Metazoa > Chordata > Aves > Passeriformes > Meliphagidae > Grantiella > Grantiella picta. Next base: position 54,334 of record VZRM01003776.1, on the reverse strand, counting down.
AAAGTGTCCATTCAGGCCTGTGTCTGTAAACTGATACCTATTAATTCTATTTTTATAATTGTATAATTTATTGGATTTTCATGGCACACACAGAAACATCCCAAATAAAGAGATAATTAACTTTTGGAAAGGTTCATTTAAAAGTTGCCTGGGATAAATACTGGCTTCTTAATCTCTTACTCTTGCCAAGATGTTGCCATAGGAAATGGCTTTGAACAGTCCTGAGACCTGATCTCTGTGCAGTAGCTCTGCCAACCTTCATCAGGCTGGGATATCACACCAATAAAACCAAAGAGCTGGAAAGCATTTTTCAATTTTCTTGGAGCCCAAATCACAGAGTCAAGTCATATTCAAAGGTCAAAAGGTCTGTTGAGATGTCCCATTACCAGATTACCTTTTGTGACATTTCACCTGGCTTCTATCCAAGACAACAAAATATTACTGGAAGCCCTGCACACTTCCTGTAGACAACAATTCTACAAGTTTTATAAACATGCCAGCCAATAATAAGACATTCTACTTGTTATTTTTCATAATAATATGTCTTTTACTGTATTTTGCAATGAGCCATGAAACAAGAGACTATGTTCTATGAAAACTATAGAACATCTTCACTCTTTTTTATGCTAAGATTTTTGAGCAGTTTTTATCAGATCTCTGCTTTTTAAGAGAGAGAGAAATAATTTGTAATGTTATAGTCTATTTACAGGACCATTATTAAAGCATCATAACACTTATAAACCATGCTAAGCATTTAACATTGCTCTCAGTTGCTTTGTTAATATTTCTTAGATGGCAATATAACTAATAATGCAAATTAAGCCATTAAAAAGCAACAGATATTTTAATATAAACCATTGTTTTAGCATTCTAATATCTTCTTTTTTTGATGGCAGAAAAGGAAGTAAGGTAATTTACATATATCTTCTGATTTAGCAATTCAGGTTCAAAATATAAAGGAGAGCTCTGAGGCATAGATAATTAAAATTAGAAGTTGTAATAATTGGTGGGTTTGGAAGACAGGCTCAGTAGATAGCCCAACCTTTTAGCACTCATCAGGTTCAGTTAAACCTTAGCAGAAAGAGAAATGTGCAAAGTAAATTTAAATATATGACAGATGTGCTGTTAGCACCTTCAAATGCTTTAGCGTCTCCTTCTGGATTTATTTTATTCTGATTCTCTGCTAGCATTGAGAGACTGCTGCTACTATTTTTTTTGTCTGCATGGCAAACTGGGTGCACTGTAGAGCAATCAGCTGTGATTCTGAGCACTGAAGAGGGATTTTCTTTTGGGGGCCCTCTGAGGAGCTTCAGCTGCTGCAAGTCCTGGCGATGCCATTTGGAGAGATAGACATTCAAGACTCATCAGTGATTTCTGAACAGTACATCACAGAAAGTGTTGACCACAACACGGCATCACATGGCTGTCAGAAATATTTTATTTCAGTTCTGAAGTGCCCTTTTCATTGTCACCATATGCTCTGCCTTGGCTCAAAATGTGGGGAGAACAAAGAGCATCCGACCTTGTTTTCTTTCAATGTCAGTTTGGAAGAGCTATTCTAACTGCTAATGTCTGTTCTGGCCAGCTGGGAATACTGGAGGTTGTCTGCAGTAAAGCTTCTGAAATGTGTGTTGTGAACACGAGTGCTGTGCACTCCCCATCAGCAGCGCTGCCTCCAAGGTTCTCTCCTCTCCGTCCACACAAATTACTCCCACAGGTACTGGCAGAATCTTTCTGAAGCTTGTGCTTCCTCCCTAAGCAGAACTGGTTCTAGAACTGGGGACCTGACCAACAAATGCAGGGAGCTTCATGTTCAAAAAAAGATTTATATATGGCTCTGGGCTATAGCCTCTCTTTCTGTTCATGTTGCTTCATAGGTTAGAGGGGAAGGGAGGGTTGTGAAAGACAAACTGCTGGACATACAGAGGAGCAAGGTCTTCCACAACAGAAGTTGCAGCAGCCTATGTAGGAATGGGAAGAAATGTGACTCTGAATCATTACTTTTTTTTCAGTCCACTGCAGTTTGACTTCACTTTTTCTTCTGGGCATAATCCTTCTTCTTGTCCCTCTCTCTGCACGTCTTTTTCTCTCCTTCTATTTATATTTTCCTATTCATGAGGAGGAATTGGTCCTTACAGAAACTGTTACCCCATCTATTCTGTAGTTCAGTGAAGGCATATCTGACTGAAGGACAATATGCAACCAATGAAGCCCTAGTTACATGCCTAAAAGCTTGCAAAGTCCAGTCCATGGTGGGATAAATGAAAACCCTCAGTCCACTGTGGGATAAATGAGTGGCCTCAGGAATGTTTTAGCAAAGATCCGCACCAAAATAAATCTGGACCCAGACATGACTCTTCTTTCAAAGTCATTTTGAGGCTGACAAGTCAGTTTACTTGCTTCGTCTCCCATGTGGCCAAAACTAAACTGATGTATTAAATTTTCTAAAGGTACCTGTAACTTCATCATTACTCTCTGTCCTCACACCCAATTTTGTCTTTTAAATGGCTATTGGTATGTAGTTAGACTGAAATACAGTACTAAAATAATTATCTGTAAATAACAGAAATCCTAAAGGCCCCAGGTGTGCTTGTCCCTTCTTTACCATGGATTAGATTGAAAATACATTTATGAGAATGACCATAACCTTTATATATTCTGGTTAGACTTTAAATTATTGTTTTTATCTTTTGATCATAAGTAAGCAATTTAAGGTATTCCACTCAATCCCTTATGTTGCTGTAATTTACTTTAATACTTTCAAGCTGATATAAATTAAAATACAGCTTACATCATCAAATTTAATAAATTGAAGGTTTCAGAGGATTCAATTTCTTATACCGACACAAATAATTATTTTCAGTTTTGAATTTAATATATGCAATATAATTATTTGATCTTTCAGAATCATTATCTGTATTGCCTGAAACAGAAATACCACATACCATAACACACAAACACCACAATACTTATAATGAATTGAGAAACTGAGCATTTCTTTCCTATCTGCTTGTAAAGTCCACGAAGCCCAGAGTCTGCCCTGTGCTAAACAAGATGTGCTCCCTTTAATGACGTCCATTTAATTATGAGTGAAACCATGATATCATAAATTAACAGATACAGAAGAATTTTTTTACAGAAAACCTAAAAGAATACCAAGAGAAACTCACACCTGTAATATTTTTTTTCAAATTACTACTGGCCCTCAAGCATACAGGTTGCAGACATGATTTTTCAACCATGTTCACTAGACTCTAACTTTGCCTTGAGCTCCACATTTTCTTATGCTGTTTTGAGTTGGTTTTGGTTTTTGTTTTTAATATACACATGTTTATAAGATGTAATTGGAAATCTGTCTTGGGTAGAGGAACGTGTCTGTCTGGAGTGGATTAGTACTTGCACTCTGATTTGCACTTCTCTGACAAATAACAGCTACAGAATACCCATGAAATACTTTTAAATCTCATCCCAGACCAACAAAACTTAAAATATCAAGTGCTTAAAAAGTCACACTAGCTCTGATGACAATAATCATGTGCTAAAGTGTGTGTCAGGATAAGGCCTGACAACAGTAGAAGGCTGTGAAAAGAACACAGATAATTCTCACAGCCATCAAAACAGTTATTAATAAAGCAATAGTACCCATCATGTGTGAAAACTGTGGAATCTAGCCCCATCTAACCACTATTTTGCTCAGATTTGAAAGCACTGAAAACTATAAAATGCCCACTTATTCCTTAATCCATTTTGTACCAATGTACACTATGAGACTTTTTACTATGCAATGTGAAAGAGAAATTAATGACACCTGACAGCATTCACTGGGGATGGGGGTGTGGATGGTGAAGGGGGAAGAAGAAAAATTAAAAGCAAGCAATTGTTATGCTTTTAGCTTGGACATCTATTTATTTTCAAGTATTTAGTGTAATAAGCTGAAATAAAACAATGAATAAATTCTATTTCTTTTTCCAAATTAGTCAGTATACCCTGCTGTTAGCTGCCTGGTTTAGGATTCAAGTTAATATTTCAAAATAACTCCTGCAGGCAAATTGTTTTCACTATCTGATGAGAGACAGTGAGCTTATTTGTGTGGTGATATTTAGCTTGTGACACTTTTACAGCACTCTCTCTGACAGTTTGCAAAATAGAGTGGCCTCTGCAGCTTTCTGAGAATGATAAATACATATCTCAGTTTCATTTATTTAGGATGTAGAGGCACAGTTATCGTTAAATGGTTGAAATTGCTTGGTGCTGAAAAATAATTCCACCCTGCTTTACTTGTAATTGATCTAGCTGGAATAATCCTGTATTTCATTCTGTGTCATTCTTTCATGTAAGTAATTGATCTGAATGACGCTAACTAATACAAAACAAGAGAAATAAACCTTAAATGTCAAAGTTTCCACCACAGGAAACATTGTCCGTTGTGTTTAGTTTGTCAGACCCCACTCATAAAATGACAATCAAATGGCAAAGAGAGGTTGGTGTTGGTGGGCTCCTGTTGAACTACACAACAGGAGAGCTGTCAGCTTCCCCACGCCATGGTCAGAGATAAACCTTCCTGTCTCTTCACAGTAATGCCCAGATCTTATCTGAGAAGCACAGCCAAACCGGTCCTGATAATGATTTCCATTAGGTAAACATCCACTTCCAGCCACTTGGCAGTGTTGTCAAGTTACCACTTTCATTCTTTAATTGTCAGTTAATGATCCAGTGATGAATTTTGCCCTGGATCTGTCTTAAGGACAAAGATTCAGTGCCAACACTGCCTCTCAAAACAATTACCTGGAGAACCACAGCAGCCAAGGAAATTCAGCTTGGTCTTGACTGATATTTCTGAAAGAGGAAAAGAGCTCAGAGTACCTGCTATTTCTAAATTAAAAAGAAAAAAAGAGAAAAAATTCAGAAAGGATAAGCCTCAGACAATTTAAGGACAACTCGATCTTCACAGTGTGCTTGTTTCTACAGATCATTGGCCAAAGCATTGAATAAAACCTGTCCCTCTCCCACAGTGGACTTGTTTTCTACTATGAAAAGCCCTACCCTTCACTTCCTACACCTTAATCAGTTCTCAGTCCTCAAAAGGAGGACTGCCCCCAAACCCACAGCAATTTACAGAAGAAAATACTCAGAAATTCAACCCAACACTAATTATATGATCGAGAATTGGACCCTTTCAAAGCTTTTTCAAATGTTACATACACACATGGTTGCAGACACAGAATGAGGTGTTGATGTGTCAGGGGCAAGGGGGGGGAAGAGAAAGAGAACCCCTGCACTTATTCATTGCCTCTTTTCATCAGGGAGTGCTACAGAAACCCTACTAGTGATCAGGGATATTAAACAGTGCAAGAACAGTACAGGTGGTCCAGTGCTCTCAGGAACACACACATAATTAGAGACACCCTTAGAATTAATACACCATGCTGTAAAGGGAGTTCCACAAGTAGCCTACGAATATTTTTTTTTTGGCAGCATTCCTGACCATAAAGAATGCCAGAAAGACAGCTATAATGAAAGAGCTCACGAAGTAAAACAATTACCATGTTATAAAAAAGTGTGATGTTGGGAAAACAAAGGACTAGAACATATTAGTGGTATCTAGGAAACTTGAAAAAAGTGAAGTAACCAGGTAAAAAAAAAAATATTTTCTCCAGCTGTAAAAATAAATCAGGGAAGCTGCCAGTAAATAAAAGTGAGTAAGCCCTACTAAACTAAAAACTATCACTGAGAAAACCACATTTACATCAGAGGGAAAAAACCTTCATAAGAGAAGTATCCAAATCACAGGCATAGCTTTATTTCCCCAAAGGCTGTTCCAGAACAGGTAGGGAGGATGCCTCTCAAAAATACAACATAAAAGCCCACAGCAAAGATGCTTCAGAGAACAATCATCCCTCTCTGGTCAACTGATTTTTTAAGCAAGATCACAAAATGCCAGATTATGGAATTAGCCAATATGTTATTTGGCTTCCAAAACAGGAACAAAATGGTTCCAACATATATTAGAATCTAGCCATCAGAATAGGAAAAGAAAAACCAAAACCAGAACAACCAAAAGCAAAGCCCTAGAGAGCAAGGAAAAGCGACTATGAGACTGGAAATCCTTGTTGAAAGATGGCATTTGATGGACCACAGACACACAGGATATGAGGAACCCTATTTTTTTTCTCAGAAACATTACTTCAAAATTATATTGCCACTTCAAGGGTATTTTCTTCTTTTGTGCCATGCACAAATGCTGTAGGTGTGTTGACTATAACAGTTTTAGTTCTTATGCAAGACTGGCTGAGACTAAGTATTTCTTCATATTGAGTGGGCCACTGTAAAGAAGAGCATGAGATAAGTGCACTTGGAAACTTACATGATCTTTAAAGTATATTTATACTTACAACAGGAATCTTTGACTGGAATGTATTATAAGAACACTTGAGAGAAGGTATTTTAAATAAAGCCTATTTGCTTTTAGCCATCTATCATGTTGAGCTCATATCATGTTCTATTCTGTTCAAAGCACCTAAAACCCACTGATCCAATACAAACATTTCAATGAAACTTGTTTGGAAAAAAGTTAAGAATGCAATGTGGCACTGCAGAGATTAATTGAACTACCATGTTCCAAGGTAGTCTGTAATGAAATTACTAAAAGCTGCCCTGGAGTTTTCATTAGCACTAATACATTTGTGCTTGAGACAGAAATTATTGTGTTTTTCTTAATACAGCATAATTTGGTTAGGAAGCAAATTTGATTATTCCTATAATCTTTCTTCACACTAATGATTTGAAAGAAGTATCCAATATATTCAACATACCTCACTGAGCAGTGCAGCATGGTTGACATGGCATTGGCTAAGACAAATAAGGGTATGTTTTGAGTTTTGAGCTCTCACCCTTCTGTATATCTCTGTATCTCAGTGTGGAGGCATTGTGGGCCACACACATGGACTAGTGGCATTGCTTATACCTGCCAGTGTAGACACTCGCCAGTGACCCCACTGCTTGCTGAACTCATGGAGCAAGAGTGCAGGAGTGCTGTGGTTTATCCCCAGACAGCAGCTCAGCCTCCTGCAGTTGCTTGCTCATTCCCTAGAAAGGGAATGAGAAAAATTAATTCTACCCCAGCCAAAACCTTCACAGTTATACCTGTGCAGGTCTGTTAGCCAGCTATGAAGAGGTTCAATAGGTCTGCTCCTGGAAGACAAAACTGAAAAAGAGATGAAGACCTGGAAATCATTCAGAAAAGAAGTCTAAGAATGATCCTGAGAACCATTCCTTAATCCCATCTGAACAAGATGAAGGGGTCTGTAACTGCATACAAGAGGAAATTTTTAATAGCAGACAGTTCCTTCATCAACCCCAAAAGGTGTAACAGAATTCACCGATTACAAGCTGACCCTAGAAGATGTTATTGTTTTTGAGTGCTGCAACAATTGGTTGCAGCAAATAATCAATGATTTAAACTATATTGTTAGTTGCACAATGTAGTTTAAATCATTGATTGGGTATTTGTTATTCTGGTACAGAATTTATTGGTTTATGAACATTTGTTTTGCAGCAGGTCAGGATGGTGTATTATCAGATTTGGCCTCTGCTCTTAAAATCCATGACTATACCCATTTCATGGAATGACATCATTTATTACAAAGGCCACTTTCTGGCATCCCAGGGGACTTTGGGGACACTTTTTCCCCCTGGTCATTCTTCCTGAACCAGTTTGACACTACAAGCAGATTCCCAGAGACAATGATGTCAGAAAGTGAATAAATAAGAGAAATGAGAATAAAAAATGAGTGAGATAGCATCTTGAAAAACCCACCTAGCATTTTTCTGATGCTTTTGTCTCAAAGTATTTTGCAAAGATTTATTACATGATTATTATAATAATTTGAAGAATAGAGAGATTTAGAAACAAACACTTAAATAAAAAGCTGTGTAAGAAAACCATAAATTGGAGCCCAGTTGTATTTCCAGTCCCCAGCCCTGAGCAAAGACAACTACAATGCCTTCTTTAGAAACATTAGATATGTTTGAACCATTGACAAAGATCTGGACCTAACAGAGGAATTAAACCATCATTTATCAAAGGCATAATTGCGAGTTTTCAGAACGCCCAGCTTTACAGTGAGAAGCACAGGACAAATGCAGATTGGAAATCAAATACTAAACAGGAAAATAAAAAAGGGCATTAAATGGAGGTAGCACCCATACATCAGAATTTTTCTTCATACTGTTAATTCTAGACAAACAAGAAGGAAATTAACACATTTGCTTCAAATCCTCATCACATTAAAAGTAATTAAGCTCGACTGAACTGTAAAACTGTTTTTGAATGAGTTCTCACTGTTTGTTTTGGTTTGGTTTTTTTTAAACAAAGCACCTATTTTAAGGCTAGAATGCATAAATTATACCCAGGCAGTAATTTAACACAAGGAAGAGAGAAAAAACTTGCCTGTGATACAGAGCTTGGTGAGCCATTTCACACGGGAATGGGATTATCATACCCAACATAATAGGGAGCACATTCAGTGACAAGAAAAGGTGAAAGTTCGTGACACAAGGTTTAGCATCCCTGTTTTGTATCCAAAGGGGTAGCAGAAGCAAGACTGCCATGTGCAGTTCCTGTGGGAGCAATCACTGGCAATCCCTATACCTCCAGCAATGCATGTCTGGGCATTGCTTCTGGGGATCTGTTCTTAACAGTGGGGAGGTGTCTATAAACCAAGGATTTGTGCCCTGCAACCATATACTCTATTCTTGATCTGTGACTTCATTACTGAAATAAATATAATAAGCAATATATTTGCTGAATCAGGTCCAATGACAAGGTACAAGATAAAAAGTCAACAATGCTGATTGTCATTGTAATCATTGGGAATGGGTGGCAGGAGTGTCTGAAAATAGAAAACGTTAATTGGCATACACTAGGAAAAAAGAAATGGTTGGATTAACGAAAGCATTAAAAGACATTGTCATTACTGTAGGTACTAAAATTAAAAAAAAAAAAAGGCCTGTTCTACTGCCATTTAGACATGAACATGTGTACCAATCTTGGTGATCAAAACTCCAAGATAAATACCAATTAGGATATGAGGGATATTACCATGATACATTTTTGGAGCAGTTTTCATAATGCTAGGCAGCTTATTGCCTTCCTCATACTTTGCAAATATCAAGCAAATACTTTGTTTCTTTTCCCTGCTGAGGCCTATATTTGCACAAGTTTTTTTATAAGTAGAAAAATGGGTTTGTTTAGAAGCTGTGTGGGGTGAAATGTATTTAAATGGAATAGCACCCGATACAACTTCAAAACCCACTTTTGTCTCCTGGAAACACAAACTAATTAACAGGTGATTAAGTGCTCTCTGAACCCTTCACATGGAAGGATATTAGCATGAAATTGCATTTTCAGCTATGTGGACAAAATTACTGTTGCTTCTTGCTCATCCTATACATACATGAATCCAATTTTCAGTGGTTACTCACCTTTTACAGTTTTTACCTGAGGTTTTTAGACTTCAACTTGAATGTGAAGCACGTTTGTGCATGTTTTTGTAAATGGTTAAGTGAAAACACTTAACCCCACTGAGAAAGCCAGAAAAGCCAGACCTGATGCTGAGTAAACAGTTCATGTGAGGTTTACATTACTAAATTTAAATGTTGAACTGTGATAAAAGAAGAATTTTCTTCATGATGTCTGAAGGTAAATAACTGCATTCACATGGTTTACCCCCAGCACCTGACAATCAAAGTGCACCCTGAGATGCTTCCATTCCCTCTTCCCTTTAAGAGAAGAAGCGGAAACAAATCACAGGGGCATTGAAAATAAACCAGGTACAAAGGAATAAGGAGCTTCAGTGATTATTCCGAGTAGATTAAAGCTGTTGCCTTGGAGTGCATTTTCACTCTTTGCCTATGCACTCGGTGTGCAGCATGTTGAAAAATTAGATTTCCTAATCTAACTGCAGATTTCCCCTAATGCCAATAGGAAGTTTCCATTTATCTTTCATCATCGTCAAGACACTTTCAACACCGTTCAGCCATTTTGCCTATATCTTTTATGTGCTGTGGTATAAAAATAGAAGCAGCATGGTTACTGCCTTTAAACTTAGCTCTATTACATTATTCACTGCTTTTTACTACTGCTAGGAAAATGGGTGGTAATCAGCCTTTTCAAAATCACCAGCATGAGGAAAAGCTCTGAGATATTCTTCACTGAAGTAGCACTTGAAGCACAGTTCATTTTTCTCTTATTTTTCTTCAGAGCTAAGCCACCAATGTCTGTCTCTGGTGTCTGCTTAAGCCTCCTCTTACCTGTCTCCTTATTAATACAAAGAAAAACCAACTTTCGTTAAAGAATAGAATACACTGTCGTTGTTTTCAACAGTGATGAGCTTCTATGTGGTGGACACTCACTATTTCAATTTGTTGGTTGTGTGAAAGATCTTAACAGCTTCTTAAAATTTTAGTGAGCCAAAATAAGAGTTTATGTTTTTCCAGGATATTACATGTGATATGTTAATGCTGAATTCCCAATTGATTGTATTTTAGCTTTTACAGAGAGACACTCTACATGTCCAATAACAAGCACACAGTCCAAAGACCTTATATGGATTAGAGACTTACTTAATTAGGTGTGCAGGCATAGAGTCATTATTTACCAGGTATTAATTAACTTTCAAAGAACAGATTAAAATTTACTGAGTATTTGTGAAATTATTTTCTTTCTTCATTGCGTTCCCTCATGATGTGTTTTTAGTTATTGGTTAGTATCTTTCTACGAAGAAGAACAAGACAAATGTTTTTGACTTTTAATTTATTCAAAGCTTGTAGCTGGAGATATATTAATACCTACTTGGATGGAAAGATCAAATTAGGTTCATCAGTTCTCTGAAAAATGTGTATTTATCAAATAGCCTATTCTGCAACCTAAATATAATATCTCATGCCTACAAACAGAGACTGACAGTAAGGCCACTGCTAGCAAACCATAATTTTTGTAATACCTATATTATAAAAATAAAAAACATCAGAAGTTTTATCTCTTTTTAATAGAACTGTTGCCCTCACACTCATCTGTGAAAGAAAACTTAAATGGAAAACCTCAAGATCAACCTCCCTTTTTTGTATATGATTTTCAGTTAACAGCATGGAAACATTTCCATTCACAGGCTGAAAAAAAAAACCACAGGGGAATTTGCTTTTTAAAATTAAGCAGCTCACATTCCAGGATTTTTGTGCTTTCTGTCTGCCCCGACACAGTACACTTATCTTCTTGCATTGAAACAGCTTCATTTGTGCTACCCACACATGACAAAGAAATGTTAGTTGTGTGAAGCAAGTAACTGGAAAGTAAAGAGATAAGAGTGAAGCTCTGAACATGATAATTTGCTAAGGAAACTTCCCAGCCTGACCATTCCCAAGGCCCCCAGCAGTCACACTCCCAAGGTGACAGATTTCCCTGCAGGCACTGAAGCCCCTCCACCACAGGCATCTCCAGTGCCCTGATGGTTCCCTACTCTGCTCCTGCACACCCCACTCAGTGGGACCAGGTTTCCTCGCCCCTCCACCACAGGCATCTCCAGTGCCCCGATGGTTCCCTGCTCTGCTCCTGCACACCCACTCAGTGGGACCAGGTTTCCTCACTGACTCAAACCTACATTTCCCACAGCAGTCTCAAATGTATTGTTCCATAAAGCAATTTATTCACAGTGCAGCAACATAGAAACAGCTTGAGCTAGTGCTGCTGCGGAGGGACCCTGAACAGAGGAACCCCTGGGCTTTTATGCCATTGCAGTCTACTCAAGCGCAAATCTTGCTCTTCCTCTGGAACCTTTGGCTCCTGTCTCTCTCTCCCTGTTCATCCACCTTGCTGGTGCTGCCCATCTTCATCTCCTTGGTTATCCAAAAGGTCAGCGATTCCCAGCTCCTGCTATGTCTCAGAGTGCATTCACCTGGCTGGCCTTACCCATCTTCATGCTCTTTGTTATCCCAAAGTCTGGCAGTTTATGGCCTCTTCTCTTGGGCTCCCACCCAGAGTTCAATCTGCATGTCAATCTTGATCTCAACCTGCAGCTCGTGAGCTGCTTGGATCTGATGTATTCCTCCACCAGTTTAACACAGTAATAACATTTTTATAGACTGAGATTCAAAAGGAAAATTCTCAATTTCTTATAATTCTGTTCATTTCTTCTGTGAGTCACCCTCACATCTCCTCAAATGTATTATTCTTGAAAGGTAAGAGGTTCCTGTCTTCCTTTCATTAGCTCAAGTCACTTCTAAAGGAACAAAAAGCTGTTGCCATGAACTTGCAGAGGTGTGATCAGACAAACTGACAGATTTCATTTATTCTGTTATTTATGCACCAGTGATACCACTTGTTCAAATTCCAATTTCAGTTACACTGACAAAGAAATTTCCTACAGATAAGAAGGTTTCTAATGCTTTACAAATACAAAAATGAGAAAAATGTCTGGCCCAACAGAGAACTATAGATAAGTAAAGAATGCTTATAAACATTTAAACACAAAAGGAAATAAAAAAACACTAAAACATCTCAAACTAATTTCAAATAATGGTTAAGGCGTGGTGTGCTAATTACAGTCTAATTAAGACGTTAGTGATCATTCAGTCTTCTGACAAGCTTCCAAACAAAGCTGAATAGCAACGTGGTACATCAACATTTGCCCCCAGGCTGGCAACACAAGAACTATAAAGACTGAAGACCAATTGAAGGAGCTTTAGAAAGAGAATTTCTTTGTCCAGAGAAAGGGAAATCTGTAACATATAACACAGCATTAGGAATGCCATTGGGCAGGAAATATCATCAATCCTATTTTTAAATTTTATTTTTAAAAATTATATTTTAATGATATTTATCTGTTAGCTCAGATGCTAACAAAAGCTGCCCAGCCATTCTTCCACAGTGGAAAAAATGTACCTTTTATCTATAAAAATCCCTTGTTGCATCCTAATTTAGATAACAATAAAAAGGACATAAACTTTACAATCTCTTCAGGAAGAATTGAACTTTATTTTTGAATTTTTGAATTTTTAAAATTTATCCCAGTTGTATTTCTGTGTTGCCTTCCTCCACATTTCTGAAAAAAAACCACACTGAAAGAAGCATCGTCTATTTTTATGAAAATGCAGATTTCTTCAGCAATCTTGACTTTGGCAATAAAAAGTCATTCTTCAGATGGGGTTTTCTAGAGGACAGATATTAGCAATAACATCTGCTGCCTGCCTGTGTTAGCTGGAAATTCAGTTTGTGTACCCAATTCTATTCCCAACAGATTTTTTTAAATGGCACATTAATCTAAGTGTTTGAAAAAGCTAAATTTCATATGACTCATACCTCTTCCTGTCAGAATAGATTAATAGTCATGTTTATCCACACAGCACATGCAGCACCATCAGTAGGAGATGGGCTTTCCTGGATTTGAATATGTAACACTGGACTGCCATCAGCCTTTTTGATTTATTCTCTCAGTAGGAAAACACTGGAATGAGTGAGCTGGAAGATTCAGGTCTGCTGGTCCACTACTTCTGTAGTTCTCAAATAGCTCACTCTGTGCTCCTCTCAGATCCAGATAAGGACACGTGATTCAAATAATATAATCACGGAATCACAGAATGGTTTGGGTTGGATGGCACCTTAAAGATCACTTAGTTCCAGGGACCTTCCACTAGACCAGGTTCCTCAGAGTCCCGTTCAGGCTGGCCTTGAACTTCTCTGGGCAACCTGTTCTAGTGCCTCACCACCCTCACCTAGGGATAAAAAGAATTTATCCCTAGTATCTAATCTGAACCTACACTCTGTCAGTTGGAAACCATCTCGTCTTGTCCCGTCACTGCATGCTTTTGTAAAGAGTCTTCCTCTATCTTTCTTGTGGGCTGTCTTCAGGTACTGGATGGCCACAATTGGGTCACCCTGGAGCCTTCTCTTCTCCAGGCTGAGCAATCCCAACTCTCTCAGCCTTTCCTCTTAGGAGAGGTGTTCCCTCCCTCTGATCATCTTGGTGGCCTCCTCTGGCTTCACTCCAGCAGGTCCATGTTCCCTCCTGTGCAGGGACCCCAGAGCTGACGCAGTGCTCCAGGTGGTCTCACCAGAGCAGAGCAGAGGGGCAGAATCCCCTCCCTTGACCTGCCGGGTCACTTTTCAAGCCTTTATAAAGATAGGTCCAATGTTTGGGACATCACATGACTGCCAGGACTTCTCAAATATCATGGCAAGTGGCTTGGCAAGTGCATCAGCCAATTCTCTTGAGACATCAGGTTCCCTGGACATATTTATATTCAGGATCTTCAAGCAGTCACAAACCTGATCTTTACTGACATTGGTATTGTGGTTTAAGCCCACCTGGAAATTAAGCAATATGTAGCCACTCATTCAAGCCCTCTCTCTCCCCTGCCAATCTGGTGGAAAGGGGAAAAGAATCAAAGTAAGAATTTTAGATCAAGATAAAAAGTTTAATCATGGAAAACAAAGTAAAAAATACAGTAATAATGAAAATTACAACAAAAAATAATGACAAGGGAAAAACAAGTGAAGCCCAATGTAATTGCTCACCACCCACTGACTGATGCCAGACCTCCTTCCCTAACCCAGACTAGTCCCTCTTAAGGGTAATTCCCCCCAGTTTATATACACCAGGCATGACATTTGATAGGGTAGAGTATCCCTTTGGTCTGTTCAGGTCACCCGTCCCAGCTATGCTCCCTCCCCGTCTCTTTTATGTACTTCCTCAGTGTCTGAGAAAAAAGTCCTTGACTTAGCATAAACACAATTAGCAACAAACCAAAACATCAGTGTGTTATCAACATCATTCTCATTCCAAATCCAAAACACAGCACTGTAACAGCTACTGAGAAAAAAATTATTCTAGCTGAAGCCAAGCAAGACAAGTTGGACATTCTTTGCTTGCCCCAGCCCCATAAGGGTTAGCAGCCCTCTAAAAGAAAAGTAGCAACGCTTGATGCAAACAACAGGTCCTGGCCATCTATAGGCATTCAAGGGAAAACCAATTCAGTTCATAAAGCCTGTTCCTGTCTTTGGGAAAAGGGATTTGAATCTGGGCATTTCTCCAGAAACCTTTGGAAGGTCTTAAATCCTTTGGTGGAGAGGAAAAGAACACAGCATTTGAAAAGAGCAATCCATGTCCCACTGGGAGAAGAGGGCATTTTAACTTCTGCCTTTAGGGTAATCTCTGAATTTTACATGTTAAATGGAGATGGTAAAGCAATGCCTGTCCAATTATATCATATGAAAAAGCCTTAACAGAGATGTATGCACAAAGTTGGCATAGATCTTCATTATACTGGACTCTGGATCCAAGTTAACTGTATAAAACCCAAGTATTGCAACACTTGTGCTTCTTTTTTGGAAATCTAGCCCCAGGTTTATGCATACAATTATGCATACAATATGTTTTGCTGTGTTTGCAAACCCTACAGAAAGTTCTTCAGCACATTTTAGATGTGGTGGTTAGTCCTTTTGGGACAGAAGTGGCCAGCAGCTAAAGCACCTACTTCTTGTTGTCATTTAGCAGAAAAACTTCCCATTTAAGCACATACACAGCATTAAAATATTGCATAACTTTGAGGTAGCTATGGCTAGAGCCTGGCATTTGCAAGCTGGTTTCTGTTCCCAGCAGCAGGGATCTCTACCTCCCAAGGCAGAAAGAATCCACAACTCTCCTTTGCAGGCAGAAACCACCTTCTCCCTTAACAGGACCTGCTGCACTGGCAAAGTGCATACATTAGAAAAGAGATGGAGAACAGCAGCCTAACACAGTCTGAGAATGGGACACAAATGCCCTAACTCCTGATTATTGAAAGCCATGGGAATCTAGACACAGAATTTATGTCATGTACCAGACTGCAATCCAAGCCCCAGGACAATCATCACTGAGATCTGGAGGAATCTCATTACAGGATCAGTGGTGTTCAGCATGTACATGTACACCAGTTTTGCAGAAAATACTCTTATTTTCTGTAAAATGTGGACATTGTTTAGCAAGATATCTTCAATTTTAAATAAATGTTGTATAGACTGCTCTGGAAAGAGACTGCTGAAGGGAGTCAGGCAACTATATAGAAATAAATAGAAATTAAAATAAGGAATTAAAATAAGGAACAAAATTTGTTGGTTGTCACAGAATCATAGAGTGGTTTGGGGTGGAAGAGATCTCAAAGATCATCTAGCTTCAAAAATCCTGCCATGCACAGAGACACCTTGCACTAGACAAGGCTGCTCAAAGATGGTCATGAACCTGATCTTCCTTTGCCCTCCATTACACCAGCTTTGACATCCAATGCAACTGTTCTTGATTTAATTCTGGAATTTGTGGTAGTTGTGCCTGCCAAAGTGGCACAGTTCACAGCTACAGCCCACTCACTGCCTTCAAAGAAAGAGCTCTGGATGTGTGAATGCTCAAGATTTCTTAGCTATTTACAAATCCAGTTGCAGGTGCCACCTTATTGAGTGCATAGATTTTATAGATTAGGTTTGAACCTTCTTGGTATTGCTGCTACTCTTACAGTTCCCTATATTTTACCTTTTCTCCTTTACATCATGGTACAATTTAGCCTACATTCACATTTTTTACTGCACCATTTTATTATGCTCAGCATTTTCTTTATTTATCCCATAATTCTGAATGCATGTCGGTTAATAGGAACCATGCACTGAACTTTCAGAACTATTCTGGGGGGATGTGTCTACTTCCATTTCCTGTATGCAAAATAAAAAACCGATCTGCAGACATATGCAAAAACAAACCAAACAAACCAAAACCAAAACCAAAACCAAAGCCAAAACCAAAACCAAAACCAAAACCAAAACCAAAACCAAAACCAAAACCAAACCAAAACAAAGAACAAAAACAAACAAACAAAAAACCCAAAACATCCCCTCCTAAGCCCTACATCAAATTAATACACAGACAAATTAATACACAGACAAATTAATAATAGAGAGATCAGCATTAGACACAAACCAGATTGGTTTTAGGCAAGTTTTCACAATATGCCAATACTACAAAACCCAGTATAAGACAACAAAGGGAAAAGAACTTAACGTTCACAAAGAACTGTTTTCAACATATTTGTGAAATGGAGAATTTTACAGCAATGAGAGCAAGAAAATGGAGCCCTTGAACACATCAGCAGACAGACCCCCAAATGAGAAAAGCTGAAGCATGCAAAAACAAGAGACACTGGTGAATGGTCTGTGCTATAGCCACACAAGAGGGGTGGAATTTGTGTAGACTCTTGCAGACAGTAGGACCACCCCTACCAGTAGGGGTGGTAGAACACAGGAGCACAGGCAGACTGGACTTGAAACAGTCACTTGTGCTGGGAAATGCAAAACAATACATGAGATACAGAAACAGAGTGATGATCTGGAAGAAAAGCATAAAAAATATGCTTTGAAAATTAAAAGCTGTTCTAAAAAGGGTAAGGGCATGAACAACTAATGTATTTGCAGCAACTGGGATAACAGCTATGGATGTGCATTATCCCTTTGCAACAGTATAACCAGTGGTAAGTGACATTAAATGATTATATGCTAGGTGAAATAGCATGAATAAAAATTGAGCTGCATAGCAAGAATATTAATTAATACCTTAACTCAAACCTTAGCCATATGATGGCTAGCAAGACATCTTTGAGATGTGCCTCTGCTACTTGCTCCCCTCACTAAAGCTTTGAAAATACTTTATGGGGACACAGCAGATACCAGTTAAAATAGTGTGTATGAATGGAGAACTGCTACTGAATATTTCTTAAAACAGAATAAATAAATAATGCTTTTCTCTGAAGTTTCACTTTAGTATGTTCAATACAGACTACAGAAATACATTCTAATTCAATGAATCAGCTGACAGAACTCATCCTTCCAGCTTATTGAGGAGGCCAAAGGGATTGAACCAATTCAAGGAATACTAGACCACCTACCCCTATTAGCCTCCAGTTTGGTGTGTCCCCAATCCACTGACTGCATAAAGCCAGGGGACGTGGCAGGGAAAAGATCAGTCCATGTTTACTTTTACACTCTCTAATAATTTGCCACTAATGGAGACCAGGATACTTTGGTCTGATTCAGTGCAACTGCTCTTTAACCAGATCAAAATGAGACAATATAGTAATGAAAACTTTAAATGGGACAAAAAGTAGAGAAATCCAATACAGAGAAAACTGTCTGTTAGCACTCCTTCAGTAGAACAGCTTTCTTGAAGTTTTACTTTCAAGGTTTACTGTCATTTCCAAATTCATAGACTTGGACTGAGAAAAAATGAGTACAAATCCCTCTACAGACTGAAACTGCCTATTTGCTTGCAGTGTTTAGGATTTAAAACTGTAAAGCAGAAACCAACCACTACACATGAAAATTAAAATAACTTTATGTTCATTAAATACTACAAAGTAGTCAATGGAAAAAATTCTGCAGCCTTTTTGCACTTCACTTTGCTTGAGTTGACATCTTCTAAATCCCTTGAGCCTCTCCAGTTGAGACTGAGCCAAGGTCCAGCATAATTTTGCAATGGCCACAGGTTGGCTGAAGAAGCACATTCCAATCCAGCTATTCAAAGATGGTATTTTTATTTTTACAGTTTAACCACAGGAAGTGTGCAGTGGCTTCCACATTTTTAACCACATAGAGCTCATCTTGGTTGCACTACTGAGAAGTACATACCATCTGATTGTCGCTCTCTAAAACTGTAGTCGGAAAAAGTGTTATGTCTCTACTGTAAAGGTCTCTATAAAATTCAGTGTAAAACAGTATTGTTTAATTACTTATGGAAGGGAAGTTAAGCCAAGTAGCCTTGAAGTTAGTTGCTTTTATTAGAAGTGATTTTGCCACAAAACATCTGAAATATTCCCTCCAAAATTAAAAGCCAGAAATACACAACACTTTATATGCTTTCAAAATAGACAATGAACAAACAGCTCGGCAAAGACTAGAATTCAGAGATGTCAGGCAATGGGTAGTATATTTTTTTTATTCCCCAAGCAAATTGTTTCTCTCTACACAGTACTGAATATCATGCTTATTTTCAAGCTGCACATTATGCTGCAAACAAAGCATCATCTCTCTTGCTCTCAGCTTCCTGGCTACTCAAGAGACAAAGCTAGAGTAACCAGATAACCTAAACTGTATGTAATATGAAAGAAAAGGGCAGTTACTGAGATGTTTTTACCTTTGTCATCATCGGCTTGATTAAGATACCTTGGTCTGATAGGAAAAATCAGACAATAAAGTTCTAAACTGCAAAAAGATCCTCAGAAATTAATACAATCTACATGTTGCAATGCCCAGGGTTTTTTTACTTTTTCTTCATATCTCATTCATATATTTAACATTGTCCATTTCAATACAGGGTATAATAAAAAAAATTAATTATTAACTTCAAAGTGTTTTTAATACTACAAACTTAGGAAAAACTCAAACATTTGGGCTACACACTTCCCATGATTCATATGCAGAGTCATAACTGGTACATCTGAAAAAAGATAGCTAAGTATCTAAGAAGAGAGTACAGAGCAGCTAGGGTAGGAAGAGGCTAGGGTAGGAAGCCCGCAGAAATCCATGCATAACTTAAATGCAGCAATGAACTTTTATCTTTATCTTTTCCACATGGAATTCCAAAAGCCTTTTCAGAAATTTTATTAACAAAGTGCAAAATATGTTTGCTCAGTACATCAGCAAACTCAATTACGAAAGCCACAACAAAATCAGAAACCATGAGTCGTGGTTTGACCTTGGCTAAATGCCAGGCACCTACGACGTCTGCTCTCTCTGCTCTCTCCGCTCTCTCCTGCCGCAGCTGTGCAGAATAGAGGGGGAAAAAACTGTTAAAAACACATACAAAAACACACACACACACAGAGCTCATGAGTTGAGATAAGAGACTGGTGGGAGGATGTACTGAGAAAAAAGGGGAAAACAGACCGAAAACTTAAAGTTGCAAAGTGATTTATTTACCTAATAGAGTCGGAGGGTAAATGAGAAGTAAAAATAGCTTTTAAGCACCAGTTCTTCACTACTCCCCCTCCCTCTTAAGACACCATTTCTCTGCTCACCCCCCTCCTTCCTTCCAACCGACAGCTCAGGGAGGGGGCAGAGTATGAGGGTTTTCTTAGTCAATCTATCACCAAAATTACTTCTGCTGCAATCACCATTTCTCCGCTCAGCCCTCTCCCTCTTAAGACACTGTTACTCTGCTCAACTCCCTCCATCCTTCCAACCAACAGCACGGACAGGGAGCAGGATAAGGATTTTCCTTTTCTTTGGTCAGTCCATCAGGGAGAGGGGTCCTCTACTTAGCCATGGGGTCCCTCCCACGAGAGACAGTTCTCTGGGAACTTTGGTGTGGGTCCGATCTCACAAGCAACTTCCCGCCCGAATTCTGCTGCAACACAAGTTCTTGTCCGTAGGGTGCAGACTTCTGAGCTGAGGCCAGGCTGCTTCCATCCCAGGATCAAGGCCTTTCTCTCCCTTGCAAGGCCTCTGTAGCTTTAACTCTCTATATGAGACTCCCACTGGGTCACAGCTTTCTCCAGGCATCCACCTGCTCTGACACTGGCACCTCCCCATGGGCTGTGGGTGAATTTCTGCACTCCTGTGGACTCCATGGGCTGCAGGGGGACCTCCTGCTCCCCGCATGGTCTTCACCACAGCTAGCAGAGGGTTTTCAGCTCCAGCGCCTGGAGCATCTCCTCCCCCACCTTCTTCACTGACCTTGGTGTCTCCATGCTGTTTTTCCTTCACGAATTTTCACCTCCTCCTTCTCCTCTAGCTAAAAAGAAGTGCATGCTCACATTGTTTTGATTTCTTCTTAAATATGTTTTCACAGAGGCGTCACTAACACCTCTAACTAGCCCAGGCTCGGCCAGCAGCATGTCCATCATATTCAGAGCCACCAGAGACTGGTTCTGCTGGACTTGGTGAAAAACTTCCAGAACCATCACACAGAACACACAGGAGCTGTCTTTTTACCCCTCCCCACTCACTAGCAAAAACTGGACTAAGCAAAATCAACACATGAACACAGGGGTGAGTCTTCTCCCAACCCTTCAGACACTTCTCCAGGCCTACTACAACAGCTTTTGAAGTGTTTAAATTTCCCTTAGATGCTAAAGATACCTTGCTGATGTTCTGGGCTAAACAAAACCAACATATCATGTATTCACAATGTGCTGCAAACCTTGTTTAACTGGATCTGCATATGTTTCTGGCAAAAAGGCACATTTCTTTTTCAAGAAGAATTTCTTTACTGAAAGGGTTGTTAAGCATTTGAACAGGCTGCCCAGGAAGGTGGTGGAATCACCATCCCTGGAATTGATGGTGGATGTGGACTTTACTGCTATGGATTAGTTAACCATGTGGTGTTTGGTCAAAGGTTTGACTTGATGACCTTGGAGTTCTTTTCTAGCCTTAATGATTCCGTGATTCTTGCCTATGGTTGTGTATATTGCCTTGGACTGGCAGCAGTGCTCAGGTGGCCCCAAAATCAGCTGCTAAAAGAGGCTTCAGTTTAATCTAATTCTGAAACTGTGCCCTTAAAAGCATTTATTCAAGAACAGATTCAAAATACCTTTTTTTAAAATCAACAAAAACGGACATAATTTTACTTTGAAAGTACTATCGAAATCGTTCCCAGCTCACAGAATGCATTTTACTGGATATAGGCACCTACAGAAAGTGATTCATGTGTGTCCTGGTTCCAGTTAGAAAAGATTTAATTTCTTCTCAGTAGCTGTTACAGAGCTGTGTTTTGGATCTGTAATGAGAATGGTGTTGATAGCACACTAATGTTTTAGTTTTTTCTAACTCAAGTTTATCCTAAGTGAAGGACTTTTTTCTGGTCTCATGCTCTGCCACTGAGGAGATGCATAAAAGAAACCTTTTATGGAAGAGAGCTTTAAACTTTGTCTCAATTCAGAATTTAGAACAGAGTTCCACAGTCATTCAATCCCAAGCCAACGATTTGGTATATGGGGTTGACAATAAACACTGAATATTATCAGAAAAAAGGCTGTTGCTTTACTGGCAGTAGGGTCATATGGGAAATTCACCAAATGTCACCAAGACTGGAATTTCCTTTCAAATTTAGTTGCACTGTCCCAGAATACCTTTCAAATTTCAGTAGGCAAGTGCCCTCATCACCTTTCCTTCTAATTACTGGGACAGTCTACTGTATCCAAAATCGATTGTGGATACAGATAAGACTATAAGAGATACTGGTTTGTGCTGCAGCTAGAGCCCTCACCACTATTAGCAGATTATTCTTTTCATCAATCCTTCCCCATTGAGCTAATATATCAGAGAACAGCAATTGATTAGTTCCTAATACTGATAAGGAAGATCTAAATGGATGTTCCAATTGGCATAAATCACTTGCTAGTGAATTTATTTTGTTTGCTAGGAGCTCAGCATTCATTTTATTCAATATTTCTAATCTTTTCCCAGCGTGCCTGTCACATCTCTTCTTGATAGTTTTGGAGAGGTGGGGGTCAGTCCATGCAACCATCCTGACCACCCTGTGTAAGATGTTCTCAGGAATTGTCAGAAGGCAGGTTTAATTGCAGAGATAGTAATCTGCACTGATAATTCCACTTGTTTAAGACACCATGAAGACTAAATAGCACTTGTTGCTGGCCTGTATATTTGACAGCATAGGGTCGAATTTTAGAAATTCGTGGGAATAAATTTTCAATACTCTTATTTGGGGTCTTGGAGGTAGTGGAATGGATGGTGTTCACTACGTTAGTCTCTGTTGTATCAATATCTCAGTTACAGTTGTGCATATATCTTCATGTGCATACTACTTCCTTTTTTATATTTTGTTTTAATGCAACACTTACTGAAGAGCAACCAGTCTTATGAGTCTTTGGAATATCTTCCCTCTGATTGCTACCATCATTTCTCTGAACTGGGGGTCCTCTCTGAACCAGATGAATCAGACCCTGGATGGTGCTGCTAGACTGTCTCTGACTTGCAGCTCTAGGAATGCCTAATGCTGAGACTTGATTATACAGCTGTCTCCATCTCTGAGTCTTAGGTAGAATATCAGGGAGTTCTGCTTCCAGGGAATTATATGTCTGATCTTGTGACTTGTATTTTTGGTTTCACTGTATTATCCCATCTCGTCTCATCTCTCACCCATGATTTATATCATGCTTTAATGTTGCCATCATAGGGATATCTCTGCATAGTAGATCTTTTCCTTATCTCCAACAATCTCTTTTACAACCAAGAGAGCATTGCAGTCAGTGTCTATCTCTCTTTCATCTTGTTTTGTAACGAGATAACATTTGAGGATGGCAGGGGCTCCTTAATTAATGGATTTAGTGTGTCACAATTCACAGGCTGAAATAGGTACATTAATAGGGTTATGCTCACACATGGGCTAAATACAAGCAGCTTTTGTAATGGCTGTGAAGAGCTCATTCAAGGATCTAATGGGTACGAACAGAGGCTCCTCTCTCTTCAACCCACCCACTCAGCCCAATACCCCGTTTTGCTTGTTATCAAGTGGAGAGCACCTGGGGGTTTGGGTTCAGAATTTAAAAATACACCAGTACACCAAAACCCATTGGCTTCATCACCATTTAGTAAAATTATATTTCCTCACTCACCATAAATATTCAGTTTCATTTTTACCTGGCTTACAGCCACGGTGTTCTCACCACCTGAATAGAATGGATGGGATTGTTTTACAGGTGTGATTTCCTACTCCACCCAGTGGTTCAGTTGGTACTTCTGTTTTTATGAGTCTGACTTCATATTCAGGGGGATTTGGAATATATATTCCATTCCATACCATCTGGATTTTTGGAACCACCATCATCATCATCATCATCATCATCATTATACAAACCTTTAGTTTTAGGGACCCATAAGGCAATTAAAGAGCCATAAAAAATGCACAGCAGGTTTCAGAAAGTGCAAGATGCTTATACTGACAAAGCTTAAATGCCACAGGATAAGTGACAGAGTACAACTGATAAGCACACACACATACCCAAATGAATCCTCCTTACAAATCTATGATAATCACTATTCACAAAGCGAGAAGTACATAGTACATTTTCAAGTGTCTGTTACCATTTTTGACTTTTACAGAAAGAATTCAATTTTAACCTCAACAAACATACTTATGAATATATTCTTAACTCTTTGTTACCTGCAAACATTAGCTGGAGGCTAGGTCCTCTTAAATTTAAGTTTTTTAGACAATAGAATATCAAGATTGGTTCATAAAAGGGCATCTCTCCATTAAAAATATGTAGGAAATAAAGATTACTACAGTCATGTGACAGAAACTCCACTGAAGTCAGATACTTAAAGAAGCTATAGTGAACATTCCTAATAATGCAGTATTTTTATTTACTTACTTCTCTGTATTGAATACTCTGGACTAGTGCAATACTCAGCTCGGGCCTTGGGCAGGGGGAGTAATTTTTAGTCAATAGCAGAGACTCCACAGGAGCAGTATAACTGTCTATTGCAGAAGTGACCTGTCCACACCCTGCTGCAGAGAGACTTGTGTCAGAGAAGTCAGCAACTGCCAAACTCACACAAATCTGACAGTGTACAGTCAGGATATGACCTAAAAGAACTGTATTCTGACCCTGTCATAGGAGGTACACCCCAGTCCATACAGTTCTTTGGAGTCATGTATGGTACCCTGAGATATTACCATATGGTAATTTTCATTTCAAGGTGCCCAAAGGAATGAGGGCTGTTTTGCAACCCTCTGTTTTGTCAGAGCAGTGTTTCCATAACAAGGAGCTGAATTTAAGAGCATGTGCTGAATGCCCAGGGGAATAACATGAGAGCACATGAGCATCTAAAGATTCAGTAACAGTGGTTAGAGGGCAATTTCCATACTGACTAAAGCCTTGGTGCATGCTAACCCTTAGCTGTGCCTAGACCACCTGGCACAGGTTAGGGGACAGAGAGAACAGTCAAAGTCTGCTTGGCACAGTCATTACTGTAATGGGTTGCTTTCTACTGACTGAGCAATGGGGACCATCAATAGCCCAGTGTTCAGTTCTGCTCCTTGACACTTTTGTTTTACAATATACAGTCAACACCCATGCCAAAGCATCAAATCTAGAAGAAAACTCTCTTAATCTGGTAAAGAAATTATTATTTCTGTAGCTATTATGTACTGCCATGGAGGCATGCTTTGGTAAAAAGGCCAGTGTCCCAGTTACTCTCTTCACAAACGGCGACTCCAAGGCTGGGAAACAGCTGTTAACTATGTGCAAAGTTCACTACCTCAGCTTTTTGAAACCTCTGACTCTCACCTTGGCAACTGCACAAAGTTACACCCCTCACTACATATCAGAAGACTAATAACACTGCTTGTAATCTCTAAAGATCAAAGTTACAGTGGAGTGCTGGTAAAAGTTACACAGTGTTGGCAAAATGCCAGATTGCACATGTGCACCTTAAACCGATTTATCTGTAGGCCAGTTTTATAATTTATGAAACTATTGTACTGAAATTCAGTTACTCTCCTCAGGTCACCTTGGTTGGATCACCTGCCTATCTATCAGCTGTTATTCTTTTGGATGTATTTCTTTAATTATATGTTCATACTAAGTGATTTGGCTCCCGCTATATGACTCCCCTAAAAGAAAACAGGTTCCTTTTGATTTTTTTTTTTTTTCTGTATGGACTATCCTAATAAATTTTCATTTTATGAATGGTTTAGCTTTAACCTTAATAGTGTAAAAGAGAAACAGGGAACATAACTATCTAAGACCAATTTACTACAAAACCAAAAATATTTTTTTCAAGTCCACCTTTGGAAATAAAAACATTCTAGTCCTGATTCTTGCTCCTCCAGGGTTGCTTGTTAGTATTTAGGAACAAGATGACAAAAGCAAAGCTTTAATTCTTCTCCTCATTGTCAAGCAGAGAAGTTAAATTTAAAGATATCTTTTTCAGAAAGGCCACAAGATATACTCTTCTGCTAAGATAACACTGACTGAATAACTTTCATTTTTGGTTCTTTTGAATTTTTTTCAGCACTTAGTTTTCCAGTCCTATCACTTTTATAAAAATATATTATTGCAACTGTTAGAAAAATGTTTTAGTTTATTTAGCCCTATTAAATAAGTTATTACACACTATACGTTATTACTTTAGGAAGCTAGAGTGAAGCATATCTGAAAACAGCAACATAATTCTGCTCCAAAATTCAAGGCGGACTGGAGATTGCAGTAATTTGGGGAGGACAAAACAAGCCTAGGCCTCCTAAAAGGTAAGCAATTGGAAAACTGTGAGGTTGCACAGGCCCCTTGATAGGCCCTCTTATCCAGAAACAAGTAATTTTTATTTTAAAAATCTTAAGCCAGTTCTTGCCTCCCTATCCTGCAAGCTGCCCACCTAACTACAGAAAAAAATGCCAAAACCAAATTAATTCCTTTCTGAAACCTTGAAGGGATGCAGACTTAGATAATAAAACTCAGTTACAGGAATATGAACCGGTAACATGGATTGACTGGGTACTCCTTTTTGGTTTTGGGTTGTTCTTTCAGGTTTTTGGGGGAGGGGCCTGTTTGATGAGTTTTGGGGTTTTTCCTGTTTGTTGACTGGGGGGAGGTTGTGTTGTTTTGGTTTTGTTTGTTTTTTTGTGGGTTGTTTTGTTTTGTTGGGGGTTTTTCTGTTGGTTTTGGGGTGGGGTTTTTTTGTCTGTTTTTTGTTTGTTTTTACAATGTAGCTGATCACCCAGTAAAAGGAATATTATTGTAAGATTTCAATTTCACAAAAATTCTTGAGGAAGATTTATACTTACTTTTTTTTTCAATTTGTAGCACTAACAAGCAATGAAAGGAGAGAAGTGCTATTAATGGAATCATATAAAATATCAGGGAATATAAGGCACTTATATAAGGTTCATTCACCTAGGGACAGAAAACTGAAATTCTGGAGAACTGAAGTTGTGTATTTGTGCACAATCTATTCACAGGCTTATAATCAGTCAGTGAGACTGAACAATAAGAACTCCAATCACTGCCCTTTTATGGGATACATCAGAAAAGACAGTCCAATATTAGGAGATGGATTTTAGCAAAAACTGAATTCTTGACTGTTCTGAGCTCCCCAGTAAGTCACACCAGAGAGAGACCCAAAACGCACAATTGTGCACAAAATTACCACAAGCCCTTCAGTCTGTCAGTGAGCATCTCTGGGTCCATGGAGAAAAGACCCAATGGTCTTCCCCATGCAAATACCACCCTTCACTTACAGGCCTTCATTCTGCAGCCAGTGAGGTGTAAAAAGAAGCTCCAGCTGTGAGTGGTCCCCAAGAGTCCTACACCAGTGCATGCTCCACAGCCAGTGCTAGCACAAACTGGCATATTTACAACACTGGAATGTTTCTGTAAATACAAGCACTGGGGACATTCCTAGGCATGCAAGGCAGCCAGGTAACAGCTCTGCTCATGGATTCATGCTGTGCCTTCCTTAGTTGTCCTTCCAGCTCATTTATCAGCCTTTACTGCACCCAGGAATTCCACTTTTTGACTTCCTGCTGCATTTAAAGACTTTTAGCACAGAGCTACAGACACGTGCCACAGAGTTTCATTCTGTAAGCATGGTAGAAGATCCTTCAGTTCTGGTTAAATATTGAACCAAGGGATGACTCCAAAATTTTGCCATGAATGCTCGTAAAATAATCCTGGAATAAGCTCCTTTTGATGACAAGTATTTGACCAGCACCTCTCACACTCCTTTTGTCTGGAACAAACTGATTTGTCCTACTGGTTTTTTTGGCCACTGATGTGATCAACAGAATACAATTTCTTTTGATGCAAAATGCATATAAATAATAGAAAACTTGCCCATCACATTGTCGTTTCACAGGAACAGAAAGAAGCCTCTGAAGTTTAATACATGAGGGAGGACCACTGCCCAGCATAAGATACCACTGCCATCTCAAGGTGCTGCCAAACATGCTCCAGCAGCCTACAAAAAGGGGTCTCAGTGGTTGTTCAGAGTGAATCCATAGTGATTGTGTCGAAAAAAGGTACCATGTATCAACACAACCTGGATGAACCAAAGGTTAGTTCCAGAACATGACATTATTTATACACACTAATGGTAAAAGACTCTCCATTATTGCTCTGTGCTTTCATTTCTACATAATCATACCACCTTCTCATGCTATCTTTCCTTCCTTCCTAAAATGTATTTCTTCTTCATATATTATTTTATACATAATTTATATCTACAAGATCTTTACAATCTTATAAATATCATAAATCTTATAAAACATTCTTATATGTAATAACCAAGTAAAGGCAACATCTTATAAATTATGTTTACCTCCTGTTTTTGTCAGGAAGAACGTTCCCTTCTTTCTAGCGGCAATTGTCAGTTAAGTAATTAAGTGATGCTCAGCATGGTTGTGTCTGAATACTAAATTCTCTATGCTTTGTAGGAAACAGTGGCAACTAAACAATTCAATTAGTTCTAAACCTGCCTGCTAACAGCATGACAAAAAGTAGGAAAAATTATTTCTGTTTCTATGTAGACACTAGAATGAAAATGACATTTTATAGTTTTATAATTAGAATTCCCTATATTACAAGATAAAATGCAAGTACATTCATCATCTATTAATATATATTAAAATGAATTGAACATTGATGAGTTGGAAAAACAGAGCAAAGGTTTGTTTGCTTCATCTAAGTGATACATTAAATAAACTAAAGCAGACAAAACAAATAGTCTGGCAAAAGGCTAACAGTGGGTCTAGAATTCACTGCAACTGCAAATACAGAGAATCTTTGTTAGCGATGAATCACTAATAAAAATAACATTAAGTTAATGATAAAGAGAAGATCTGTTTAGAAATAAGGGAAAATTGACCTGACATTAAATGTTGTGCAAAAAAAATCAACTATTATGAGCCTCCCATCCCTCTCTAGAAGCCATTGAGGCTGCATTACACTTCTGGGGAAAAAAGGACCAAAAAAATTGTCATTAAAATTATCTGGAAGCTTAACAAAGACATACGAATACAGCCAGAATTAAGTAAATTCAGAAATCAAATTCCTGAGGACAGAGTATTATGAGGCATGTAGTGTGAGTCTTTCCATTATCAGCTTCTGAATCCAGAAGATTATTTAAAATTCTGCCCCGTCATCCAGAAGACTACTTTTCCTAGAAAATTACAAAATAAATCTAGGTGAGCTGCCAGAAATTGAGTCCAGAGGTTGAGTTTCTCAGTTTACTGACAGAAGGAACTCTTGCTTGAAACAAGGACAGTAAAAACCAGTTTTTCTGTAAAATAGCTTTACAGAAATAAATCCCAAAATTGCCAACTGCAGTAGGGGGTGAAGAAAAGATGATGAAAGGAATAAAATGTTGTGGGAACAGGAATCAGTGATTTGTTACTGAGGAGATTTGGTGCCCCCAGCACACACAGTATGCCAGCTACCAGTCACCAGGGAATCAGATTGGCTCTGTCATCTGTAATATGGTAAATTGCTTTTAAAGGGCCCCCCCAAAAACTGTTTAAAACCTAACAGACGATGAAGGACTCAGTGCTCATGAAGTTTAAGGGTACCTCAATTCCTTTAGCTGGTCAGACTTGATGTTTGATGATTAGGCAGTAAATGAGAACAAAGTGCTGTTCCTCACAGGTTACTAAAGCTTGTAAGACTTCACAGAGGGAAAACCACAGGAACTTGGTAGTTCTCTAAAGAACTGGTTTCCAGATCCTGCTCAAGCCTTTAGAACTCAGAAAAGTCCTGGTTGCTCAGCATTTTATGATCTTCTCTGGGTTGGCTCTCACACATTTGCCCTTCTAGAAGAAAAATCCCTAGGTAGTGGGTGACATCCCTGGCCATGGCAGGAGGGTTGGAACTAGATGATCTTTGAGGTCCCTTCCAACCCAAGCCATTCTGTGATTCTGTGAAGTAGCAGTCACAGAAATTTTCTCACAGAATGTCTCTAGTTGCCAAAGCCTTCCCACCCCCAAGTACTTCTCCCAGCTGCCTAAGCCTGCTTTTCTCTGGTACACCAAGCTTCATGTTGTGAATGAGGGAAACTTGCAAAGTGAATTGGAATCTAATTTCACAATGCTAAGTGCTCCATAGCATGTCACTCATCTATTTTAAGGGCTCTAATTTAAGGAAAGCCCCAACACTGCAATAATTTATGCTCTGTGCAGTTTCCCAAGTGGGGGATGAACTCCAGCAGAATGAAAAAGAGAGCGGAACTGCCAAGCTCACCACTAATCCTTGTCTCTAAGTGGCATATCTACGTATCTTTTATCTACCTTCAGGGATGGTGGTTCCACCACTTCCCCGGGGAATGTGTTCCAGCGCTTGTCAACCCTTTCTGAGGAGAACTTTTTCTTAAAATTACATCTAAACTTTCCCTGAAACGACTTGAGGCCATTCCCTCTCCTGTACCTTTTAGCCAGGAAAAGAGGCAGACTCCCACCTCATCATAGCCTTTCAGACAGTTATAGATGGTAGCAAGGTCTCCCCGAGCCTCATTTTCTCCAGTCTGAACTCCCTCAGCTCCCTCAGCTGCTCCTCAGAGGAACTGTGCTCCCGACCCTTCCCCAGCTCCACTGCCCTTTTCTGGATATGCTTCAGCACCTCAATGTCTTTCTTGCAGTGAGGAGCCCAGAGCTGGACACAGAACACAGCTTGCAGCCTCAACAGTGCAAGCACAGAGGGACAATCACTGGTCCTGCTGTCACGCTATGGCTGATCCAAGCTGGATTCCATCAGCATTCTTGGCCACCTGGGCACGCAATCAGTTGCAGTCAACCAGCACCCCCAGGCTGTTTTACACTGGGCAGCTTTCCAGCCACTCTGCCCCCTCACCCCATTGCCTTCAGCCCACAATCCAGCCTGTCCAGATCCCTCTGCAGAGCCTTCCTGGCCTCCAGCAGACCAACACGCCCATCCAACTTGGTGTTGCCTGCAAACTGACTGAAGCTGCACTTGATTCTCTCACCCATATCATCAATAAAGATATTAATCAGGGCTGGCACCCATGTAGAGTTAATTATGACTGATACAGCCTCCCTGATACACAATTACAGTAAAGTTAAGAGAAAATATATTTTATCAGGGAGAATTATCTGAATCCCCACCACTGGGTCTTATCACTTGCTTTTCTATTTTATTTTATTTTTATATGTTGCACCTTTATAGCCTGTTCAGTGAGGTCACTGATTTGGCTGCACAGTGGCCATAGCTAGTCTCTTCAGATGGGGTGCGTGCAACGCTGCTATGGCAAAGTCCAAGTGGCAGTGTTCCCTGTAGAGCACTGCCCTCTAGGCTGATTTTATGTCAAATGCCACTTGCACTCAACATTTACGCTTTTTGCTTTACCTGGACAGATTCATTATATAGTACGTCCTGATGATGCTGTTGTGAAAAAAAAATGAACATTTTCTGGCACATGATAAAGATGTACTGAGTCCTTGTAAAATTTTCTAACCAGCAGATCAATTCTCTTCCACGTTTTTGAGCAAACAATATTTAACAATTTTACTAAAAGCGTATCAGTTTCACTAGGATATGAAGAGACAGAGTTTGAATAACCTAATGGTAGAAACACATAGCCAGAATATGGTACATGGGTGACTTTACATTATATTTATGCAATTGCTTAGGAGTTATAATACCATTAACATTAATGTCAATGAAAGGAAAAAAGGTTCCCAACTGAAACAGTTAGGAAGCATTTAAAGTAACTTTCGGCAAGTAAAAGTGACAGATTATTTAGTCTAAATCTATGACACATTTGAGTTTTGAGAAGGAAGAACACATCAGTATGAATATTCTTCCAAAGTCACTAAATTTTAAAACACTATTATATCACAGTGGTGTGGAAATTTGTTTTTCCGACTGATTTCCTATGGGTGACAGGATCATGAGGGCACCAGCAGGCCTTATAACCCAACCCAGCGTTAACCCAGGATCTCCTTCATCCCTGACTATAGCTTGGAGTCCTGTTTGACAGAGCGCAGAGCCACAGATCCATGCTCCCACCTGACTAGGGACCTAGTTGAATGCGATCCCTACCCACAGAACAATGTCCTCGCCAAGCCTCAGCTCCTCTCTGAACCCAGGAAGTGCCTGATGTCCGTGACTGGGGCTGTCCAGCTCCCTGGCTGGCTGCCAGGATGGGGCCTGGCCACCAAGCTCCTGCCCTGACATCCTCTGCATCCCTGTGGAGCTGCCAGCTTGTGCAGCGTCATAACAATTCAAATGCAAAAACCTTTCAGAGGAAATCTGACAAAATATATTACTACAAAGTGACTTAATCGTAAATTATGTCATAATTTAATTAGTTTTTACTAATCCATTTCTTGTAAAAACCAAACAAATAGCACATATTTCTATGTGATTCTGTTCAAACAGTGTATGTTGCTAACATTAATTCCGAGTAAAAGATATGATTAGTACATATTATTACATTTTCCATACTAAATCCTTGAGGCATTATTGCAGGTTTAACTAGAACATACATATTTCCATCTATTTCATGCATATTAACATCTTTCCAGTTTCTACACTTCTACTAATGAGATTTAAATGATAACTCCAATACTTAATAGCTAGCTTGATTTCATTCTTTTATTTTAAACAGTTATTATTGCACTGCAAAAATCTCAAATTTATATAAAACAACATGCAATGTCAATCAAGTTTTCATCTACAAAACAAAATATTCTCCTTTTCAGGAGTTATCTTCTCAGAATTTTTTTTTTAATTACTGAAGACTATGGAATCAATGGCATAGATATGAGTATAGTGGGGAGCATTTGCTTCAGTGTTATGAAAACTCAGACCCCTGAGCAAACCTGCAATAATATTAAGTATGGGAAGTTTATGCAATATTTATGCAATATTTTAGGGTTGTTTTAACATCTGGCTAAAACTCTGCAATTCCTTTGATTTGCATGGATATAGTATCCCTCTAGATCTTCAATCTTGCATTATAAAAAATCCCTACAATTTCAGTTGTGAAAGCATACATGTACTTTCTTCCCCTGCTTCCCCAACTGATATTGAAAGCATCCCACTGAGAAATAGTTACACATCAATACATCAAAAATCTGAGGTACAAGCAGATACAGACATGGGAGTATAGAAGCATGCTGCAGTAAGCATCTTAAGATTCAATCCTTTGTTCTAAATAGTCCAAAAGGATGTGAACATTTTGTATTGCGATATAAGAAGACAACAAAGCACCAACTGAAGGTATCAACGTCCAATCTAACATGATTTTTTTCTTTGTTCTAAGTTCTTTGGAGCAGATTAACTGGAATATATTTAATGGACTAATTATTACAAAGCTGAAGTATTTCTAGGTTCTAGCAATAGGAGCATTACAGCCACTGAAATTTTTGTTGGACAAAATGACCAGTGCTGCCATCTTATAGGAATTTAATGAAGATGAGCAAATGGAATCAGTCAGCTGGTAGGAAATGAGATGCAAAAAACAGTTTAAAGGAGGTGGGTTTGTTGTAGTCTTTATCCTAAAGTCCAGCATTACAAATTAAGTCTCAGTGCTGATGCATGGGGAGCAGGTAATACTGAATCTTATAGACATTCACCCCCTAATGCTAAGGAATAAATATTTGGTCTGGCTACTTCTCTATTCCCATGGAGTTTCTATTTTCCTAGGAATAAAATCTGCTTGCATCAAATAACAGCAAAACGTCAATTGATTTGCAGCCAAAACGTAAACTTTAGATTATTGTCAGGCTCAGTTCTAAAAGATAGAGAAAATACTACCCAATTTGGTCAAGAAGAGAAACAGGAACATTAAGCCTCAATGCTTGCCTGGCAATTTTGCAGCCATTGAGAAGCAGGACAATGATTAAGATGTTTTAGTTCCCTTTCTAAATGCATTTGAATACGCTTTTTCCATTTGACAAAACTGGGATCTAAGGATCACGCAGCTTTGAGAAAGTTAGTTACTTCTGTTGCTGGGTTTCCAGCAAGGCCACAAAAAGGCACAATGAAGGCAGCACCTTATGTATAATATAACAGCAGCATGAGAAAGACCCCTCTCACACAGCTTTCTGCTGAATTTCATCATGAACAAATTCAGAATAATTCAGATAAAATCCCAGAAATTCTGAACTCCATTGTTTTACTATTTAAAAATATTATTGTCTTTTTTTTTTTTTTGCATATTTTCATCATAACATTATGTCCTACCAACAGTAATAAAGAGGTGGAGAAAAGAATCTGTCTGTAAAAGTGGAACCCCTAAAGTAAACAGGAAACTAAATAGATCAGGCATCAGACAAGAAGGATCCTAAGGGAAAAAAAATTACTATTTCTTTTACAGTTCCCTTGCACACAAATACCTTACAAAAACTGAAGAGAAAGCAAGAGAAGAATGTTTTGGCCAAAAAAAAGTTTTGTGATATTTCTCCTATTTCTTTATAGAAGAAATCCATCTTAGATTTTTGTTCAGCTGTGCTCAGGTTTTCTAAGATCTCTACTTAAAAGCTACACAGAAAACAACTTCAGACTCACATCCATTGCTGTATGTGGATTCCATGCTGAAATTGTCAAATTCAAATTGATGCTTACTGTATTTTCTCAAATATTTGTCATGTCAAATTTACAACCATGAACCGAATCATTTGTTCTCCCACAACACACAGCATCTCCTGTTGGCCATGAGGACATTTAAATTCTTCTGGAAGAACCATGTGCCCCATGGCATCTGCAAGAATGACCATGCTAATACTAGACTTTATGCAATTCAGCTACTTGATAAAATCAAAGGAAAGAACAAATTATACAAAAAAAGAAACTGGTGAAAGTTCACCCTTAAAATTCAGAAAAAATCTGACTTTCAAAACACGTTATCTGGACTGAGGATGTCCTCTGTTCAACCTCTGTCCCAAGCTGGTTTTGTTGCTTCATTTAAAATATCACTCATGTTTTT
This sequence comes from Grantiella picta, assembly GCA_013397955.1. Classification (NCBI taxonomy): domain Eukaryota; kingdom Metazoa; phylum Chordata; class Aves; order Passeriformes; family Meliphagidae; genus Grantiella; species Grantiella picta. Next base: position 19,368 of record VZRM01003776.1, on the reverse strand, counting down.
GTGTGTTCTGTTGCTGCTAACATTCATTATTGAAACTGAATGTTTTCTATTGAAAAGCACGCTTCCTGTCCCTACAGGCTTTCTCTTTACTAAGGAAAAGAACCTTAATGAGGTTTTCTTGTAAACTAATGCCTCTAATAAATGCATGAACTGGGAACAAGAAAGAAATGATGAGAGACTGCTGATTCCTTGTTTTCAGAGTCTTTCTATCAAAACAACATGTTCCCTTTAGTCCTCAAATGCTGTGGCCTCATGAAAAGCCACAGACTTCAGAAACAAAGGCTTCACAAGTTATCAAACAGGTAACACCTGTTTTGGTTCTAGTTCTGTAGACACTAACAGAACCACAATATTATTTCACGTTACACGTGTAAAGTCCAGTAGAAACATGGAAGAATATTCCTCATATGTGAAAGTGAGACACAGACAAAGACCAGTTCCTGTTCTGAGACTCAGAAAATGGAAAATTAAAACAGGACATTCAACAGCTGATTGTGATAAAGGTGTGAAGGAAGCAATCAGCAGCCAGTTGCTTACCATATGGTTGAGAAAGAAAGACATATTCTGCAGAAAGATATGTTCTGCAGAAGAAAACATCACAAGGAGAAAAAAATCTTCTCCTAAACAAGCCCAGGGGCTTGCCTGTGTGTAACAAGTTTGAACAGTCAGTCTGCTTCAACATGTGTCTGCAAATGGAAGTGAAACACGTTACTATATACGCTAATGAAATATTTCCCATCTCACCAGGCAATGAGACATGGAAAAGTATAAAACAGTATCAAACAAGGATAGCTTGGACACACTATTATATTCTGCAAAAGTTTTAACCCCATAGAAGATTCAACTGCTTCTGTATGTATTTTTTGGATTGCACATTACTAAAATGACCTCCAAAGGTTCCTTACAATCTCTTCCATTCTGCAACTCTGTGAGTACTAATAGAAAATACGATCTTTCCTACATATTCTTTCTTTGATTCCTTATCATAACATACTTCTCAGCATTATCAGACAGCAAAAAATGTGCTGATGTTCCCAAGGAAAAATGGACTAGATTTGTAGTCCAGAGCTATATAAATATGGAGGACAGGAAAGTTACATTGACTGAAAAGTTTTTGGATTCATGCTGTACCTTGGCAACCTTAGTATATTTTGATGAAAACAAAGGTATCTGGCAGGATAAAAATTTGCTCTCTTTCAAAGGAAGTGCAAGGAAGATCTTGCACACCTCATTCAGCAAGTCACATACTATCCAAGGTATGCCAGAAAGAATTCCAAGGACATAGCAAAAAACTTGGAAGAGCTAAAACAGTGTCAGAAATAATACACCCACGATCAGTGAATTTGAGGGCTGGGCGGAGGCCAGAGATTTGGATCAGAAATATATATTCTGTAAACTACTTCAGCTCCTATAGTATCCATTCTTCCCTGCTGCTTTAATACTGATCCAATATTAAAGAAAGAATAAGTGACAAAGCTAATTCTTTAGTGTGCCATACAGCAGTATGTAAATGGCACAAACTAAAACCAGGGTGACAAAAGCAGCAGCTCAGTTACCTTGCTGAGGTGGCTCTTTCTTTTTAAGTCCACAGACTTCCCAAAATGGGTGATACAAAAGATACAGGTAAGAGGAGACTAAATCAGATGCCAGAGATGTAAATCTGACATATCTTCACCTTTGACATCAAAAGAATTCACACTGCTGTCACAACTGAGTGCTTCACAAGTTTTAATGCCTTTGACTCTTTATCCCTGTGATGGAAAGATTTATTCTTGATTTAGGTGCCTGATTTGGGGAAGTTACCTAAAAGAAGAAGGGCAGGGCTATAGTCAAGTTGTAAAGAAATAAGAATTAATTTCTGATTCCTGGCTGCTGGAATATGGGTTTCTCAAGAACTCGTTCCACCAACTGTGGAACACTCGACTTACTGTAACATAGACATGTTATTTTTCATATTATCACTAGTGCCACAAAAAGACTACATTCTTCAGCATGACTCAGAGTCAAAATGCAGAGGTTTACATCTAACTAATTAAAGACTCACATACACCTCACATACACATACTCCTCCCAGTGGCAGGAGCCAGAAGCAAGAGGACATGAATTGCCCACTTTGTGAGGGGCTGAGCAGGAGTCCAGCAGGGACTGCAGGGTCACTACAGCCTCCCATGGTAAAGGGGCTTCGGTGCCAGCAGGGAAAAAACATTGTGAGTTTGGGGGTTTTTTTGTGATACTCCTACCTTCTCTGAGCCTCCCATTATTCTGAATAAAGAGTAACATAAGCTCCAAGTTGCAATCACACGAATGACGTGCATGACTAAACACAGAACAAGAGTTCATATCGCAATGACATGCATGACTAAATACAGTACAACAGTTCAAATGACACCTTACTACTTTCTAAAACCAAAAAGCTTGAAGAACAGGTAGGATTCAATTTTCAATAGAAATTACTCAGTGCTGTATCACAAAGTTCTGTGACATTCAACTTCCAAGAATAAAGTATATCTGGAGATGCATGGATGCATATGATTTTATCAAACAGGACTAAATACAATTTTGTATCGGTCTTTATACATATCAAGGTTTTCACAGTTAAATAAAACCACAACCAAAATGTATGAGGAGCCTAACAGGCTCCTTTTCTGTAACAAGAGCAGACAGACCATCCTTCATATACAGTCTGTTTTCTAGCTAGTTTTGCCAGTTTGCCTGAGTGCCTTACAGATTACTCTTGAAACTTACTTCTCAGGTTAAGATTCAGTTTTGTTGTAATTGCTGTTCATGACATCTGTTTTTTTACAAACAGTCAGTGTGAAAAATACAGTCACAGATAATGCATTCTTTACTGTGCTCCTTTATATTCCTCTGGAGGTATGCTCTGGAGGATTAGACTGCTGTATTATGCAGCACATACAGCAGTGGTATCTTTGCCCATTTGCTGTATTTTATAGCTCTTCCCTGGCTTTGAAAAGGCACTCCCCAGATTTTTATAAGGTTTTTCTGTATGGTAATCCAAATGAAGGTCTGGACTGGGAAAATGCAAGAGTATAGGCCAGCTTATGTCAAGACTTTCTGGAGAGCTAATGACATACACAGTGTAGGGCTGGATTTTACAAAATTTAAGAGTTTTATGCACTTGTGATACTGAAGAGTTCTAAGTAGTTAAAAAATATCTGAGGTCACCCTTTCCTCAAGTATTTTGTCAGCTGCTTGGTAGGGCACTACATGGCACTTGGTAGGACTCTGCTAAGTGATGCTTCATTTTTCCTGAGTGAAGAAGAGCCACTTCCTTGTACTTGTTTTGGATGGAGCAAGACCAACCCCTTTTTTATTGTTTACATTTGGTTTGTGCTTTGTACTTGCTGACTGAACACACCCCACCATACAAATAGTTATACCTGACCTAAAAATCTGGGAGGAGAGGGCAAGTCTGACCAGTTAAAAGATTTGAGGTAGCCTTGAACTTCATGAGCACTGAGCCCTCCATAATGTCAGATTTTAAGCAGCTTTTGGGGAGGCCTTTTAAAAGCGATTTACCACATTAAAGATGACAGAGCCAATCTGATTCCCCTGGGACTGGATAGCTGGCATACTGGGGGTGCTGTGGGCACCCAATCTCCTCAGTAACAACTCAGTTCACCAATTCCTTTTCCCATCCCGTTTTATCCAGCCCCTTCCATTTTCCTCTCTTCCCCATCCACTTAACAAGCTAATGTATTTCGCTCTCCTTATTTCTAACAAGAGTTCCTTCGGTCAGCAAACTGAGAAAGGCAGCTTCTGGACTCAATTTCTAGCCCCTCAGCTAGAAAAGAAAATGTAACCAAATGAAACCTCTAGCAGGCTCTTCCATATAACGAAGTACAGAAAAATGTATATAAAACCACTGTGACTTCCTATTTTATGAAGCAAATAGGCCACATCAGAACAGACTATTTTCTGTGAAGGTCTCCAAAACTGCATTCAGGGAACAGGAATGAAAAGACTCCTTGGAGCTGGAGTGCAAGCTGAATGGCATCTTTCTACAGGGGACTGCTTCTTGTTGCAGCCAGGATAGGCAAATGCTTCCTATGGCTCAAGAAAACCTGAAAATCATTGAAGCTCACTGTACCTACCTGAAAACAATAAAGACAACAGTCCAATTAGGCAGTATGCTGGACAGCACTGGGCATGAATGAAGACTTGGGCCCTTCTTTTCCACAGTATTCAGAGCCCTTCAAGCTAGCTTACTACTTGCAAACACAAAGTTCTACCCTCCAGAGTCCTACTGAATACATGGTGCTGAGACTCAAGCTTTCTGTCAGATTAGGCAAAGCACAGGGTTGATGACCAACTTGCAGAACTCAGGTCTTTTGAAGACATGAAGCCCTGAAGACGTAGCAGGTGAGAGATTAGAAGAAGATGGCAATTAAAAGAGCATTTAATTTTATTTTCCAAAATAGGTGACTCAAGAATCTTAGTCTCAAGTCAGACCCAGTATTCTGTTCATCAGGCTGGGTGAACAGGTTGTTACTCACGTCTACTACTGACTGCTCTGCCATTTTTTTGCCTGTGTGAAACATTGGAGGGTTCCTTGGTGGAGAGTCAGGAAACATACTACTACTACAACTGCATTAGCCAACCTAGAATGTTTTAGTAAAACTACATGAGGCAGCAAAACCACACCAGTTACTGAAAAGCAGTCCAAAACTTGCTGTATTCATAATTCACAGAGAACAAACTGCAATGACTTTGAAATGAAAAAATCGGTAACATCTCATCTGAATTACAGCATCTGATCTGCAACAGAAATCCTTTGACTCAAACAGATCCAAACCAAAAGCTAAGTACCTAGTCTTTTAACATGACAGCAGGGTACTCTTTCTGTTCCATTAAGTGCATCTAATCCGAGTCCAAAGCTGCACAGGCTTCTTCATCAATATATAATTTGTTTTTCAAAGCATTCTAAAGAGAAAGAGAATGAGTCAGAGAAGACCAAAAGACATGCTTATTGATCCTCAAATCAGTACACTTTAATGTTCACTTTGAAGAGGGAGTTTGAAGGCAGATATTGCACAATAAAAGCTTTCTTCCTTGTTTCTTTTTCTAGAGAATTACCTGATCTGACTCAGAGCAGCACCAATAAAGAAACATAAAACAAAGACCAAAAAAACCAAAAACAAACAAAAAAATTTAATTGTTTAAAGTATTTTTTACACCATTTGGAAATATTCCATTAAAAAAAATTCATCTTTGACAGGAACAGAAAGATACGGCAATGCCAGACCTCAACCTGAAGGAGACAATAAAAGTAATAAAAAGAAGGGGTAAGAAAAAGTTAACAGCAATACTCACAGTAAAAAAGCCTCTCCTTCAATGACATTAACTTGAAGCATAAGCCATCCCAGTTTGTTCTCACGTTCAAGTATCTCCTTTGCCGGAGGATTTGCTGCTTCAACTGTTTTGTTTGAAATGCTTTGAGGGAAACTGCCCTTGAAACTATTTACTTATACTTTATTTATACTGCAGTTAAAACAGTGCCCATGGAACACTGAGGAAATTCCTGGTTTAACTCTAAATTAGCTATTACTGCTACTAGTCTTACCTTAAATACACAGAACTTAAAAGGGTTGATATAGACAAAACTTTCTATCTCAGATAAGTCTACACTAAACTTCTAGATAATTCCTCACTATCTTAAAGGAAAAATTACTTTTTTTCATTTTGAACTTGCCATTCAGGAACTGATCCAAATATTTACTCTATTTTCCTGCTTGTAACAGCATGAAACAGTGAACATGCCAAAAGACTGCAAGAACCTCAAAGAAAGAAAGAATTATAACCTGCATGAATCTTACTCTAATCTCTCAGACTGGCTTAAACTCAGAAATGTGGAGCTTCATTTATCTGACAGTTATGATTACCCCAGGTAAATTAACAGTCCTGTATATATTCAATTCTTGGGAGCATGATAATACTTTTTAATATAGCCATATATGGGTATATAGAGTTTCTTGTGTCAGCATTGTATTAACCATTATATGGATTTCTTGTGAGAGAGAGCTCCATAGTTCATATGAATGTTAACACTACAAAGTGTAAAAAAGGTGAGTTAACATAGCAAAGTCATCACAGAGAGAAGAGACAATGCCCTCACCAAGGCCTCCTGAATGTTCAGCTAAAGTTCAAAATATCTGACTGGGAATATTTAGGTAAAATACTCACTACATTGAGTACACAGAATCTTGTTTCAACTAGGTGTTGCATTATATAAAGCAAGGTATCTCCACACCATGTTGCCGAATACTGTGACTTAGATTTCTAAAGTAAGAATAGATGTACTGGCTTAAATGTGATCAATAGTATGCTTTTCACAAAAGAGGCAAAATAAGCATCTGAGTACAAAATTTATTAGAGCTTTGCAAAATTGTTTCTAAATATGACTTGGACATGGAGAGTGTTCTGAAATTCTGAAGTTTTGATGAATGACGAAAATGATGAAATTTTGGTTGATTGAATAAATAAACGTGTAAGGACAGCACAGGTTGATGAATTAAATTTATATTTTTATTAATTTTTTTACTTCTGCTTTCATTCCCACTAACTTAATTCTGTGTAAACAACTAAAACTGAATTATTCTCTCTTTTAATTTCCAAACTGCAAGCAAATATTAAATTTTGATATAAAGTTTTATTTAGAGTTTTATAAAACTGGAAAGTTCTTCTTGGCCAGCTGCAACTTAGCTCAAGATCTTACTGCATTAGGTCTTCTATTGACGTGTTCTTAAATTCCATCCATATAGAATTAAAAACATCACCTGTCTTGAATTTATCTTCTAAACTTATTTATTATAGAATGTTCAATCTAGTAATACTTACCCTTTCTCTTTTACATGGACTTCTGCTGTTCTTTGGGGGTTTTTTTGCTAATCCTTTTACTGTTTATACAGTCTTGAAAAACGAAACATGTTCATTCAGCGAACTTCATGGAACATATTTTCATTATATTCAAATATTTCCCTTCAGGTCGCCTCTACCTTTCTTTTGGTTTTTTGAGTTAAAATTTTGAGTTTTTTCTAGAAGTGGGCTGTGTATACTGAACGCTAACATTAGCAATTTAGTGTGGGTCTCCCAGAAATGCCTACAGTCACATACACACTTCACAACACAGAATTAAAATTGTTACAATATGAATTATTATATTATTGAATAAGCATTGTAAAGTAAGCTGTCTTACATTTGCAAGATTTTAATCAGATCAGCAGTTCGGTCCAATGGCTGATCTGCGAGCACAAGCTTTCTCTGTTTCTGTTTGTGGAAGACAACAAATATGAGAAGACATCAAATAATTTACTTCCTGCATTGCAAATATTTTTTATAAAAACATTGAAAAGTAATAAACACAACTGCCTTCTCACCATTAGTTATAGTACTCTTCAACAGGCTTTGAAGAAATGCACCAATACCACCGCAATGTAATCTCAATACTTTTCAGCGACTTGCAATTTAAAAAGTACCAGAAAAAAGACCCGAAACTATGAATTTTATATGAATTTGTTGAAATGAACCTGCAATTTTCTAAAGGCATTAGCTAGCCATCTTGCACTCCCACTGACAATGAATGAGAAGTGAAGTCTAGGTAGATGTGAGGAGCCAATTTAATTTTCATTTTTGCCTTTTGTATGAAGATTACCAAAGGTGTGGAGGGAGTATCTGCACACATGCTGGAGTCATTTCATGTCTCTCATGGAAGACGCAGTGAGTGTCCATGAGAAGGAGGAGACTGCCAAAGACACTGTGCCTTCTAGAAAGGTTCTCCAGTCGGGGGGCAAAAAGTCCAAATGGTTCTCGCTGCCAAGTTCTTAAGAATGGTTGATTATGTCTATTACAAAACGAATTATTTATTGTATAGACACGAGATTAACAGATGTAAGACTTTAAACAGGCTTACTTATTACACACAATAAAACAAAAAGAACTACTAGTAGATAAAAAATACAGTGCACAATAAAAGACACCTACATTACAGCTAGCAGAGAAACAGTATGGAGTGTACTATAGTACGGAGCGTATGAAGCGTAGAGTACACATGGAGTCCTTTTCCTCAATTTCCAGAAAAGTATCCTCGGAATTTGTGTCCAAACTCTGAGGAGAAGCCCTACACATTTCCAGGGTCTGTGTAGGAAACTTCTGCCTCTGTGAAAGTTTGTGCATCTTTTACAGCTTGTAAAGCGCTTTACAGCTTATAAAGTGTTTCTGTTTTGTCAGTCAGAAATTCCAGCTTATCTTCCCACATCTTGTTCTCAAGGCAAGTTGGCCCTTGTCAGCAAGGATTTCACCCCTCTGGTGCCAGAGGTAACTCCTTTACTGGACGCCTATCTGGTCCGGATTAACTCATCCATTTATGTGAGGGGGAATTATCACACCAGCTGATAGAATAGAAAAGCTCTTCTGTAGTAGGGGGAAAGCCCTACCACAGATGTCAGTGGCTGTGAGGGGCCACTTTATTTCTGTCTCAACACTAGTTGTCAGAGTCATGTGGGGGAGAAGTTGCACATATGCCACTTGCAGGACGCAACTAGAAGATGGGAGAAAGCCCTGTCTCTGGCGAAACTTTGCCTGGCAGCCATTTCGTATCTCACAAGGGACAGGCAGTCAGCAGGGGAACATCAAGGACACCATACTCCCCAGAGACGTTTCACCAATCAGATGACTAAAGGTCTTCACCAATGGACTGCAGTGGAAGGTTGCACTGGGCCAGTGGCCTCCTGTCAGCAGGCAGACCTTGGGAGAAGCCAGGGGGAATTAAAAGTAACGGTGTCACAAGCTCTGTGTCACAAGCTTTGGGTCTTATCTTTTGGTCTTGTAAAAGATGGGTGATATTTTGCCGAAGCCAAAAGGTTACCAAGTTAAACAATGAAAGTTATTGGTTCTGTGTTGTCAGAGGTTGGGAGAAGACTTTAGAATTTTTCTCCATCACTGTTACTAAGCAACAAATAGCTGGGTGATTAAAAGCTATCAACTCTTTTGTAAGAAACAAAGGGTGTGCTTGGGCAGGGCAGGGGAAGGGAAGAGCAAGCCATTGAAACACTCGCTCTCGTCCTCGGACACCGGAGGAGAGGCTGCTCCTTGCTTCTGGCTGGAACCAGAGGAAGTTCGGCTGTGCCCTGTTCTCTGACTCTGGCTGGGTGAGCTTTGATTCAACCTCTTTTTTTTTTTCCCACTGGGAGGTG
>VZRM01003776.1:0-10138 GCA_013397955.1 Grantiella picta | reverse complement strand
TTTCTGGTTCTATTTGTGGTTGTTATTATTGTTATTGCTTGTTTATACATACTAGTAAAGAACTGTTATTCCTTTTCCCACACCTTTGCCTGAAAGCCCTTGCTTTTTAAAATTAAATAATTCAGAGGGAGGGGGAAATCACATTCTCTGTCCTAAGGGAGGGTTCAACCTCTATTAGCAGACACCTGTCTTTCAAACCAAGACATATGTGTTATTGGGTTTGGTTTGGATTTGTTCTGGCGGGTTTGTTGGGTGTTGTTGTGAGCTGGGGGAACGGCAGGGTTGAAGACTTGACTGAGAGGGAGGTGGGATCATTAGGCGAGTGGGGGAGTCGCAAAAAGTAGGCAGCCAGGAGAGAGTGTAAGTTCCCAAGTACCCAGCCAATGGGAATGGGGATAGGGACTGCCTGGGCTGGGACAGGGTATAAAATGTAGCCATTTTGTTGAAGGGTGTGTGTGTGCTTGGCTCCCCAGGAGGGAGACACACATCCGACTCAGCTGACTCGTAACTAATAAACAGGTTGCTTTTGCTTCGACAACTTTGTCCTCATTCAAATTGCATCCAAAAAGTTAGTTCATATCTAGCATTTAGCAGGGCAACTCCCTTTTTGTTACAGTTTTCAAATACAATATTGTCTCGTTTGACTTAATCTCGTCCTAGACCATTTGTTTTAAAATAAATCCCCATAGTGGAATGCAACAATGGTGCACTCTACAGTTCTGGTGGCAATGCCCACTTTTTCTCTCTCTCCCTCCCCTCTCTCATCCCCCCTATTCTTTTTCCTTTTCCTTCCTCCTTTTCTGCCTTTTCCAGTCTTCTTTAGTAGGGCAATGCACGTTTTGTTACCTATTAATAGTTCTCAGATGTATTTACCTCATTTGTGTTTAACTTCATTCTAGAAAATTCTGTTGTAAAAGAACCCTCCACAGTTCCCCACTGCAGAATGAGACAGTAGGATAACTTTTATATTTCAATCCTGAAAGACACTGTACAAAGAGGGCGGAGTTATGATGTAGACTGAACAGCCATCTGATGTCAGAATACAAAATAAGTATTTCCAGAGTAAATAGATTCCTTGGATTAGAGGGCGAGGAACAAAAGCCATGTTATAAACAGCAAAAATGGGCTAACTTTTGTATATTAAATATTGTTAATGAGATAAAATAGTTAATCACTCTTGTAGTATTGGAGGGGGGTTAATAGGTATGTTATAAGGTTCTGATTACTGTTATTAAGTTGATTAATGGGTCGTTCTGGGTAAATTTAGTAAGTTTGGAAAGGTTTAATCAGACGTCACTGAGTCCTGGTTGTTAGTCTTCCTTCCATTGTTATTACGCGGCAACTGTTTTGGTTGTCACAAGCAAGGATTCCTGTTACCATATGAAACTGAATAATGTTTGTTAAATATATTAAGGGCAAGATGGCTGACAAGCATCACCAAAGACTTTCTAGAAGGATCTCCCTAAGACATCAATCAAGCTGCCAGTCTAGACACAGCCACTCCCAGCACCACAAATGAGCATGCTCATGGGGGAGGACCCAGGTCGAACCCACCTGAACAGGCAGGCAAAGGGATGGGCTGGGAACCGTAGACCCCACTGATTGTGTAAATGTATCCAGGCCCCTTGATTGAAATTGGCAGGGTATAAAAGCTGCACGAGCTCTGGGAGGTGTGCCTCTGGCCAGACCAGCCACGCACCCAGCGATGCGTCTTTATATTGTGGGCATCCCCTACTGTTAATTTTTAAAGAAATTTCTAAAATTTCACAATGTGAAGCGTCATTCTTCACAATTCTGGGGACTTGTCTGGGATCTGAAGCCTCGCCTCAACGGACCTGGAGGGTCTTGGAAGAGACGCACACCCCACCATAATTTAGGTGGCTCGACCAGGCCCCTCCGGCCCCGCCAGTGGACTGCAGGCTGACATCCTAAAGAACAAGAAGGGACCCACAATATAAACTGAAGAAAAAGAGGAAAGGCGCCCGGGGCTCCCCTCGATCAGTGAAGTGGCCCATAAGCGGGTGCACACGGCCTGCAGTCGAAAAGGGCACAGTAAGTAGGCTGCAGTGGGGCAGTTGGGAGACCAAGTGAGTGTGTGTGTGAATGAGACGCAGACTGGAAGGCCAGATCTGGGAAGTGAGTGTGGAGCCGTTCTAACCATGTTTCCGTCCTTCTGCGCGGAGGTTGGCCGGTGAAGGGGCGATGCATCTGGAGAAGAGTGAGAGAGGGGTCCCCTGGGGGAAAGATCTTCCCAGGAGTCAGTAGTCCCCTAAAGGTGAGGGTGGGGTCATGCAGCCCTCTGTGTCGGATGGTACATAAGGAGCACTTAGCTCAGTGAACACGTGCTGGAGGCAGGGCTTCAAGCCCCATACAAAAGGAAGGGAAGCAATCAAGTCCAGATGGATCCCTGGGTGTGAGTGAGAGTGGGAAGGGACTCAAGTTCAGGGGACCCAAGATACTGGGGGCCACCATGGACGGGATCTGACGTGGGTGAGAGGGGAGTCAGTCCTCAGGGCTGTCCACCCGGGGACCACGTTTAACTGGGTGGTGTACTAACCAATGTACACTGAGAATCTTGGGAAAGAGTCGATGTGTATTGCATGTAAGAGTGGTGAGAAGGAGAGAAAGTGAGGTGAACTGGGCATCCTGGAGGAAATAGATATTTTTTTTGGCTGGGGTGTCTTTCATTGGTGTGTGAGTGAGTGGATGCTAGGTGGTGAGAAGTGGTGTGAGTGAAAAAGGGGAAGGGTAAACAAGAACCCACAGGGAGAGAGTCTTGAGGGATAAATTAAGGATCTAGTGGTAGGTTGGGAGGGTAAATTGCAAGTTAAAAAAAGAAATCAAAGCTAGACATTTTCTTTGCTTCGTTTCGGCAGAAACGTCATCTTGTTTTGGGAACGCCATTTTGTTTTGGCAGGAACGCTGTCTTGTTTTCATTTTTCCATGAGGGCAGGAACACCTTTTCTTTTTGTGGGAATGCCATGTTGTTTTCATTGTTTTGTGCAGGCGGGAATGCCGTCTTGTTTTCTTTTGTAAGCAATCGACTGAAGTGACAGTCACGTTATAGCAAGATTGTGTACTGTTTCATCAAGATATCAGAACTTCACCCAAGCCCGGCCATTGTAGTTGGGGTGGGACCAACAGAAAGACATAATCGGAATAAAGGGAAGCAAGGCCAGTTGCAAGGGTAATATTGTACAAATCGTCAGAGAGATCCCATTGGATAACCCTTTGGGAGTTAAGTTAGCCCACTGGGACAAGGACCCCAAGATGAGGAACAAAAATAACACTAAAATGATTCAGGTTTTGTATGATTAATTGGAATAGAGAAAAGATCAGGGTGGACCATGTTTACTGGCCTAGATATGGATCCATGGAGAATTGGTTATGTCTGGCACCGAATACCTTTGTAAAAAATAGGTGATAAATCCAAAAGAGTGTGAGTATGTGGCTTGCTGAATTGATGAGTCTGAGACTAAAGAAGTTAAGGTGTTTAAAACATCGAGAGTGGCTAAAGATGAACAAACTAATGAGAACAAAAGAGAAACCATGAGATCCCCTGGATGCCTTACCTCCCTCGTATATCCCTAACTCAGTACCTCCTAACCCACCCACTGCCCCAGCTCCTGCAAGATCACCCTCACCATCTGCCCCTACTGCTTTCCCTGATCACACATCAATAACCGTAAACAGTAGCCCTCCCACCCTGGATGCTTCAGCCTGAGTCACAGACCCAAGTAACCCTGGCTCCAGCGGGGAGGGCCCCTACTCAAACACCAGGGGAAGGAAATAACCAGAAAATGGGGCTATTTCCACTAAGGGAAGTACCCTTAGGAGCGGCACAAGGGGGAATAGGGTATGTGAATGCCCCCTTAACATCAGCAGAAGTAAGAACTGTTAAAAAAGAGGTCAAAGGGTTGTTGGATGACCCGGTGGGGGTGGTGGAGCAGTTAGATCAGTTCCTGGGCCCAAATATATATATGTAGGAGGAACTAAATTCTATTCTGACAATAATTTTCAAGCCTGAGGAGAGGCAAATAATTCATGTTGCGGGAATCCAAATGTGGGAGAGGGAAAACCAGCAGGGCCCACCAGGAGACCACAAAATGCCACTGACAACCCTGAACTGGGACCCTAACAGTGAGCATGGGAGAAGAAATATGAATGATTATAGAGCTCTAATTGTCAAAGGCATCAGAGAGGCTGTACCCAGGGGGAGCAATTTAAAACGAGCCTTGGATGAACAACAACAAAAAGATGAGACACCCTCTGAATGGCTTGAAAGGCTCTGAAACAATCTGAGGCAGTATTCAGGCATGGACTCTGATAGCCCCACTGGCCAAGTGTTGTTAAAGATCCATTTTGTGACCAAAGCATGGCCAGATATTAGGAGAAAGTTAGAGAAACTAGAAGAATGGAAAAACCGAGAATTAAATGGATTGTTAAGGGAAGCACAGAAGATCTATGTGCAGAGGGATGAAGAGAGGATGAAAGCAAAAGCAAAAGCCGTGATAATGGCTACTAAGGAAAGTCAACCTTCCCAGGGAACACTGAATTATGAGAAGAGAAAAGGAGGGGGTGGGGCTTCTGGAGGTTGTAATAACGAACGAGTAAGGAAAGGTGAATGTTTCTTTTGCGGAGAAGAGGGACATTAAAAAAGAGACTGTCCAAAGTGGGCAAGGCAACAACGGATATTCAGGGAAGTCCATGTAAACCAAAATGAAGATTAGGGGTGTCAGGCGCTCTGCCTCCTGGGGGATGAACATCAGATTGAGCCCCTGGTAAATCCGTTAATAGGACCCCAGGAGGATGTGAATTCTTAGTGGATACCGGGGCAGAAAGAACGTCCGTAACTAAGGTACCAACAGCACATAAAATCAGGGGGGAAACTATATGAGTGGTAGGGGCCAAGGGTGAATATATTACTGTTGTGGTACAAATTGCATCTCCCCACCCCTTTTCCTCCCTTATTGGTTATCTTTTGCCTATTGTGCTGCCTTCCCAGCCCCTGGCCCTGGCCACTCCCTCAGGTTTTCCCTATTGGTTCCTGTACCCCAACTCTGCCCATGTACTGCCCCTGTGCCCAGAGATCACTGGGCCAATGTGCTGTCCCCGCCCCTCTGTCTCTCTAGAAAACTCCTCACCCTCCGCCATGTTGTTGTCTGTGCATGCTCTATGCACCACTTGTGTCTGTGCACCAGGGATGTCTGTGCACATGTCTGTGCACGTGACGTCTTTGCACATGCGGCATCTCTGCCTCTGGGAGATCTTTGGCCTCTGGTGAAGCTATGTGAATAAAATCTTCCATGGACACTGTGCGTAGACCCTCCTCGCCTCCTTTACCATCGCCAGCAGAAGGCTGGTTGTGGAACAGCAGACGAAACCAGAGCTAGCCTTACGGCTCCCCGGCCAGTGAGAGCCCAGTGTTCAGCCCTCGGAGGGAGAATTTGGTGCACTGAGGCGCTGAACCAGGCTAGGCAGAGATGCTCTTGAGTAAGGTCTGCTACAACATCCACCAAACTGCAACATATTACCATGCCAATAATTAATGAAGTCAAATTCAAGGGGGGTTCTAAGTAGGTTAAGGGGGGTGTGTTACTGATTCCAAAGGTGGTGTGCAATCTGCTGGAAAGGGCACTGTGCCCGTAGGGCTCCGCCTCTCCAAGAGCTGCACAGGCTCCCTGGCAGGCAGCGTGCACACACCATACCATCTGCCACTAGGACATCAAAGGCACTCCATGAACCACTGATGATAATGCCTGCTTTTCCTGTCTGTCTCCCCTCCCTCTCTCTCCAGCCATTTTTTCTAGACCTCTTTAGTAGGGCAATTATTTTTTACTCCTTTTTGTTCGTTATCAGGAAATGGTTCTCAGATACAATGTTGTCTCAGTTGACCAAATTTTGTTCCAAACCATCTGTTTTTAAAAGAACTCCTTGCAGTTCCCCACAGTGGAACATGACAAGACTTTACACAGAATTTTTGATAGGGATTGCTGGGGAGCAAGACCAGAGTACCTCTGTGGTCCCATGCACTATGCTGCCTCCCAAAATACATCCACCCTTCTTTAATTGTGCTCCTCCCGTGCCTGTGCAGAATGAAGAAACTCAACAGTGGGAAAGTCCAAGAATTAACAGGCAAAGGAGTGTATTAGGGAGCACCAGCCGAGGGGCAGGGCCCAAGAGTGATGTGAGTTCACAGACTCCACTGTTGTGAGATCACAGAGCCCCATTTGATGTGAAGTTCCAGAGCCCCTCTGTGCTGCTCAGTGCCTGGACTGGGCAACAGTGCAGCAGCTGAAGAAGAAGAAGAAGCAGAAACATGTTTCAAGCAGGGGGGATCATGGTGCTCACCCACTACCTCCTGCTCCTCTTTCTCCTGGCCCTGCCAGCCCAGAATGCCCAGAGTGCTCCAATACCTGGGCAGGGAGCAGGTAGGCAGGCAGGGACCAGCGCCCAGCTATGGCTGGTGGCAGTGGAACCAGGGCTTGGCTGGCTGAGCCAGGAAGCTACCACGGTGTGGGCAGTGGGGCAGAAACACCAGAGGAGGTGTGAGGGGCTGCAGCTGCTTCAGTGTGTGGTGGGGAAGAGAGGATCCTAGGGAGCAGGGAGGTGGGGAATGGCAGTTTGGGGCAAGAACCTTGACACTGTTATCCATCACTTGGCACTGGTTATCCATCACTCAGCACTGGTTATCCATCAGTCAGTGGTGGTTTTTAGGGTCCTGGCCAGGCTCCAGGGCTGACCCGCCTGCAGGTTGTGTGGGCACACCATGGCTTTTCACTTCCTCTGAGAGCTGCCAGCTCAGTGTGCCAAGGGCAGCCAGACCCTGCTGCAGCTGTGAGAATAGAGACCAGCCTGTGCATGCTCTGTCAGTACCTTCCACATGCAGGTCTTGAATGAGAGCAATGCATGTGGTGGTAACTGCTCATGGGTGTTTGGTTGCAGCTGGGGCCAGAAGGAGTGCTCTTGCAGCTCCTCAAACAGATTCCATTCTGATTCTGAGCTGGTATGTCAAATGTGAGTAGTCAGTCTCTACTGCCTTCATAGAATCCTTTTCCTCATGCTATTAACATACATGAATACGAAGAAAATGTACCTTCATATGATAATGTTCTTTTACAAATCTAACATAGGGAAGGATTCCAAGAAGTTCCCTGAAGGATTCCCGGAAGTTCCAGTGGACTTCCTGACAGCTCTGGAGGAAGCTCCAACTGGTTAGTATATCCCCCTCTGTTACACCTGGGACCTGGGAAAGCTGAGCTTTTGGTCTCCATAGGGACATACTGTACCCCACACTGAGCCAGAAGGGCCCAGTCAGAGCCTTGCTGCAGGGACACTGCATTTCATGCCTCCTGTGCACTGCAGAGCCACAGACATGGTCCAGCACAGCGCCTGCTCCCAGTTGTGCTTGCAGCTGATTGCCAGGGGCAGCTGCTGCTGCTGCTACTGCAGTTGTACCATTACTAGCCAGAGCAGACACTGGCTTCCAGTTGTTGGGAACAGGTCTGTGCCGAACTGGTGTTTACCTCACACTCAGCACAGCATCGCGGCAGGAATGACATCCCATGAAATCCTGGCTGCCCCTGCCAGACCACTGGGACAGGGGTGGGTTGGACTTGACCATCTGTGTGAGGCTTTACTTGAAGGGGTTCCCTGTGTGGGTCACTTGGTTGATTCAGTCTTGGGTGGTTTGGCTCTGCATTTCTCGTTGCATTGCAGAAAATGTGGCAGCAGTTTCCTCTTGTCTTTGGGGACAGCAGGCTCCCCACTGCCACTTGCCAGAATCCCCAGGCATCTGAGACACGCCAGAATGTGACATGCTCCCGGTAAGGGACAGTGACTTCAATTTAAAGTGTTCTGTGCTCTTCCTAAAGAGTTGGATCCTGAGACCTCCGAGAAGGATACTTTGTTGATGGCAGAAAGTAACAGTGTTCCAGGCTCAGATGAAGAACAAGAGGCAATACAAGACATCAGCACACTTGCTCAGTATGAGGGACGTTCTGGAAGTAAGTGCTTGGGAGATGCTGGCTTGGGAAAAGAGGACCATTTCTGCTGTATCCCTGCAGTGCCCTCCATGGATGAATTGCAGGTGCTCAGCACACAGCCCTGGCCTGCAGCCTGGAGGAACAGACAGGAGCAGTGCTGGTGCAGCTGCTCTCTGGCACATTCTGGGCTCTTTATGAGAACTTTAGGGATTCCTCTTGTTCCCTGGTACTAAGACACCAGAGCCAGAATCACTGATCTTTAAAGTCAATAACCTTTGGTCTTATGAAGTGCACTCTAAGATTATCCCTAGTGCACGGCACAAACATTGTCTCTTGTGTCTCTTTCTTCTGACAGGGTCAGCTGCTAGGCAAAAATCCAAGACTGATGGACAGTGCAAGCTGAGCAAGAACTACATCCTAGCATCTATAGCAGCATCTATGCTGCTGCTTGGCATATGGATCGGTGTCACAATCATGTCGCACTTGCTGAGGAGAGACACGTGAGTTGGCTTTTCCCTTCAGTTATTTATAGTAGCTGTGGGCAATCAAGTATTTGCACTGTGCTGGAGTGTGAAGGCAGCTCCTGGCAGTGCTCTATGGAAAGCTCTTTAACTGTGCTATTCATTCATATCTGTGACGAGTCTTCTTTAATCTTTGCAGCAGAGCTCCCCCACGTATACATTTACACAGGCGCAGACCACTCACCTCACCCCATCGCTCCCATGGCTGAAGGTGCCTCTTCACTGGGCCACTGGGTTTCCCTGGACTCACAGCCTACGCGATCCTGCTGTCCCTGCTACCAGTACCATCAGGGATATTTTATGTCATTAGAAGACGATAATTATTCGAGTAGCAACATACAAATAAATATATTTCCAAAAGCAGTGGGTTCTTGCCTGTTTCGGCTGTTTCTGTTTCAGGAGAATGCACAGAGCTGGCAACAAGGCTGGAGCTGTGAGAGGATCTATGACAGATCTGCAGCAGTGTGGGACCTGTTTGTGTCAGCCTCAGCCTGCTTTCCCAGCAATGGCCATCAACAAGGCTTTCCTGCACAAAAATGCAGAGATGCTGGGGAGATGTGAGGTGCAAAAACTTCTCTGTGAGCTCACTGGGGATGCTGCCCTGAATCTGGATGGTCCAGGCAGAGAGGGAAGGATGTTCTGGGAACAGTGGCTGTCCAGTGCTGAGCACATAAGGGAGACCTGATGTGGTGATGTAGGCCATGGGGCTGTGGCACTAGAGCTCAGAGAAGATCAAGGAATGGATAAGTGGAGCGGGGCTGGGTGGGTGGGAAACAGAGCTGGAGGAATGTGGTATTAGTCACAAGAGTGGTACTAAAAATTACATTGATAACAGAAACAATAATTACAATAAAAACGAGAGTCTTTTCCCAGTCATGATGGAAAAGAAGCTATAGGTGGAACCAAGCATAGGAAGTGCACTGTGGTGTTTTGCTTTTGCAAATGGGGCAGTTGCAGGTTCTGTGTGGCTTCTTAATTGATGTTTGGGGGTTTTGCTTAACTTTTGATTCAGGAATAAAGCCTGAGACAAAATACACTTTGTATTTCTCCATCTATTTCTATACAGATGGAATGTAAAATTGTGCAGATAGAGGCCTTCCAGGTGGGAAGAAGTGACAGAGTGCTGGTCTCAGAATAAGAAAGCAAGGCACTGCAAGAAACCAGCATGCCAGGGAACTGCTGTCCTGGCCTCACTAGTCAGATTCACTATAGCCCTGCAGGCTTTTCCCAGCACCAGCTCCTGTTTGGCCATCAGCAAACAAAGCAGGAGGTGTGAGTGCAGCAAAGCTGCTGTCCAAGAAACCTGGCACAGCTCTCTGAGGGCTGACTGTTGCCTGCAGCATGTGGGGAGGATACTGCCAGACAGAGGCTCCAAACTATCTCTGGACAGAGTGGGTTTTGGAGGGTTTCTTATTACTTTGGCTCAGGCAGTAAAGACTGTCCTAAGACAGTGTTCTTCCTTTTGAAGTGGTGAAGAGGAACCATTGAGCTGCTCTCCATTGTCCGTCCCCTCTCCACAGCAAGCTCCAGCTGCAGGCTGTCTCTCATAGGGACTCTCAGCCTCTGAGATCTCCATTTCTTGAGAGTGCAGCCCAAAGCTCTTCTCAGAAGAGAGCTTTGCCTCAACCCTTG
>VZRM01003768.1:0-21517 GCA_013397955.1 Grantiella picta | reverse complement strand
AGCCTGTGCCAGTGCCTGAGAGCCGGCAGGGGCTGCTGGGGCTGGTACCAGAGCTCCTCCATCTACTGAGGCCTTAAGAGGGGTCACCACGGGTGCCCAAGAAAGTGAACAAAGGTGACAACATGTCCAGCAGACCCCTTCTCGCCAGCTCAGGGAAGTGGCCACCAAAGTGCCTGGTGCATGTGCCACGGTGCTGCACGGCCAGGCAGGGCACTCCCAGCCACACCAGTGCATCAGGAGCCAGCATGGAGCCTTCCAAAGCACCTCACCTCATCAATGGTCCACTTGGCCACCGTGGCTGCTGTGATGCCAGCCACGCCCGGCAGCAGCTTGCAGTGCTGCTCCCAGCACAGGGACAGGGAGCGGTCGGGGTGGGCGGACAGGGCAGACATGAAGAGCGACTGGTGCATATTGTCTGAAGAAATAGCTGGGGATAAAGTGCAAGATGTGATACGAGGTAAAGGATGAGAACATCCCATCCCATGGTGTCCTACAAGCCTCAGGAAGAGCCCTGCTCAGGGCAGGGCCCAGGGCTGGCAGCAGATGGTCTGATAAGTCCAGGTATCAAGAGCTAGTGGCTGTCCCTTGAATCAACAAGGTATCAGTGTATTCAAATGTTCGGTTTGGTGGGATTTGGAATGCTGGGGAAAGAAGCTGAGATGAGCTTGGCTTTGCCTTGTTCTCAAGACCTTTAATCATTCATTTGCCAGTCACCCCCAGCAGTGGGGTAGGTGGCAGGATAGCCCATGGTAAAAGGGATGCTGGCTGGAATACACATCAAGCATCTGCTTCTGTCAGGCATCAGAACTAAATGCCAAGCCAACTGTCCAGCATCAGTTTCTGTGCAGCAGCAATAATTTGGCACTTCACAGCCACACTGAAATTTTGGGGCACAACTTCTCACTCTCCCTGTCTGAAGAGGACGAAGCACCACAGAAAATACACTGCCGTAGAGAGGATCCTAATTCCATGCCCTAAAGCACTCAAAGATTCCCAGGCATAACCTGAGAGCCAAACCGAGGGAGCTCTGTGAGCACAAGGCAGGGATGTCCCTTACTGGTGGTCAGCTCTGGCAGCTCATCACAAGCCCCTCACTGGGGTAGATATTTGTGAGCCAAGGGAGACCTGCCCCAGCACCCACCCTGCCCAGCCCCTCCAGCCTTGCCCTGCAATGACACCGTGGCAGAGGATGGCACTTACTCTGGAAGTCTTCCTGCTGGATCTTCCGGTACTTTGGAGGTCTCCCTCTAAAGAGACAGGAAGACTGATGTCCAGCTGGGCTGGGACTGGCCCAAGAGCCCTCCTCCCCAGCGCCCAGAGCAATGCCTCCGCAGCGGGAGCAGGGACCTCTTGGACCCTGACCCAAAGGGTTGACAGCCAAAGCCAGAAACCACAGGAAGAAAAAGCGAGACAGGCGCCTGGCAGAGCCGGCAGGGCCGGGGCCAAGGAGCCTCCGTGGCTCAGTCCCCCCTGCCAGGGCGGGCAGAGGCGGCACAGGGGCCCTCCCAGCACGGGGCTCGCCAGCCGCACCCCTACCTCCCGTGGTGCCGCGATTTCTTTCGCTGAGGGAAACCCATCGGGCTTCTCTTGCGACTGGAGGCCTCGGTGTCGGACAGGTCAGCCTTCAGCCTGCCCTGGTTCTTCTCTGCCAGCGGGCACCCTGAGAGGCAGTAATGGGCTGTGAACCTCCCCGTCACATGGCCTGACCCATCACAGCCTGGCGTGGGGCACTTCCTAGAGAACAGAGGGGACACAAGCGTTGGGTCCAGCTCAGAGCAGCATGGGGAGACGAGCCAGCAGAGCCACCCTTCTGCCCCCGACAAGGGCTATAGCCCTGGCCATGGAAGGCTGAGGAATGATGTGTCAACCAAATTCCCAGGGCCAGGTTGCTGGGGGCAGGGCACAACCAGTCCCTCCAGGTACAAACCTTGGCCATCTGCCATCCCTGCAACCCTGCGCAAGGCACCAGCGTGCTGATGGAGCAGCTCATTGGGGCTCACAGAGTCTCCATCTTCCCTTGTCCCCACAGGCATGCAGACCAGCCTCAGAGTGAGCAGGAAGTGGGTGCCATGAGTGTGACCAGCAGACAAACCCCTGGGAGGCAGACCTGCCCTCCCCATCCTCATGGATACTCCACCATATTAGCTCCTCCTGACACAAGCCTAGTGCTGGGATTGGCACTAGATCCAGCCTGGTTTCCCCTGGAAAAGGTCTCTCAAGTGACTGCCTGAGCAGGGACCATGCACTGCTCCTTCTTGGGACTTCCCAGCTCAAAGCCTGACACGGAAAGGCATCCACAATGGATGGGGGGAGCAGTGTCCTCACAGCTGGTGTCAGTGAACAGCATCCACACTGTCCTCTCTGTAGCCCAAAAGTCCCCACAGGTAAATGAACACACAGAGCACCTTCAGGGGCTCTGGGGCTGCAGGACAGGCACAGGAGGGGCACACAGGGGTTGCTCCACCTGGGGTCCTGGTACTGCCCTGGGGCCTGGCCTGGGCTGGCAGCGGCAGAGCCAGTCTGGGGTGGGTGCAGGGGAGGGCTCGATGCTGGTGGGGGTGGCAGGTGAGGACGAGCAGATGAAGAGCTGGCCCGGCCCAGCAGGGAAGAAGTTGTGCCCCTCTGGGCTGTGCTGGGGAGCTCACCTGTGGTGAAAGCTGTACTTGGAGCTCTTGGAGTGAGGGATGCTCTTGCAGCCCAGGCTTGGGCAGCCTCCATGGGCAGAGGAGGCTGGTTCCTTTGGCCCTACAGCCGGAGGAGAGGAACAGGAGAGAGGCTGTCATGGCTGCAGGCCCAGGCAGAGACAGGGTTCTGGGCTCCCTGCCTACACCAAACAGGTAGGACTTTTCAAACTGACAAGTTCATGGAATGGCCTTTCCTCCCTGCCCATCCTCAGCCAGCACCTGCCCTCTCATTTCTGTGCATGGGCAGGTGGCAGTGACAGTGGGGTCTGGCATGCTTGTGCCCTGTGAGGAGGGACTGACACAGGTGCAGCACTTACTGAGAGGAGGCTGCAATGGGTGCCCAGTTTTTGTGCACCAGCCCATGGGATGGATGTCTGGATGATCTGCATCAATCCAGAAATCATACACGTGGCTCCAGCCGTCAAAATGGATCTGGGGAAGCAAATAGAGAGGTCACTCTTCACATCCCAGGGCACCTCTCTGAGGAGCTCTGTAGCCCTCTGAGTTGAGAGCAAGCAGCAGGGTAGAGCTGAAAGGCAGCTCAAAGCTCTCCACTCCTGGAGCCAGGCACTGGGACCTGCCCACCCCTGCACACTGTGCTTTCACAGAGCACACCCAGTGAGCTGGGAAGGGCAGGAGCAAGCCGGCACAGTGCCTGCACACAGGCTCAGCACTGATGTTCCAGCACGCACCTTTATTCTGTGATCTTCCACGTCCTCCACACTGGCCACTCGGATGAAGGAAGGAGTCCTCCTGTCCACTGCCTCCAGCTTCATGTTGACCAGGAAGCCGTGGGGTGGACGCTGGAAGAGCCCAGTCAGGGGCAGCAGGGCTCTGCTTCAGGCTCCCACCCCCTTGGCAGCTTTCCTAGCAGTGTGTCCTCCTCAAGCCCAGCTCCCAGCCCTGGCCTGGCTGCAGAAGAGCCATCCCAGCTCACAGTGGCAACAGGAGAGAGTGGGAACAGGCTCCCTGCATCTGAGCTGTCTTTACCAAGATGTGTCCCAGGGAAGAACGTCTCTGAGAGACACATTTTGAGGATCTGTATTGCAACCACACTTGGCTGGACACAGCTGCTGGTGGTGCAGTTGGAGACAAAAACTAATCAAGCAAACCTAAATTATTTTCCATCACTCAGCTCCCTTCTAGCTGAGGGGAAGGTCGTACTCATTTTTCCCAGTTTTGAACTATTTGCCCAGGATAGCCCTGACTTCTGAACCCTGAGTGTAGTTCCAAAGCCCAGGGCTGTGGCAGGTGAATACAGAACATCACAGGACTTGTCACAAAAGCAAAGACCTGACAATGAAAAAAACTCAAATTCCTGCCCAGGTGGGGTGGAGCAGATGTTGTGGCACTCACCACTTTAAAGGCCCAAGCTGGGACAGCAGATGCTCCAGTTTCCTTCAAATACTTTTCCCAGGTGAAGTTGTCGGGGTCAGGATAATCTGGAAGGTAGAAGATGCAGAAGGTGAGACACACCTGCAGAAAGTATCCTAGAATGTTCCCTGCCTTCAAGGGCCAACCAAGTCTGTGCCAGGCACACAGGAACCTGAGAGATGCCAAGAAATGCTGCTATTTTCTCATGGACCATGAAGCCCACAATACAAGGAAGCAAAAACACCTGGGTGTGCACAGACAGCTTGTGTCTCCGAGTGGAGACTTGGCCCAACACAAGCACCATGCTGCACCTGAACAGGTGTGTGGCATTAAACACACAATTTTCACGATGGTATGGTGAAGACACTTTATTGCAAAAATTTAGGGTTTTTAAATTGTTAGTTTGTTATGAGTTTACATCCTTGTGAGGCATAGCAGATGTGCTTAACTAACTACTATTGACTACGATAGGAACACGTATCAGGTGAAACCAACTAGGAGCCTCATGGTGTGAGCACTTACTGGTTTTAATAATTGTTTTACAATTATGCAATTTGTTTTTTAGCTCTAGTTTCGCCGAGTCATTCTCAGAATGCTCTTCTAGTTAGCCAAAGTAAAAGAAGTGAGCAAGGATTTTACAAGGGCAGCAGGGCCCACACTTTGCAAGGCCTTTTAGATCTGGAACACAGGTGTACAGGAGCCTTGACAGGAGGTTTGTGCCCCCAGAACCCCCATACCACTCTGGGAAGCCTGTTCCCAAGGGGATGCACTCCCAGGCCACACCTGACTGACCACTGACTCACCTTGAGGAGGTGTGAGGGGCTTGCCATGCTCGTGACACCATCCAACTGGGTGGATGTATGGACTGCTGGGGTCACACCTACAAAACACACCCAAGCTCTTACACAGGGCCCTCTTTGGGTGTCTACCCACCACTGGCTCCCCAGGAGCCTCTGTGCACTTACCAGTAGTCGTAAGTATCATCCCAGTTGTCAAAGTGCACCAGAAAGCGATTGTCCACCACGTCAGTCACTGTGGCAACACAGATCAGGGAAGGGTTCATGCGGTCCACAGCTTCGAGCTTCATGCCCACCTTGAAGCCCGGGGAAGCCTCGTGCTGGCAGGAGAGATGGGCAGGGTTTTTCCAGAGCTGCAGCCACAACTCCTTCCTCACCACCTCCCTTGCCTGCTGCAAGAAGGCACCTGCTCAAACCCTCCCAAAACCATACCCTCTCTGGCCTCCAGACAGGCCCAGGACCACTCAGGCTCCCTGAAGGGCAGTGCCCTGCTGTGCAGGCAAGGAAAGAGGCAGGGGGTAACTTAGCTTGGCCACACAAAGAAAGAGGAAAAGTGATCTTCAGACCCTCAGGATCTGCTATAAGCAGTAAATTCTAAGAGAAAAAGACCCCTCCAACTGACTTTAGTTCTGATTTTGTCCAAAACATTTGTTTGTGGTCACAGTCCTCCAGTATCAGCAACGAGCAACTCCCAGGCGTGGCAGGAGGAGCTGGGATGGGGCCCTTCTAACTTCTTTGTCTTTATTTCTTGGATCCAGAATCTGTGCCAAGCAATGGGGTTGTTGCAGCAATGAACAGCAGAGTTTAGACACAATAACTCAGAGAGGCTGTTTTAGCAGTAGGTTGAGTTTCCTCTGCAGCTGACAAAGGAATGATCAGCATTTTGCACTCTCCTACATTCCCACTTTCCTTACCCAAGCTTCCATGTGAAAAAATAGGCAGACACAGAAACAATGAAGACATGAACCAGAGACAAAGGAATTATACTTATGAAACATGAACTGACTTTTTAAAATGAAGTAATTGCTGGGAGTAGTGGTTACTTCTCCTCTCCAGTATGTCTGTAACAGATTTTATTGTCCATGAGATCAGCCTGGATGAAACAGAATCAGACCAGCACCAATTTTGGGCACATCAAATGAGTGTCCAAGCTACAGATCCTGAGCAGCAAAGTGTGAACAGTGCACTATGGGCTTGAAGGATGTGGGGTGGACAAATCAAAGCCCAGTGATGACGGAGGCATTTTGCTGGAGTGGAAAAGTCACAACTGAACATGTAGGCACTGTCAGGAAGGAGATGCTGCTACTCACAGTGTTTCGGACCATGAAGAGGTGTTTAGGGGCTGCCTGAGCCTTTGTTAACTTCAGGTAGTTTGTCCAGCTAAATTCTTCTTCCTTATAACCTACAACCCCTCAGGAAGAGAAATGAGAGCAGTGAGTTTACAGTCAGGAGGTCGTAAGAGTGAGCCTGGCCATCCCTGACCTCCTGTCACCTGCCAGGCATGTCCTGCTGTGGGCAGACAGGATCTACAGCAGATCTGGGATGCCCAAAGCCTATGGCTTAGGTCTGATGGGTGGTTTTGAAGGGGTGTGAGGAAACACGAGCAGTGGAGTGGAAATCCAGAGCACAGCTCTACCTCCAGTCCTGCCTGCCCTACGAGACAGCTGGCGGCACTGGGAGGTCCAGAGCAACAGGGCTTTGCCCCAAAAGGAGCAAGAAAGATGGGTGCCTGAAAGGTTGTCCTGTGGAACTCCCCCAGCACAGCAGCATCCCTCCCTGACCCCATGGAGCCACCCTGCCCCCACCTCAAGCCCTACACCTGGCCCACTCTTCATGCCCTTCCTTCAGCAGGACTCCTCACCTGAGATAACCCCTTACCTTTGGGGGGCTGGAGTTTGTGCCCTGTCTCCTCAAACCAGCCTGCAGGGTGGATGTCAGGGGAGTCGGCATTCAGCCAGAAGTCATGGCACTCGGAGTAGCCATCGAAGTGGAGACGCATCCGGTAACCACACACCTGCCAGCAGGGAGGGAGGAGAAGGAAAGGGCCATGAAGACCTGCTGCTGTCCCTGGCTGAGCATCACACCCCCCTCCCCTCCCACACAGCAGCTCAGCATGGAAGCCAAGAGTCAGTCGCAGGCCAGTGCCCAAACTAAGAGGCACAAACCAGTCCCAAAGGATGTCCAGCATGGAACAAGGTCAGTGCAAAGCCACCACAAGCCAACTCAAAGAAGGGATGCTCAGGCTGGTGCACAAAATGTCATGATGGGCATCTTGCTGGATCCAGCAAGTGCAAAGACTCCCTCTTCTGCACCCCAGGGAGCTGCTGGTACAGGGATTTTGTTTGGGGGGCTCCACAAGGCAAGGCTGGTTCAGCTGTCATGTGGCTGAGTGGAGACTGGATCTGCATGGACACAAGAAAGAGCAGTGGGATGCCTCCACACCCTCCATCTCAAGGGTTCAGACCTGCCTTAGGGACACCAGCTTGAAGATAAGCTGTTGCCATCACCACAGTTCCTCCCTCTGTGCTGTGTCAGGGTGTTGGAGAGACCAACACAGCTCCACAGTGCTGTATGCTGTCCCTCTGAGCTGGCAGGGATCTCCCTGTTTGTTTGCACGAGGTGCTGGAGCAGCAGCTCATCTCCTGCCGGGACAGGCCCCCTGTCTCCTCCAGGGGCCAGCTGGCAGTACCTCCCCTGTCCCAGAGCCTCTGGCTGTGCGGGAGCCAGGAGGAACCAAGGGACACAGGCACTGGAGGCTCCTTACCTCAGCCACTGTCAGGATGAAGTACATAGATGGGTGCTGTGGGTCGATCCCCTCCAGCTTCATCCCCACTTTAAAGCCATTCTTGTGCTGGGAAGCTACTTGGTACTGGAAACAAAAATTAAACTACAATGTAAAAACCAACACAGGGAGTTGGGTCTAGAACCAGCCAGAGCAGCAACCAACAGCTAATGGGAGCTGCTGGGACCAAGAGACTGTGGGCCATAGGTTATGTTGTCATCCAAATTTTAATTTTATTCCCATAGAAAAAAACAGTGTTCCACCTCCTTATGGATTTACATCTCTTGCTCTTGGCAGGGCAAGGTGTCCCTGGGGTAAAAGCTGCAGCCAGGGGAGTGGGGCATGGGCCTGGCTAATTTGCAGCACAGCCTCAGGGGAGCCCACCTGGCTTTCAGGAAGAGCTGGAAAGGCTCCACTGCCCTACCAGAGTCACAGCAGTGGCCTAGGCAAAGGTGGGGTCTTTGGGATGGGGGCCAGCACCCTGCTGGGGAGTAGAACTCCAGCCAAATCAAAATTGGAGGCTGCCCAGTCACCTCCAGGTGACAATGGGAGCTTGCCTATCGCTCAGAGTCCCGCAAAACAGGGAAGCAAGGAAGAGAGAAGGAGGAGGGGTGGGAAAAAAAAGGGAAAGAAAAGAGAAGATGGAAGAGGGAAAAAGACAGGAAAATCCCAACTCACATCCTGGAAGAGATCTAAAGGGGCAGCGACAGCTTTCTGCTCCTCCAAGTAGGACGCCCAAGACCAGCCTTCTTTCTTCTCCTCACTGGCACCTGAGCGCAGCACAAACGCACACAAACGCTGCTGAGGGGCAGCTCCAGCCTCGCCCCGCTGCCAAGGCGCCCGTCCCACTCTCACACACACTCCTGCATCCCTGCAAACCTCAGCACCATCCTATCAGAGCCCTTTCTCCAGCAAACCTGGCCAGCTGTGCCAGGAAGGGCAGAGTCAAGAGCCCGCATAACCCAAATGTCCTGAACCATGTCCCAGTAAGGCACCTGCTCCAGTGGAAGGTGTCCCAGCCCATGGGATGGTCTCAGATGGGCTTTAAGGTCTCTTCCAACCAGTCAGGGATTCCAAGGAGTGTGAGGGACAAGCCGTCCTGGGCAGAGCATCAGGACACCTCTGCAACCAGACCCTCCTCCAGCCAAAACATCTGATATGTCTACACAGGATAGATTGGGGCAGCCAGCAGGATCCATGCAGAGATCTGGGAATCATTCCCAGCTGCAAGGGGCCCCTAAACGGTCAAACCAGCAGCAGGGTCACATCCCAGCTCTGCCGTCCTCTGCTCTGAGACAGCGACCTGAGCCCTCTGTGGCACAGCAAGGCCACCCTGCTGCCCTAGAGATATATTTGCCCAAGTGACCAAGAAGCCGCCGTTGTCTCTTCACAGGCAGGGAGGTGACACTTCATGCTTTTGAGAAGGCCACAAAGGCCTTGCCCGAGGCATATGACACACAACCCAAGCCTCTTGCTCTCCAGCCACTTTGTCTCCCTAATTTTCAGCACCTGAAGGGACTCCAGGAGTGCTGTGCCTATTCCAGCGCTGAGGAATTCACAGCTACAGTTCAGCCATGGCAGACAGCCTCAGGTAGGGCAGGCCACAAATGCAGAGGGAAAAGAGACCAACTCCTTCCTCCCTTGGGCTTAGGGGAAGAAGAGATGGAAAAAAATAGAAACTTAGGGAAGAAATTAAAGCTGAGCTTCAGTGAGCAGGGGGACTAACCTTGCTTCGCTGACACTTTAGAGTGACAAACACCTTTACTATTCATTAGGACATAGAAAAAGTGCCAGGCATGGCTGGGGAATCTGTGAGTACAATGTCAGCACTTCTGGAGAATGACAAATACACCAGGAGTCAGAGCATACACTGATAGCTGCACTGAGGCATCCAGGTGTATATTTTGTTTGCTGATGTACTTCTGAAATAAGAGAAAACAAAATGCTGAAATAACAAAGCTCATCACTGCTTACTTGTATGCAGCGTGGGCTTACTTACATGCTCAGGGCTCAGAGTGAGAAGAAGGTATGAGATTTGAGATTCCTTTTTAACAGTGGATAACTCAGTGTTAACATCATAACCTGGCCCCTGCCACAGTCCCTTGGCTATGGAGAGGAGTATGAAGCTGGAACAGTTTAATTTTAAAATTATTTTGAGTATCACCTTCACTACTCAAAGACAAAAGATTTCCCATAAATGTATATTTTCAGTATTTCCCGACGTTTTCCTTCACACTGCAGGGAAAAAACCAACCAAGCAAACACTGCATCCCTCAGCTTGTCTCCCTCCATGTTGACAGCTCTGCTTTTGAGATCTCTGATACAGTCCAGGAATAGATCCCCACCCAGTCAGACAATCCCAAATCACACGGCTTCAGTGGCACCACACCTACAGGAGCAGCTCCCATACTTGTGAGCTCCTGATGCCACAAGGGAAGTTCCCTGTGAGTCCAACCCAAGGGAGGGCAAAGCCACACATGGTGCAGTCCTGTTCTTGCTCAGGACAGTGTCCCTGCGAGCAAACACAGTGTCCACAAGTCAGTAACAAACTGAGCTCCCGAGGGGAGGGACAGGAAGCTCTGTCCAGCACAGGCCAGGGCTGTGTCCGCAGGGATGCCCCCTTCCCATGGAGAGAAAGAGAGGAAAGGAGAGAAACAGAAAGAGACAGAGAGCAGGATCAAGCAAGCAGAGAAACTCACAAGCCTTCAGCACCTGCCAGTGCATTGCAGGGGGTGTTTGACCCTGCAGGAGCACAAAAGGGTCCAACCCTGCAGTGGGACACCCCAGCCCTGGCAGGAGTGCCCACCCCACTGCCCACCCTGCCCTCCGTACCATCCTGGCTCCCGTTCCATGCCTCAGCCCCCAGATTGCTCATGGCACAGTCTTCCACAGAGCTTTTCCTCTCTTCCTGCTTGTCCTCCTAGACATGAGAGCAGACAAAACAGAACCCAGGTGTGCACAGAGGTTTCAGCTGTGTGTTGCACCCACACACTGGTGCCCAGGGCCATACTGCACCTCCACGAGGTCCACACTTTGACCAAGGCCTGGCCCAGAAATGGGCTGTCAGAAAATCTGATGGTGAGAGCCTGCAGGGACTTGGGTGCTGAGTGGTAACAATCACACCTGGACTGGACCTGCTACAGTCAGGGCTGGCAGGCAGAGCTTCCTTACCTTGTCAAAGTCTCTCCCTTCCCCAGGACACCCAGCACACAGACAGACACTCCCCTACTTCAACCCTTACGTGGGTGGCCCAGACTCAGAGAGCAGCTGAGACTGCTCAGTACCTACAGCCCAGCCCGGACAGTCTGGCCACAGTGCTCCACATGCCAAACAGCCAGCCTGTGTGCTAGGAGCCCTCATCTCCACACACTCAAGTCTTTTTGGCATTTTGGCCAACCCGCTCCCCTTCTGACCTGCAGCTGACAGAGCCCTGAGCAGCACGATGAGATCTGTGCACACAGGGCTGGCCCATGGCCCTGGGATATTGGCTGCACATACACTGCCCTCCCTGCCCTCATCCTACCATTTGCTCAGATTCATATTCTTCCTCTGAGGGGCTCTGATAGTCCTTCCTCTTTCGTTTCTTCACAGGCTTGAGGATTTCCGTGGCATTGGTGCTGCTGGCAGAGTTTTCCACGATGACAGACCTGCAGAGAGGAAGGGAGGGCCAAGCACTGCGGCCAGTGCAGCATGGTGACACTGCCTGGGCTACTGTCAGTAGGGAGGGGCTGCTGGAGAATCACTGTCCCTCCGTTTCTTACTCACACATGCCCCCATCCCCCCCGATGGATGTATGCACACAGGCTGCCAACAGTTAGAGCCAGGGACAGGCCAGAGTCACTCTCACACACTTGGGTGTCAGAAACCTCAACCTAGGGATGGCTCAAAAGGGATCAAGTTTTGTAGCAGGGCTCTAAGCTGCACAAGTGATGCTGGAAACCAAGTCCCAGGAGTCACACACTGGTCAGAAGTAGGGCTGGAAATGCCCACATGACCTGTGGTCTTCTACTGCTGCTCAGCCTGGAAGCCTCTTCTGCAGCAGCCTCCTGCTCCAGCAGATATGGGTTTATGAAGCCACAAATTGGGCAGGAGAAAATCTGGCTCCCGTGCTTCGTGCTGTTCCCTTGGGAAGTCCTCCTTCCCCACCCTGCCTCCAGGAGCAAGGGGAACCAGCGGCACCCCCAGCACCTGCCAGAGGCAGATGCACTCACATCCCTTGTTGGAGCACATGGAGCAAGGGAGGGAGGGCAGAGGGATGAGTATGGCTCTGCACAGCACAGACCCCCCTTCCTTTACCTCTCTTTGAACTGCTGGTGGCAGTGCTCGCTGCAGAAGCCCCTGCCTTCCCGGGCTCCGTCCCACACGTGTCTGCGGCCACAGGCATCGCAGTGGCACAGGCCTTCTGCTGCTGGCAGCGTGGGCTGCTCCGGCACGTCTGGGGCAGAGAGGTGCAGCAGTGAGGCACAGGGCAGTAAAAGGACAGCAGAAGCAGGAAACATTTGCCTCGCTAGGGAGGCACCAGACAGTACCTGCCAGATTGTGGTACCCACCCCACAATGTTACCATGGGTCCCTTACCCTGAGCCACAGTAGGATTGTCTCTGCTGGGGGGTGCCACCTCTGAGTCCCCATCTTTCTCTGTGTGACCCTCCTTTACAGCTTCCACAGGAGGCATCTTATCAGCACTCACCACCTTCAGCGTCCCATACTCATTGATCCGGAACTGTGTCATTGAACAAAAAGCAAGGAGAAAGAGTTAACAAGGAGGACAGAAATGTAACTCGGTGGTTGGTCTGAAAATGAGGGACACGGTTTGGTCATTGGTGTGTCTGACAAGAGGACAGCTCCTGTGAGGACAGAGGTGAGCACAGCACCCCAGCCCATGTGAAGGTGCCCTGCCTGCAGTCTGTGCTGGGCACATTGTGGGCACTCAGGTGACACCAGCACCAACTGCAGCTGGCAGGTGGGTGGCTGGAGGATGTGGTGCCCTGAGGCTGAGCAGCAGCTGAGAAATGGGTGCATTTTCGCATTTTCTGCAAGCTGCCATGCACTGAGGGTACCCGTGAGGCACTTGCTGCCTGCCAAGCTCAAGGTCGCTGCTTCCAGGGTGAGGGCAGGAGCTTGGGCATAGGCAAGTCCAGGGCACAGTTTGGAAGGGAAGATGTCCTGCACACCATGTAGCATCCCTGTGCCTCCCTGTGCAGGGCAGAGCTCCTGCAGCTCCCAGACACCTCGTGTGAGCTCTCTGCTAAGCTCCCATGATGGGAGAGCCATAGGGATGGGGCAGGAGAAGAGCCAGAGCAGCAGAGGGATCCTCCAGCTGGGGGTGCAGGTACTGTCAGGGGCCACAGCAGATTCTGGCACAGGCTGGGCGATTTACAAAGGCAAGCAGCTGTGGGGGGTGGCAGAGGGGGTAAACCCACTGGCCCAGGGCTACACTTACCCGCAGGTTACTCCCAGGCAAAGTTGCCACCCCATCCTTCCATTCCAGCACACGGACTGTGCTGCAGGCCTGCACCCCGCTGATCTGGGGAATGACAGCAGCTGTGATGGGCTCATTCCCTGCTCCCCTCTCTGGCCTCTCAGCCCCTGTGCTTCTCTGGGGCTCCCGGGGGAATCGCTGGATTTCTAAGGTGCTCGTGGGAAGGTTGATGGCAGTGGCGTTTGCTTGAGAAGGGAAGAAAGGAGACAAACAACCAGAGGCATACAATGAACACTTCACTGATGCAGACAAGGCTCAAAAGCAGCACAGAACCCAGAGGACATGATCTCCCAGGTGAGGGCTCCGCTGTGGGCCAGAGCACAAGCAAGCAGAGTGGCCCAAAGCTCTGCAGTTCATGTTGGGGGATGGCACCAACACTATCCACATTCAAGGGTTTCTCCTTCAGCCTGATCTCAGACTGTTCCAAAGATGCCCTGATGTGACAGGAGTTTGCTGGCAGACTCCTGGACTACAACTTCCCCTTTAGTTACATTTCAAAGGAGCACACTGTGCAACCTAAGGCCCCTCTGCAGTGAGAACTGAGGCACCAGGAACAGGAAAATTGGGAAATCTGCTTCTACAGAACACCCCTGATCTCACCTAACACATAACCATGCTTTGCTCAAACAGCTCCCGAAAGACACTGGTCCGATAGGCTCAAAATTGTCCCAATTTTCAAGAAGGAAGGACAACCCTGATAATTACAGGCCTGTCAGGCTCACTACAGTGCTTGGTAAAATTATGGAGAAGGTTATTCTGGGAGTTTCTGAAAAATACTGGAGAGACAACACAGTTGTCAGACACAGCCAGCAAAGGTTCACAAGGGAAAGTCCGGCTTAACCAATGGGGCTTCCCTTTATGGAAAGGTCATCCCACTGAGCTGACCAAGGAAGGCCAACAGATGTGGGTTTTTAGGATTTCAGCAAAGCTTTGATACTGCTTCTCACAGTATCCTTCTGGACAAAGTGTGCACAGAGCTCACCTAGTACATTGTCCATTGGGTGAACAACTGGATGATAGCTCTCCTACAGCTGGTCTCAAAGACTTAGAGGAACTGGGTTCACATAAGGCTGGTGGCCATCACCAGTGGAGTACCCCAGTGTTTAGGGCCAGTGCACCTTAATTTTTTTATAAATTATCTGGATGCAGCAATTGGATGTCCATTAAGTAACTTTATCAATGACACTAAAATAGAAGCTGTGGTCTCCCTTAAGGGTAGAGAGGCTTTACACAGAGATCTGGGCAGACCTGAGAGCTGGGCAACCACTATGTGCATGAAACAAGACTAAGAGCTGGATTCTGCACCTGGGGTGGGATAATCCTGGTTATTTCTATGAAATGAGAGATAAGAGACTGGAGAGCTGCCCTGGGGAAGGGGCTCGTGGGGTTTGGGCTGAGGGCAAGTGGAACAGGAGGCAGCAGTGCCCTGACAGCTCCAAGGGCCAGCTCTGCCATGTGGGGCGTGAGGGGTNAGTTCAGGTGGGACACTGGGAAAAGGTTCCTCACCGAGAGGCTTCTCAGTACCTGGAACAGGCTGCCCAGGGAAGTGATCATGGCACTAAGTTCAGGGAGTGTCTGGACAACACTCAGTCCTATGGCTTAGGTCTAGGTCATCCTACCAGAAGCAGGGTTTTGGACTTGATGATCCTTATGGGTCCCTTCCAGCTTGTTCTGTGATTCCATGATAATGCAGCAGCCCAGCAGCAGAGCAGGCACCCAGTACGCTGTGCTACCCTGGCTCAGGGCCCCTCATATCAGGGCTTTGGTTTAAAGCTCAAGAAGTTTTGATTAACCACAAACAGTCCAAGTGTTGTGGGATAGCCACAGAGAACCTCTAAGATGTCAACAGCAGCTTGGCTTTGCCTCCCAAGGTTTGGGAGGAGCACAGCTACACAAGGAGTGTGGGCCATCCAGGCTGGGGAGGCAGCACTTAGAGGGGACTGCTCCACATACCTGGTATGATGAAGGCAGTGGCGGGTAGGTGGGTGCTCTGCACAGTGCTCTCGGTGGTGACCACGTGGACACTGACCTCTCCAGCAGCACTGCCCTTGGCGCTCCTCACCACCTCCATCTCCGCCCTGCTGTCCATCACCTTGCCTGGGCACACTGTGAGGCCCTGCAAGGCAGCAGGGAGGAAGTTAAGTTGGGTACCAGCACAAACACGACAAAGGAGTGAGAAAGTGACTGCACAGGATGGTCTCTCCCAGCAGAAGCCCCTGCAAGATGTATTAATGGTCCATTGAACCCACACGAAGGTCACAGCTGGCATCAACATGACCCATGAAAGCCCCTGTTGTGAAGTCCCAGCTCAGAGCCTGCAAATGCTGAGAGTTTTTTCTCACCTGGCACCACCATAAGATGGTACGAGCACGACAGGTCCACCACAAGCTGCTCCTGGCTCCCACGGGGACACTGCTGTGACAGACTGTGACTGAGGGCTGCCAAATCCCACCTTGCAGCAGGCAGAGGTCCCTGAAGGTCCCCTTCCAGTTCTCCCGTTAGTGTGTCACCCTTGATCTTCTAACTGCCTGCAAGAGAGAATTTTACAAGTGACAGGAGTTACTGGGGGGGTGTTACTAGGAGGTGGGGGAACATGAACACACACGAGTTTCTCACAGAACTGGTGATGCTCAGCCTGTTTAGCCATGAATCCCAAGAGCAGGAAAAGTGTCAGGGAGTTGAGGGTACGACTGGGCCTCACTGGCTGTGACCTTACCCCCATTCATGGGCCCAGGGGCTCCACATTGCAGCAGCACCCTCTCCAAAGCATTTGCTGCCAGGAGACAGGGCTACAAAGGGGACCATGATCATGTCTTAGCCCCTTCTGATGCAATCTGAATTTGAAAGGGAAGACATTCATGTGGAAAATAAGCATTTCAGTGAAGCAGGGTTAACTGAGAATTGGGCTACAAAGTCTGGAATTTTAAAACCTGAGACATTCAGATAAAGGTGTTACAACTAGAGGGCACAGAGTGGGATGGTGTGATCACATGAGGGGAAGATCTACTTCTCCCAGTTCTGTCAGGTTTGTGACCACAAACACCTGATGCTCATGCAAAGATCTTTCAGGACCTCCAAATACAGAAAAGCACTTTGAAGTGTCAGGAGAACTGAGGCAACTGAGAAACTAATCTGGACACCAGACTCCAAGTGAAAGCCAAAATGAATTTGGTGCTTCCTAAATACCCAGTAGGAATCTATCTGCTTTTTTAGGCACTTAAATCCAATCAATCCTTGATTCATCATTGGGTCAAATGTTTCAAGGACAACTCATTTTGCGGGAGCCACTGGCTTTTTTTTAAATTGAAACAGAACTTGGGGCTGGAAATGCCTAGAAAGGAAGAGAAATAAAAAGATAAATAACTAGATTCAGTGCTCAGGTTCGTGATGCTCCACCCGAGTTTCTCAATCTGTGATATGAACACAAATGCAAATATTTGCACAGGAAATGCCAAGCAGTAATCAACATTATGGTTTAATTTTAGGTGACAGGAGCAGAGAGTTGGACTTGATGGTCCTTATGCGTCCCTTCCAGCTTGAGATATTCTGTGATTGTGGTTCACTCTCCAAATCCTTGTGGGGCTGGGTCGATGCTCTTGGTGATGGTTCTCCTGTGCGTTGAGAGTTCAGGGTGAACAGAATGAATTTGGATTATAGATTGTGGTGCTGGTCTTTAAACTGGAAAAGCTAAACACCTGAGATTTAGGACTTAACCTCCAGACAAGCCCTCCTCCAGCACACTCCTGGGAAAGGCCTCACTGCAGCCAAGGGCATTTCCCAGCACTGGGGCAGCCCAGCTCAGAGGGCTGGGAGCCCTCCAAGAGGCATAGGAGCCCATCCAGCCCATGGCCCTGCCCTACTGTGGGACTCGGAGATTTTACAGGTCTTTTACAACCTTAACAATGCCATCATTCTACCACAAACTGTCCCTGCTCTTCCTTTCATCTGTCCCTCAGCAGTGATGTCAGTGCTTCCCCCAGCACCTCTGGCTAAAGCAACTTCTGGCTGGCTGGTGGAAGTTGCTAACTAACTTCCTAACTCCTTGTCCCAACTCCTGCCCTTTGAGCACACACAGAACACAAATTCTACTCCAAGCCCAAAATTATTCCAAGGCCACACATGAGCAGCTGTTGGTGTGAACTTGGAAACACACTCTTGCCACAGCTGAAACTCAGTGGCTCCTAGGGCTCTCCCACCTCTTGTCAGGGGCTTTCATGGTGTCAGACAACAATTTACCTCTAACACTGCTCACATCAACCCTGGCACACACTGTTAAAACTTTTAACTAAGGATTCCTGGGATAACCCCCACAGTCCCAAGCCCCTGGACCACAGCCCCACAGATGTGGGCATGACACAATGCCTGGGCTGCAGAGCTCCATCCCCACCTGGAGGACTGAGAACCAGGATTGGAGATGTTGCTTGCAGCTCACAGTTTTTAAAATCCCAGTACAAAACCCCCTAGAAGCCCAAGCTGTTGAGAAGTGTGTCAGGTCAGGAGTGCTACATGAGGAAAAAGGGAGAAAAGAACAAGCATCTGAACAGGGGCTCAGCCCCAGCTCTGACCACAGAGGAGAAAGGCAATGGCACACATCCCTTTGGATAACCCTGCTCCCTGGGAGCAGAGATGTCATGGACGGGATACCCACATCTGAGACAACTCTGGTGGCCCCTGGAGCCAGAGCTCAGGCAGGTACTACTGCCCCAGAGATCCCTTCAGGGTGTCTCCTGCAAGCCCTGGAATGACCCATACTATCACAGGATAATTCAGGAACCCCATGAGGTCTCTAGTTCTACCTTCTGCTCCCAGCAGAGTCATCTATAGGATCAGACCAGGTTGCTCAGGGCTTTTTCCAGCCTGGTCTTTACCCTGCCTGGTCTTTATCCAACCTACCAGGATGCAAACCCACAAATTAGCACAACAATTAGCAAACCAAACTAACACTTTTCCTTGGATGTTAGGGAAAGGTTTTAACCCCAGAGGACAGTCGGACATTGAATAGGCTCCCCAGGACTACCAGAGCTCCAGGAACATTTGGACAACACTCTCAGGCACAGGGTGGGATTGCTGGGGTGTCTGTGCAGGGCCAGGAGTTGGTCCAGGATCCTTGTGCTCAGGATATTCTACGATTTGTTCTACTGACTGCCAAACACATTGAACAAAAGCTTTATCTTTTACTTTTTTATTTAGCTGGTACCTAACAAAGATTTTGGCCTACATGTCCCAGTGACATCCAATAAAGCTCTGCCCACCTAGACATGACCAGGGTCAGGCCAATGCTTAGCAGCCTTCAAAAGCCCCCCCAGCCAGCTTTTAGAAGACCAACTGTGGAGTTGTTTTTGCCTTAACAGTGAGGCCCTGAGCTCTTCATTCTTCCAGGTATTGGGTACAACTCTATGTTTTACAGAAGGTGCAGGTGAGCCCCACTCCCCAGCCCTCCACTCCTCAAGGACTCCTCACACCCACTCCTTGCTTCTGCCTTCTACTGAGGGACAGCCAAGGATCCCTCACTGGAAAAGCCAGGAAGGAGGAAAGCCACCCTAAGAAACCCTGGCCACACACACACACACACAGACACGGTCCCTCCGCATGCACAGAAACACACACACACACGTGGTCCCTCCAGAGAACATCACAACGTGCTGGATGGAGGGCAGAATTTTTCAAGACAGCTCTCATCTGAAAGCATTCTGCTCCCTCCTGCTCTGCTCCTGAAATTCAGTGGCCCGTGTAAGGATAGGGCTGTGCATACAGAGTCTGTCTGTAGCCAGACCCCGCCAGCCTATTCCAACCAGTTCTGACAGCAGGATCAGTGTCTCTGAACAGTGGTCTCTTCCTTCAGGTTCAGGAAACAAAGCACCAGCACAGAGAACAGGTCCTTGCACAGCCCCTCATCCGGCAGGGAAGGGCATCGGCACAAAGCACAGGCTGACATTCCTGAGCACCTGAGAGCAGCTGGGGACACCTCTGTGCACACAGTCACACAGGCCAAGGACACTGGGCACAAAACACACATTTGCAGGCAACCACGATCACTAGCTCTGATGCTCACACAGCTTTAGCTAATCAAACAGGGATCGCTGGGTGTTGGCACAACCACATTCCGGACCAGCGATCCTGGGGCTTGCAGAGCATCTCTAGCGCTGCTCTGCACACGAGCCTCCAGCTCTGCCACATCCTCACACACAGCCTCTCACCAAACCATGGCCGAGCTAGGGAATGATAGGCTCTTTGGGAAAAGGAGAGACATGCTGCATGCAACAGGCCACAGAAGAGCACGGAGAAAAGCAGCTGCCAGCACGGAGCTGCTGCATGGCCCTGACAGTGCTTTATAAAGCACGATCTGCTCAAAAGATGTTTCTGTTCATCACAAAATTGGCTTAAAGTTATCTAATTCAAACAATACAAATGAGTATTTGCTTTGCAGCTTCTTGGATTTTTTAATATTCCGGAAACCTGCACTGGTACATGCTGGGGGTCATCCATCTGGGAGGAAAGGTCCTGCTGGACACCAGGATGCCCATGAGCCAGCAGTGTGCTCCTGCAGCAACGGAGAACAGTGTCCTGGGCTGCACTGGCAGCTGTGTCCCAGCCGGCAGAGGGAAGGGACCTTTCCCCTCTGCTCCACACCAGTGAGGTCAGCCTGGAGTGCTGCGCCCAGAGCTGGGCTGCCCACTGCAGGAGACAGGGACAGACAGGCCAGAGTCCAGCACGGGGCCGTGAAGGTGATGGAGGGACTGGAGCATCTCTGCTGTGGGGAGAGGCTGAGAGAGCTGGCACTGCCCAGCCTGGAGCAGAGCAGGCTCAGGGCATCTCATGCCTGTGGATAAATAGCGGGGTGGAGGTGCAGAGGGAACAGGGCCAGGCTCTGCTCAGCGGTGCCCAGGGACAGCCCCAGGGGCCACGGGCACAAACTGACACACAGGAGGGACCCTCCGAGCTCAGGAGACACTTCTGCACTGTGAGGGTGGCCGAGCACTGGTGCAGGTGCCCAGGGAGGTGCTGCAGTCTCCATCCCTGCAGAGACTCAAAAGCCACCTGGACACATGCTGGGCAGCCAGCTCTGGGTGGCCCTGATGGAGCAGGGGGCTGGGCAAGGTGACCTCCAGAAGTGCCTCCAACCTCACCCAGCCTGAGATTCTCTAAATTATTTTTTTCAGGAATTTCCTCAGCCATGGGGAAGAGAACTTCCCCATTCTTGCCATCATCTGAGGTATGGATTATTAATTATCTCCAGGGGCAAAATTGAGCCTTTAAGAAAGAGCACCAGCTGGGACCATGCTAATGCAAGTGGCTCACAAGAGCACTGCAGAGACCTGCTGGGCTGAGAGCTGCTCCCTTGGATCTTCCCCTGTCTTCTGGCATTGCCCAGGGCAGGTCTTTAGGAGACTAATGGCATTGTAGAAAATATTTGCTTTGAATACATACGGGAGCACTCATGAACACCCTTGGCACAGGCAGGTGGCCCAGTGGAGAAAGATAAACACACACCTCTTCCCTTCCAAATCTGACTGCTGCTCCAAAGCCAGGAGCAAATGCCTCCTCTGGAACAAACCAGGAGCCACAAAGTGCTGCTCCTGGTCTCTTGTGCACCATGGTGAGGTTTTGAGTGAGCCACGGTATTTATCAACAACTCAAAACCACATGAAATGTCATTCTGTGCAATAAGAGGCTGTTCATGTTGCACATTTCAAAAGAGTAAATAGATTCTGTGAAAATGGAGATCAGAGGGAGAAGGGCAATAAAAGCAGCAAGCTGCCTTCAGCTTTAGGTTCAGACACAGCTGACAAAGCAGAGACACTCAGGCTGAGTGTCACCTGCTGTATCCAGGAGTGTCACTGCCACCAGGACCAGCTTTTAGGCCTGTGGATTTGCTCAGACCCACAGGTGGGGAGAATGAGCAGTTGCCATGTGCCTCCCCAAAGGGCTCAAGGTGACACCATCCAAGCTGAATGCTGAGGCCAGCAGGCAGCCTGAAGCCTGGGCATTTCTGAGGGGCACAACGGGGACACCCACAGCCACATCCCACTGCCCCCTGAGAGCACCAGCCCTGCTGCACCATTCAGACCTGCACAGTTCGGATATTTTTCCACACTTACAAACAGCCAGAAACAACTGAACAGGATGGATCCCTGACCCCAAAATATTTCTAACTGTCCAGCGTTTTATCTTTTTTTATAACTAGTAGAGAAATAAATCCCGGACCTGTCCTGGACCATGTGGAGCACCCTGTCCACAGCCTGGGCTGTTTGTCTGTGTGCTGCTAGGCTGGACCAAAGCTCTCCACGCTGCAGGGCCCTGTCCAGGGTTGCAGTGGTGCCACTGCAGGCTCCGGGACAGCACCTGCTCACTCGGTGTTTGAGAAACACCTGAAGAAACACGGCCGAGCGTCCACCGTG
>VZRM01003758.1:563242-650647 GCA_013397955.1 Grantiella picta | reverse complement strand
CTGTGCTCAGCCTAGGCATTGCAGCTCTCAGCCCCCTGGCACCGTGGCACCTGCCTGGCCTTTATCCCTCACCTCTCTGCGCCGCCTCTGGGCTTTTCTGCGGAGGCTGCAGCCAAGGCAGAGCACGGCGAGCAGCAGCGACAGGGCTAGGAAGGTGCAGCAGTGCAGCTGCACGGACCACAGGCTGCCAGTGCCGGTGTCCGTGCCGGTGTCCGGCTGCCACACGTCCCGGGCTGGCACGTCCAGCCGGGCTCTGCTCCTGCCGGGACAGCTGTGAGCTCTCAGGGCGCTAGGCCGCAGGGAGGCCCTGCAGAGCCCCGGGAGCAGGGAGAGCCCCGGGCGGAGCATGGCCGAGCTGCCTGAGGAGCTGCGATCTCTTGATCTCTCGGCCTCAGCCCGATCTGAGCTCTGTGCAGGGTCTGTGCAGGGTGGTGGCATCACATGTGATATTACAAGGCTGTCGCCTGGCAGCCAGAGGGCTGGGAATGTCGAGGCGAGGCCTGAGCCCCAGGAGCTTGGGGATGTGCTCCCCGGTGCTCAGCGAGGAGCTGCTGACACGTCCGACTGGGTACTCTTGAGGTGATGGCAAAGGGAGGTAAGATGGTAAGACTAAAAAGGGGCAAATTTGTTTGGGCTGCTTCTACCCTCTCACTAAATATGGAGACTCTTGTTGCTTATCTTGCTTACCAAGAAGTTTCCCTTGTTCTGAAGATTTGGCATTGATTCCCACTTTGTTACTTCAGCAAATGACTTCTATTTCTGACTAACAGTAGAACTCAAGCTTCTTGAGACTTGTGTTGGAAACACTGTTAAAAGAGTAAAAGTGAGTTTAATAATCTTCCCTCCTCAGTTTGTTGCAGGTGATTTGCGTGTCTAACTTGGTTTTGGGCGATGTGTTTGTGCAAGGCTTTGAGGGAACTGAACTGTTCTATAGACTGAATAGGATGTAAATGAAACGATTCGGTGATGCAAAATCTCAAGAGTTTATAGGAATAAGGGGCCTGTGGTAACATTAGTTAGTAACAAATCTGTTGCAAGCTAGTGTATGTTGTCTTCACCACCTGCCTCCTCCTAGCTGAGCGATTTAAGGTGACAAAGCTCCAAGTTTAAAATTTGCATGGATTTTTTTTTTCTGGGCTTTTCTTCTGGCTACATGTATTCACAAATCGTTCTGAATTTTGGGGCTGTTGGCAAATGGTGTGCTCATGTATTTTTGTACTCATTTGGTATAATTCTTGGAGAAATTACTACTCTAGTAGCAGAGTTATCTTAATTAATTCCTCAATTTGGTTTTGCAATTTGTATCCTTCTGATTACCAAATAAAATTATTTGATGGATCTCACTTCAAAAAATGTATGTTTCTACAGTATTGTAATCAAATGGTAAGTGGGTAAGGATTTAGTGCTTCCTACTAGCTTGGTTTGGAAACAAGTAACAAGCAAGCAGTGTGATGTTAGGGCAGTGCTGGTGTCTCTGTGGGTTACCGGTGCCCTCTCGAGGTGAAACCAGGAGATGCTGCCGTCTGACAGCACTAGTGTCAATGGACTGCTGCCTGCTCAGGGCTTGTAAATAATGACCTCAGACCCATGCTTGTAGCCTGATTTTTCTGCTTTCTTGGTTTGTAGGTGAAAACGCTAAAGAAGATCTGCAAGGGAAGAAAAGTCTGAGTGAGAAAGTTTCTCTCTATAGAGGTGACATTACGCTACTTGAGGTGGATGCTATTGTTAATGCTGGTAGGTGGTTAAATATTTTATGTAGTAATGTCTTGAAAATCCTTTATAGCTCAACAGTACAAGTGTGAACTCTGGAAAGGTGCCTAAAACTTTTGCGTCCTGTGGAAGTCTGTTGGAAAATACATCTGTTTCCCCAGTTTCTTAATGTTGCACCAGTTCATCCTGTGTGCATTTACTGTGGCAGGGATTATTGTGAAACTTTTATAGCACAGTCGCCATGAAAAAGTTAATGATCTGATGTCCATCTTTTGACTTCACTTGGTCAGCTGAGACTTCACACTTCCTGTTGTAGAAGGCTCAATTTTGATACTAAGCTAATGCAGTACGTTCCAGTCTGCTTTTATAAATGAAGCCACTTGTGGGCTAGGTAATGTGAAGACCTTAACAACAAGGTGATAGCAAAACAGAATTTGTTTTATGTGGTTCTCATATTTGCTTTCTTGTCAGGAAATTGTATTTTTCAAATTTTGGGCCATGACCTATAGAGCTGTAAGTGTTTTAATACCTCTTCTCTCTCAGCGACCATGTCTCCAAGTGTGCAGCCAAGGTGAAGAACTGTGTGTAGCACCTCGTGACAAAAAGAGGGAAATGCTTGTGCAATTAATTAATTTGTGTATTGGGTTATCGTAAACTAGTTCAGTTTTTTGGCAAAAAACAAGGGGAAGGTTTACTCCTATGCACATACCCCCAGCCAAATCTTGCCTGCACTCCCCACTCCAAAAAGAGTGCGTGGTTTGTGTGTCCTGGGGCTGGAAATTTTTTCCCCAAGTATTTGAGTGGCATTGATTAATTTTCAAGAACTAATTTTGGTAGTATTCATTTCTTGGAAAGAAACATACAGCAATGTCTTCTCTGTGATGGAATAAATTTCAGAGGTTCCCAGGGTTGTAATGGCCAAAACTGATGTACTTGCTTATCAGAGGAAAATGCTATGTGGAGCTACAGGTTCATGTCTGTAATGAACACAGGAATGTTTGCTCACACAGTGTCGAGGGTAGTGAACAGATTCTCTTGGACTGTTTGATGTTTATCTCTTGTATGACATC
Organism: Grantiella picta; assembly: GCA_013397955.1. Lineage (NCBI taxonomy): Eukaryota > Metazoa > Chordata > Aves > Passeriformes > Meliphagidae > Grantiella > Grantiella picta. The sequence goes on along the minus strand of VZRM01003758.1, from coordinate 647,867 downwards.
CCAGTTTGACAGTGGACATCTGCCAATGGGTTTTGTGAAGTACAGGTAGAATTCTTAGCTTTTTCAAAACACATTTTTGCATTCCAAGTACTGAGGCTGCTATTCCCATGCAAAAAAACTTTAATTAATCTTCTAGTTTACTGATGCACAAAAACCTTCCTAAATGACAAACAATACAGTAGCATCTGTGTAACTTGATACTCTCCTCACTGTGTTGACAAGGCCTCCGAAGCTTTAATATTTAAATTTTTTTCCCTCATTCTTTTTTTAAGATGATTTTTCCAGTGGTGCCTTTGCTGACTTCCTTACTTTATTGCTTTCCAGTAAGTCAATGTTAGCATACTTCTCTCCACTTATCTTTAGCTTCGCTTTGTTCATAGGCCTCTCTTGAATTACGGGCTGGAACTAGTTATGGATTAGCTTTAGAATAGAAATACTCTGCTTTTCTTGATTTAAATCCGCTATTAATTCTCCTGAAAGGTCCAAAAAACCTATTTTCCAGACTGCCAATGTTATTATCTGTCTGCCATCCTGGTAGAGATGCATCCTGGTAAGAAATGCATCTCTCTGAGACGAGAAAAATAATCAACACATATCAATATGCAATTTCAAGAAAAGGTTTAAAGACCACTCAGAACAAAACAGACTGAGGTTGAAAGACATAAAGAGGGACATAACGTTCTGAAAGTATCTAGAAAGCTTTTGGCAAAAAAGTTGTTTCTGCTGTTGTCTTCTGTAAATTGAATTTGTGCTTAATGGGAGATTCAGATTAGATGTTGGCAAAGCTACTTATTGAAAGGAACGTATTTATGGAGTGATACTTTGGTATCAGACTGACACAAAGCAGCAGTTCTAGGGCCAGGGCATTGGTACAGGTAGATTTTTGAGATTCTTTCAACACTCTTCTGTAACCTTTCCCAGTTCCTAAAGGACCTAATATATTAACTGTTATGAGATATCAATAAGTTTAGATTAAAATACTAACCTACAGTCACTTTGGAAAAACCAAATGCTCTCTGTATGTCAGTGCAGTACTGAAGTCTAAGCCTTTGATTTGCTCATGGTTTCAGTGTTACTTTTTTTCTGTTGATCTTTCAAGCTGGAGGATAGCTGGAAAGCTACATTAAGAAGGTGTTTTGGTTCAAGATCCATATTATTTATGCAAAACATCTGCTGTTCTGAGATTCTTTTAAAATCAGACAGTTTCAGTGAAATTGCCGTGTCTCTTAGATGTTATCTAAACCCCTGTTTCTGCCCCCTACGATGCTTTTGCAAAGAACTCCATTGTTTTTCCTTTTGCAACAGAAGTTATCCAAGTCTCAAAGACATAAAACACTTAGTAGTCATAGTACCAGCTTTTGTGTGTAAGTTGAATAAAATGCAGCCTGTTGAACATGGAATAGGAGATGGGTTTTTTGGAGGTAAATCTGTGCAAGTTTTGTTTATACTTAATGTCTTTTGTCTACCCCAAATGTTAATGATTGACTTCCTCCACTCTGTTGCAAGCCCTGGATTAGGTAGGTAGGAAGGGACCCTCCTGAGACTTTCTCTCTGAATTTAGAAATTCCATTATTTGTCTCCTGTGAAAAACAGTTTAAAATACAGCAAGTCATATCCAAATTAAAGCTGCAGGAAGATAATTACAGGTTGAATGTTTACATTGACTTATGAGAACAACTAAATATTCCTAAGGTAAAGGGAATGGTCCTGCAAATTCTGAGGCTGTGGAAGGACTCCAGGTGGTTCAAACTGTCTCCAGATTTGGATACAAACATACTGGCAAAAGAAAAGTATATTCTCGGGTATGTGAGGAGGACACAAGACATAAATGAATATAAACAGTGATCTTGCGTAGCTAAATATCAGGAAATCATTGATGAACACTGCTGCAAAAGGATCCCTTTTTCTCCTAGACTTTTAACAGAACAACTGAATGTTGCTTGCTTTCCAAAAATATTGTACATATGGTAAACTTGTGCCTTTGCTCATTGTCAAAAGAACCGCATCAAAACAGCATCTTTGAAACCATTCAAGACTAGAGTGAGGATCTGAGATGTATTGTGAGAGAGAAAGGAGCTGAAAAAAGGAGCTGATGTGCCATTTTAATAAAATTGATGTCAGTTATCTACCCTGTAAATGTATTTTCCTTAGAGAATGGTTTCCTAAAACTTTCTTACTACTGATTGCATTGCAGACAGGTGTTAGTTTCACTCGATGTTTTGCTTAAGGTGTCCTGTATTCCATTTCCTTTTAAGGATTCAGGTAAGACTTGTATGAAAATCTTATTTTTACTCCTAAATCCTCCTCTGCTTTGTTGTTACACTTTGAGAATGTAAACAGGCTCTCCTTGAGACTTGTACTTACTGCATAAATCTGTGCTGACTGGCCTTTTTAACAGATTAAGTGTTCCTGGATGTCACTTCATCCTGATGCCAAAAGTGCTTCAAGCACTTGGAAGCCGGATAACCACAATTAGCCAACATCCAAATAACTCATCAGAACGGAGCTCGGAGGGCATGTGGTGTGTCTGTGTCTAGGGGAGGAGAGAGAGGGGTTGTTTAGTCCCTCTGGCGATCCCAAATACAGAAATAAGCAGTAAAAGCCTCAGGAAGGTTTGAAGAACAATTTCTTCAATATTTATAGTATTAACTAAACAGTGAAGGCTACATTTCCTCTGCATTTTTAATAAGGAAAATTGTCACTATTTATGTCATATGCAGTAACTCTCTGAAGTAGGTGCAGCAGTGGTATTTTGGGAGTGGGGGTGACGTGGATGTCAGTACCTCATATACCTTAAGCAGCAGTTCATCACTACTGACCTCAGGTATTCATCCTCTTCCTACCCATTAATAAATCATGCTGTCCGGTTATAAGATAAGGCATGTACTAATATGCTTGTGAGGCAGTTTTTACTAGGAGCAAGATCAAGGGGAAACCATTATGTTGAGGGGAAAAAAGGATTCTCCTTATTTTTATCTGATGGGGAGGAGGAGGTTGACAACTTGCAGAACACCAGAAGAGATGGTATTTCTTCTTATCTTTGAAAAATATTCTTGGTATCAGTACAAAAATATGGTACTGAGAACAGAAACCTTTAATCTTCAGGAAAAAGGAAGTTGTTCAGTTCTATTCAATTAGGTATTTCTGGTAATAAGCCTGTAGTGTTGCTTCTCAGTTTGCAATTAGAGAGTTCCTATGGTTATAGCAGCTAGGTGTCTCCCTTTAAAATGTACTTGAGTGCTGGAATCATTCCTAATACTGAGAAATTTGGGGGAGAAACTCAATTTTTAAAGGGAATATTTTTTCCACATGAGAAAACAATTGAGAAGTAAAATCTTCCTCTGATAAAGAGAGAAAAGAGTTGGTGACTAAAATAAATAAACAGCTCTTTATGTCTTTTTTTTTACTAACCTCTGATGCTGGAATTTAGTTACTGAGCCTCACATTGCTCGAGAAGAGGTTTCCTCTATAAGAAACCATCTACCTGTGTGCAGTGAGTTGCCTCAGCTGGGAATGCTGGTTTGGCAGGCACAAGTTCTCAGCTTCCTTGGCACAGTGTGCAGGGCCAGCTGAGGGAGCGGAGGGGACAGTCTCCTGGTTGCTTTAAGAGGCAGAGATGTTTGCAGGGAGTGAATTACCACTGAGTCTTTTTAACAAATTCATAGGAGTTTAAAATGCTTGTCCTTCTGTACCTCCCTGTCCCGGTACTGAACATATGTGGAACTGAAAAATGTTCAGTTTTAAATACTCTGTGTTTGCTTTGCTTGTTGCAGGACTGGTTTCCACGGAGCCTCTGCCTGACTCGATTTAGAGGATGAAATAGACATTTTCATATTGAGTCTCACCTTTCCTAGTGAAATACACCTTTCTTCCCTCAGGCTTCTGACTTCACAACTGTTTCAGTATTTTTGTGACACAGCAATATCTTATCCCGTTTTTTTTACCTGGAGATAACAACATATTTTCTTCCAGATTCATCATTTCCTGGTCTTGACCTTGAGTATGATTGTTTAACTTTATGAGGTGTCCCTTTTTTCTCAAGTTCAAAATTGCACATCAAGGAAGAAGTGCTATATATGTATTGATACTGAATATATTATCAGTGAATTATGCTTATACAAGTGTGTAAGAATAGATAGGGACTGAGCTCTGCCTTTCCACACAAACAGCTCGTTAATGTGCAATCAGTCACCGCAGTTGCCTTGAACTTGGTGCTTAATGAACAGGTGGGGAAAAAGGATGGATTCTAATCTGGAACAGATCTGACATCAGGCAATTTCACTGATTGCTAATCCATTTCATTTGGGAACTTAATTTATCACACAGAATTTTCATCTTGTAACTTCTGAAGTAGAAATTACTTCTGAAGTGGCCTGTCTGAATATTATGAAGGTATTTGAGTCAGTCACTGAGCCTGATCTGGTACTGTGCTTATTCTCCCCCTTTTTATTTTACAGTGACCAGTAATTCTTACTCTAGAGCTCATTTGAAATTGTTCTTCAATAATTCTCTGTAAAAATAAGTCCCTTAACTGAAATGTTCCTGCTAGTGAATGTGGAAGCAACAAAATGTAAAATCTGCCCTTAAGTTGCTTATAGCATTTTGACATGGGAATTTTGCATTTATTAGCATTGATTTTTGTGGTGGATTGGTTTTTTTGGTGGTGGTTTTTGTTTTTTTTTTTTTTTCTGGTTGAGCTAAACATAAATGGTGGATTATAAAGAGAGCGTCTTAGTGAGTTTGCTGTCCATTAGAATATTTTGTAAACATACTTTGCACGTTTTATTTCCAGTGTACAAACAGGGAAATGGAAAACATGTATTGAAATCTCTTGTATGGAGCCATCTGGCATCTGCCTATGTAACTTACACTGTTGTAATTTCCTCTAGGAATAGAACAAATATTGCTAACAAATTGTTGTTAATTTGGTTTTCATCTTTACTGTGAGCAGACTGTGATGTTAATCAAAGGTTTCTCAAGTTAATTTACAGTTGGTACAATTACACTGGTGTGTAAAACCCCAGACTAATTTATATACAGTCCTCACTTATTCATCAGGAAAGTCAGTGTTAATAGTTGAGGGAATCGGTCATTCTCAATCGTGACATCTGTGAGTGAGTTTATTACTGCTTTCTGTGGAAAATGCTTTAAGCCTGGCTGGTGAGCAGTAGATGTGGTTAAACTTGCCCTCTACTTTTGGTCTAATTTCATTTCAATGCAGCTCTTCCCTGTAGTGTAATACTCATTTAGATGAAAAGTCTGTGTATAGTGACAGTGATCGAAAGAATGAAATGGAAGGCAAGTACTGCTGGAAGTGAGGTTTAATTTAGGTGGAAAACTGTAGCTGCTGCCTCAGTCAAACACGATTTGCTGTAACCATGGGCCAAGGCTTAAGGCTGAGGAGGCTCACTCAGAATGGCACTGCAGGAAGGGTGCAATGCATTCTGAAAATATCTCAGGTATAGTTAGTATGACTCAAAACTTAAGCATTAAAAAAAGAAAGGTTTGGCAGTGCTGCAGACACATGTCAGGGGTGAAGGTTGTTCCTTGTTCTGGGGTGAACTTTGTTCTTTGTTCTGGGGTGCTTTGGGAAGGGGAAATGAATCGTGGTGAAATGTTTTCATTCTGGTATTCCCTCGGTGTGCTCACAGGCATGCCATGTAGCTAATGGAGGTGGTTTCTGAGGGACAATGTGCCTCAGATGTTATCCTGCCACATGGGGCGTGGTGCCAGCGCGCCCAGAGTCCTGGCTGGTGAACGGAGGCCTGAACCTCGTGTGCCTCAAGGAGAGCTTTGCCACTCAACCTGCCAGATGGCCAGGCACTGCAAACAGACAGGCACTTCATGTTAATGATAATCAAGTGATGATTTCAAGCAGTGGGATGTGAGTGTTCAGTGACTTAGTGAGAAGCCATAAAAAAGAAGCAGTAGAGAAGGAAATGTACTTTCCCCTGGAACAATGCACTCAAAAGGCTCCTTAAACTAACAGATTGTGGGCTGAAGCACCAGACACATGCGTTGAGGTTCAGAGCTATGCTTTTCGACTTTTGATGTTATTCTGTGCTCCCATAGAAGGCTGAGTGGAATGAGACGAGTGTGCATGATCTTCAAGTGTCTGATACCCAATTATCTAAAACTGGTTTTCCAGACAAGCTGTGGATGTCCCATCCCTGGAAATGTTCAAGGTCAGGTTGGATGGAACTTGAGCAATCTGGTTTGGTGGAAGATGTCCCTGCCCATGGCAAGGAGGGGTTGAACTGGATGATCTTCAATGGTTCCTCCCAAAAGAAGTCATTTTGTGATTCTAGGAAATACCCTGACATGAAGTTAATGGCCGACTCTCTCTTCTGACAGGATTCAGTGTAGTCTGTTTTTCTTCTGAAAATCTAATATGAAATGGGCAAGGTAGGCATTTTAGTAGCCTAATCTAACCTGATGGTCTATGATAGCAGGATTTATTTGCAAGTCTGTTTTCAGTGCTGATGCTGTCAGGACAGTGTCTGTTTTACCTAGAGCAGTGTGTTCTCCTTATTTCTTTGTGCATCAGTTGTTGAACCCATTTATTATCTCTGAGGCCAATATGACTATTGATCCTTCATGCCATGGTTACCCTGGACCTTTTTTGTGTGACCTCTTTCTAGAGGAAGCCAGCAGCATACAGGCAAAACCCCTGCAAAGCTGGATTTCTTCAAAAGTCTGTGGCTTCCCTTAGCTTAGTGAAGCGTGAGGTGGTGTGGGATGCCGTGAATCCTTTCTGACAGCAGGTGGCAATAGTGCCCCTGTTATCGTGAAACCACTTTTTGGCCTGCGTACCTTAATTTTCCTGGGCATAAAATCGGTAATGACTTAAGCAGAGGAAACAAAATGCATATATTCGAGACGTGCTTGTTGCATAGGCCATCGATACAGCTCGTGCTTATTAAATGCCGACTCCATTTCATTATGTGTGTTCAGCGTGTGTTTGAAATAGAGCAGGAGACAGGCGTGGTTTGGAAGAACTGTGAGCATCTGTTTTACTTCATAGAGGAAAATATTTTGGAGGGACCTTGCTATCAGCCTGTCTTATCATACATTTGACAGTGCAGCTGTCATCTTGAGTGCGCTGGTGGAGCAGAGCGGTGTAAGAAACTACTCAAGGTCGTCTTGAACAATTATGCTTCGTTTCATAATATTAAATCCACTTTTAATCAGGACTTGTGGGGGATTATCTAAAGGATTGTGGGTTTTTTAAGCCGATAGTTGCAACAGTGTGTTCTCAGTCAAGACAAGCATGCAACGTTGTGGCTTTTTTCAAGCTTTTGCATTTTAAAAAGCCCAAACCAGTCAAGTAATTTCCAAGTGCTGGAACACAAAAGAAGACTTCTTTGAGGCCTCCTCTCTCTAGTTACAAAATATTGGCAGTGAGAGGTCAGCTGGTAGGCTGAGATTATCCCTGTAGTGTTACTATTGTCCCCCACACTCCTTCACCCAGGTGTATGTATACTTTTCCTGCCTTTCTGTTGTCACCATGAACACAGTGGGTTGTTCTGGTTTTGCACAGATGTTGTCTCGATGCCATCTCAGTCACTGTAAGTAGTACAGTAAGGTCAGCATGGGAATTAGCATTTTTATGTGTAACGAAATCTCATTAAATATATGCAGTTGAGTGTAGAATGGGGGAAGGTCTACTTTGATTGGAGCAAGTAAGCTTTAGGTTTATCTTACCTAATTTGCTAGATGCTGAAAATGAGGGAAAAAAGCAGTAGGCAGAGTTGATGTTCAAAACTGCTGTTGTGCAGCTGGCTGACCCTGTCTGTCTACTCTGCCTTCTCCTTGAGCAGGAGGAATTGCTTTTGCTTAGTTCTCTTAGCTGCTAGGAGAAGACCAATGCTGCATCTTCCACCCTTTGTTAGGATTTCAGGTTTGCCTAGTGCTTTGCCATTTGCTGCAGGTCTTGGAAATGTTAGTCCCTTGAAATACAGTTTCCATTACTTGTTAAATAAATAATTATGGACTGTGAAATGCAGTTTAGGTTTTGTTTTGACCTGTGGCTGTTAGCAACTGACTCTTCTGAGACAAGAAAAACATTTCTGTTCGCAAAACCACAAGTTGCTTTCTCTAGGAATTCAGAATGCCTCTCACGTAGAAATTAGTGTTAAGGGTACAGCTTGGCTTTAAAAATCTGGGCTCCAGACTCCTTTGTGTGACCTGCTGTCACGGTCATAAAAATTAGTAATGGCAGCTAAATATACATCAAAGCTTAGTGGAAGCTTGTGACAGCAGTATTTGCTTGTTAATCCAAGCACAATGGCAAGTGTTATTTGCATCAAGTGCAAAGAATAGTCACGTGCATATTAATATACCATTGTTCAGAGTTGTTAGGATGTGTTTGGGAGTTGTTTTAATTACAGTATTGAAAGTGCTGCAAGGCCCTGTGCTTTCCCCACAGCAGTGGGGTGATGAGCTAGTGCTGCTCCCAGACTTCTTCCCTTCACTCTGAGGTGAGCAGAACATTCCAGGTTCATGTTAGTATCTCCTGCCTGGGTCGTCACTCGCACAATGTGTTTGAGTGGCCATGAGGGGACACGGGTGGTCCTGTTCCTTCCTCCCTTGGGGTACCCTGTCCCTAACACATTCCTGCTGGCTGCAGAGGAGCTATTTAGAGCTGTGCAGCTTCTGGCCTGAGCTGTGCCCGAGGGCTGGCAGTCTGCTGAAGAAAAGATGGCTTGGCTCTTGCAGGAGCGATGTTGTAGTGGCCCTTGTTCTCAGATGGTTTCACCAGTGAAGCCTTGAAGCCTGGGGCTTTCATTGTCTATTGTGTCTGAGTAGTTGAAACTTGTGGGAAAAACACTGATTTGGGGAACTTTTTAGGATTATTGCTCCTTCTTTCTTTTATCGCTTGCCTGTCTGTGCCGCAGGAACTTTAATCTGGTGTGCAACATGAATCACTTAAATATGTCTCTGTAGCACCTTCATTTTGTGCTTTAAAGCTGGTTTCTGTCGAGTAATAAATAGAAATAGTTAATATCTGGCATGCCTCGTTGTGGGCTGCCTCAAAAAGATGGTTCTGCCAGCTATATTTGATTTGTATTTAGAATATTTTGCATTGCAAATCCATGTTAGAAATGCTTTTTAAATTTAAAGTGTGAACCATATTGCTTTTTCAAGGGAACTGTACTCTTGTGTCTTGTGAAATAACTTTTTATGTAAGAAAGAGGTATATTGCTTTCAACTCTATCAAACCAGGTTATAGAGGAATGTAAGTCTTCCCTGTGACTTGATAGGCCAGATAATAGTAACTGGCGACCCATTTCCTTTACATTTCTGAGAATTTGTGGTGTACAGGCTATTTCAGAGGAGCTCTCTTTTCTCATCCTGTCAGTTTCAGTCCACTTTGAGGGGTTTATGTTGAGTGGTGTGGTCTAGATGATTTGACTAGTTCTGAATTTCTACAAATCTGGGTTATGATATTACTCTTTCTGAAATTAAAATCAAATTCTAGAATGATTTTCAGAATGGTCAGCCAGTGAAGAATTATCTGCAGAGGTCACTGAACCAGGGAAGCTGAGAGAAATTCACAATTTATTAATGACAATTTAATTCCTAAGGTTCTGAAACAATTTTAATTTTAGGTTGTTCCATTACATTAAAAAATAAAACAGCTGAATCAACCTTGGGGGAAGGGTAGATCAGGGCAAATACTTATTTCTTAATTTTCTTTGATTCCTGGGACGAAGGCATCTCTGAGTGCTGTAGGCCAGACGATTTTTGCTATGTCACAGCAGAGTTTTGCCAACCAGCAGTTCTAGCCTTGGCCGCGGTTCAACTAATTATAGCTCTTCCCCCCCCTCCCCCACTACTAGATGACAAACACAGCATTTCAGGGAGCTGAGTGATCAGTGTTAGGGCTGTTTCACCACAAAGAGTGCTTTCTCTATCTACCCCTTCCCAACCGGCTTAGGAGGCCCAAACTTGGAGTTTTGGCAGACCTTACAGCCCAAAGGCTCTTTAGGTCAGGAGTTTACAGCTTCAGAGGCTGCAACTCAGGTTTAGACTAGTCCCCACTACCAGTAACAGATGAGATTAAAAGAGAAGCTCTTCCTTAAATTTGAAGTGAATCCCCTGACAGACAGGCCAAGGGGTGTTTCCAGGTGGGAGTGCTTACCTCTATAGCTCTTATCAAAGACCCAGCAAAACCTTTGGGACTCGCTACTTCTTTCTCAGTGCCTGTGTCCGAGGGACTGAGTTGCGTGTGGCTTCTCCTCTCCTGTCATGCTGGCATTGTCAGTCTGAAGCCAGGATTTGAGTCAGAAAGTATAACTTAGCAACACCTCTGCTGCCTTCCTTTCCTGCCCTGTCCTCTAGTGCTAGCACCCGGCAGAGCAGCTTGTGTTGACTGCAGCCTCTCTTTCTGCCCTTTCCACCCTTATCCTTGGGGAGGAGGATGTGAGAGGGGAAGCATTCATGGGATTGCCTCTCTCCTTTGAAAGGCCCCTGTGAGCTGTGACTGGATGTAGCCTTGTAGCTACAAATTGGTGTCTCAAATCATGACCTTCTGCCTGTGCTTTCAGCAGCCGGGGAAGCTGTGCTGATGTATTTAAAGCCACTTTTTCTTATTTGGGCCACTGCTAATCATCCAGGAAAGCTGAGTTTTGTTCTTCTTGGCGGCCTCTTTTAGAGAGCCAAGGCTATTCTGCTTTGCCTGAGGGTGAGAGTGAGATGGATGGCACTTCGGTGTCTCTGCTATAGACACTGTGCCTCAGGAGTCTCCCTGGAGCACTGCTGGAGTCACTTCATATTTCATAATTCCTTGCTGACAATTAAGTCAATTTGCTGGTGCAGGCATGATGGAGCTAAGCTAGGACATGTTTCTTTTTTAGCCAAGATATGGAGTGAAAAGCTCACTCTTCTGCTTTGATTAAATTGAAAACTGAAATATATTGTTACCTGTCCCTGGCTTGGAATGTGAATCCTATTTATCAGTGGCATTGCCATCCTCTCTGGACTTCCTGCTCATGAATTTATTTTCCTTTTTTCTTATTTAATGGGAGGAAGACTCAAGGCAGGAATGCCTTGATATTTGGTGCTGGAGGAGGTAAAGCATCACTGCTCAGTAAGAAAAGATGCAGCTGTGAGCTGGTGCCCGTGGAGCTCCAGTGAAGGACTTGTTCATGGAGTGAGTGAAGAGCATAGTTTCATCATCCGGGGCCTTAGGAAAAGGGCATGGGCGCATTGGATCTGTGCAAACTGAGAAGTCTCTCTCTTCTCCACTGTGGTCTTCTGAATCAAGGGATTAGTTTTTAAATTCCTTGGCCAAAGGCAACATTCTTTCTGCTAGAAGAAATATTGCTTTGATTAAAAAAAAAAAATTAAATTTTTTTTTACCTCTCTTAAACAACATTATCTTACCAAATCTTGCTAAATATATAATTTAGCAATTATAGTAGTTCTACCTTCTAATTTTTCTCCAGTCCTGGCATGAACACAGTACTGCAAATGTGGACTCAGTCTGGTGAGATGGAGGATGATTTAATGTTCAGACGTGGAATTTTGGGTGCTTTCTGATTGTGGTGAAATCAGTTTATGAATTTGCTTACACTTTTTTCTTGGGGTTGTTATGCTGTTTAGACATGGGTTCTGTCTAGATGATGTTTATACACTTTAAGCATTGTATTTAATCCTCAGTATCTGTACTGCAGCGTATAATATATGTATATTTGCACTCTTTGTATTTTGCTTTAAAAAAAAATAGCTGCAATTTTAAGTGTTTCTTCCACACCAGCTAAGGAGATAGTCTGAAGCATCAGCAGTCTGCATGGCGTCGTGCAAATACTGAAGATAAATCCTCTATAATTAGCAAGACTGAAGAGTTTTAAGTTATGATCCTGAATTTTGATCCCTTGTCAGTGCATATAATGAATCTATGAATTAGGTGAGAAAGAAAATGTGCATATGAACTGGAAATAAAATCAGTTGCTGAACAGCCCTAGCCTAGGCTTTTAATTCAACTTTGGTACAAACTAGTCGAGGTATCCCAAAAGGCTGGTTCTTAGCAAACGAGGTAAATGTGTTAATACATCTTCAGTGGTGCACAGGTCAAAGGACTGTTTTCATATTCCTGAAGTTTCTTTCAATTATATCTTCTTTTAAATGCTTTTTTCTTTCTCTGTGGAGTATCATAATTGAATTGCCTGCCTTGTAGCATGCCTGCTTGCGTGAAGATGGCTAATGGGAGAAGGAAATGGCAAAAACACTGTTTGAGGGGATTGTTTGTGGGTTGTTAGTACTGTTCTTTTATACTGTGCAACTGGTGGTTCGCTTTCTAACGAATCAGAAGCTGATTTGTTAATGGATGTAGGATTTCTATTCTCAATTTATGTCAACTATTGCATCTTAAGGATGGGAAAACCGCATCTGCTACTTCCAAAGCATCTTTCTTCCTCCTTTGTCCAAAATATTTGCTTTTCAGAATGCATGGGTACTCTTTTTGGTACCAACACATTATGCTTCTGAAGCTTAATACCTACATTGCATATAATAGCTTGCAAGTTTGTTGGAAATGCTGATTTTAAATAAGGCACTTGTGTCACTCAAAAGATTTGAGTTTAAACATTGAACCTGGGAAAAGCTGCACAAGTTCTTAAATTCAGTGCAGGCGTAGTCACGTTCACTTGGGAAGGATTGTTCATACATAATTTAAGGACGTATAAAAGTCTTGAAAAATGATGTGTTAAAAGACTATTTCTCATTGAAGTTTTTTTTCCCCCGGTATTTAATAAAAAGGCACTAAGTTTTGTTCTCTTTAAAAGCTGCTCTCTAATCACTGTAGTTCATTATTTCAGCTTCAAAGTGTAGTCTGTACAGAGAGGCAATGAGGTGTATCCACATCTAGAAATTAAGCAATAATCATGTAGTTTAGTGTTTCAACAGGCTTTGTTCATTAGTAGGTACAATGATCCATTGTAAGTACTTGCTGTAGTCATGATGTTCTTAACAGTCTGAAACTTAAACTCTCCCAGAATGATTTTTTTTTTTAATATATATTCCTGACTGAAGTGGTGCTACCATGGGTACCAAATGTGTCTTGTGTAATGGTAATTGTTCTGCAAAGTCATTATGAGAAGAATGTCAGACATTGTGTGTTGGTGTACTGTGTGTGTGCATATGTTCATGGCTTTGGATTTACCACTAATTCACGCTTGCACTAAGAACAAGAGCAACAACAGACATGGCAGAATGATTGGAAAAGCTTCTTTAGGGACTTCTGAACAAATTGTAGCAAGAGAAGGAGAAACAAAGGCACAGCAAACACTGGCAAAACAGAGAAAGGGGAGAATTAAAACTGAAGTGTAGGAAATGAGTGGGAGAAGGAAGCTGACACGGAAATACAGGAGGGTCCATGGGGAAAAAAATTAGTGGTTTGATAGGCTTGGATTATTGAGGCTTATCTTGTCACTGAGTCCATGGAGTCACTAAGACAACACCTCCAGATTGTGAAATTTGGTCAGTAAAACCAGAGGATGTGAAAAAAATGTATGCTTCAATGTGAGAATATGAAGGATTGATGCTCTTGAGTGGGAGAGACCCACTTGACTAAGGTGTTGTGAGTTGGGGCTGTAGTTATACAGCAATTTGGAAGCTTCTCAGCAATTGAAATGACTAATACTTTACCCTGAATGAGAGGAGTCTGTCTTTGGCTTGAACTCTTCCTCTAGGACCTGCCAAGACAGGGCTGTCCTGGGCAAGTGCATGAAAATGTGGAAGTCAGCCACGCTGAAATTTCTTTTATCATTTCTTTCTGAATTTCTTTCACTTTTCCAACCTTAGTGGAGCAATTTGCTTTGTGACTGTACATAAATAATTTTTCTTGATAGTCTGTGCAAGGTAACTGTAAAATGCTTACAGGGGGTGGGGAAGGAGAGGGGTCCATGTTTTTAGTTATTTTTGGTATTGCAAATGGACTGTTTGTTACTGTAGCCAAACCACCTGTTGAAAAGCTGCTGATTTTCAGTTACATTTTGCAGCGCAGACTGTATGTGTAGCCTAGAAGCTACAAGAAGAAGCCATGGTGTGCAAAGATCCTTGGAATCTGGTGGTTTGTGGGGAGGAGTGTCCTGCTGGAGCTGGGGTGCTGCTGTGGCATTTGCACATAGGTCTCACACTCCTGTCTGTTGCATGTTGGTTCTCAGCCAGTAAGCCGAAGTGCAAAGCCATAGCTCATCATTAATGATTAATTATCAATATTTATATCTGCCCCGAAGAAATGGCAAACTGCATGATATAACCACGGTTGCGTTCACGGGGCAAGAGGCTGGTGGTCCCAGACCAACACTGGTCTATCCTTCGCCTCTTAACAAGCATCAAATGTTTTATAAACTGAGACAGAGTTCAAATCACAGCTCTTTTTTTGGGGAGCTCCGGACGGAATTTATTTAGTTTTCACTGTGGAGACTTCGGGTCACTAGAGTGTGCTGCAGTCCCAGCCCTGGGCTGGTGGGCGCTCGCCCCAGTGCTCTCCCTGCCACCGGGCGGCCGGGAATTCTTCATCACCTTGCTTTGCTGTCACCCGGGCAACTGAAGTGAATTTGCCCGCTGTTTTCTTTGTGTTGCACCCTGCTTCCCTGGCAGTGAATGACGTGGTGGCTCGTTAGCTGGGTACCTGTGTGCCCCAGGAGAGCATCTTGTTGTTAAGCATTGTATTGTCCCTATGGCCACCTTTTTTTTGCTGACTGGGGAGCCCCTGTGAGGTTGCCGTGCTGATGGCTTATAAAGAGTTGGTGTCAACAGCATTTAATTAAACCATTTATAGGTGCTGTGTAGTAATGTTTGTGGAGTTGAGCTTTGGAGCTTTGTAGTGGTGAATGTGGGGAAGAAAATGCAGACCTCCTGCACAGAGCTGTGTATGGAAGAAAGCACGTGGTGTATACAGAGTTTGGAAATGTATTCGTTTTCTTTACAAAAAGTCTTAGTTCAGTCTTTTTAGAATAAATGTGGTCTGTTTTCTGTGTTCCTGCAGGTTACTCTTTGATAGAGATGCACAAATTGAAAGTAGTAATTTTTTTTGACATTCAGTGCTTTTCTGCTTGCTCAGGAAAACTTTGTACAGTTGAATTCCTTTCATATTTTTGGTGAAGGCTGAGGCGGTCTGGATGTCTAGCTTGAGGACAAATCCAAAACTGTAGAAATGTAATTAAAAGGTTTTTTATTACTTCTGCTGTCCTGTCCTATTTTAATTAAGTTCAGCCTCTGATGAAAATTGCGCTCTGAATTATAGTGGGAAATCCATAATGTCATCTGTTCTTCTTGGATGAAGATCACGGTTGACAATTCTCCTCTGCGGGCACGCTGTGAGTTTCTGCCGTGAGAGGAGAAGCTCAGCCATGCAGGGAGCAGTTTTCATAGGGACAGGGCTGAAGTTGGGAGGCTTCCTACAAAGCAAGGGGCAGTTGCCTTCCATCTGAAGTATGAGATTAACCTGTGTTCCATGTAAGTTAATAGGTATTTTTCAAGTTGTGATTTTCCAAAACCAAACCCTGTTGAGAAGAAGCCCCATTATACGTACATTTCTTTACCTGTGCATCCTGCAAGGAGTCCAACAAATGGTGAACTTGTTGCTTAAAACTCTGCTGGAAGGCAAACGAATGCAAGGGCAGAGCCCACCTGAGCACCGTTAATACACAGCAGGATTATCCACAGTGATGAGCATCACGCTCCTGTCAAGGATGCTCTTTGGTTCCCCTCACAGCTCTGGGTGCAGTTCCATGCCCCAGGATTCATCTCATGACTCGTTCTGTGAAGCAAGCAGACCGTTTTGTGCAATTCAACGGAGAACTGTGGGAAATAGGTGTGTGGATTAGGAAAGTTAGGAAAAACCACTCTGCCAAAGGGCCTCGTTTCCCGTTCTCTCTGATAACTTTGACTTTATGCAAAAATAGGTTGTCCAGCTATTTTCTCTGTTGAGCATATTTGGTGAAGTGGCCACATCAGAGCGGCTGAATCTTTAAGTGCTGTTAGTGTTTTATAGCAACGTGATAACATTATTTAATCTGGAAATAGTTACTGCTGCTAATATGTCTGGAATTTGTGCCAGGTGGTCATTTGCTTGTCTAGAATGATACGAGCTAAACCTGAAAGAAACCAAACCCCAACCGTACAAACAGGTCTAGCAGCTTCAGTGTGCATACACTGCATAGAGCTGTTGTGTCCGGTGTCTTTAATTGAATGTGATGAACATAGGATTGGCATAGCAACTTCTGAAAAATAAATATTCTTTTTACAGGCCAGTGAGGGTTGGAGGCTTCTTGTTAATTTTTGTTTCACTAATATGAGAAATACAGTTTTTATTATTTTTGAGCTGTATGTTTAGGCTGTAAATTTCCTTGGAAAGCTAGCAAATGGAACATGCCTATGAAGAGATTAAAGTAATTATACTGCAATGCTCCACTAGCAACAGAGAGCAGTCTGGGATAAAATTATTTGGAGAGATGCCAAAGCCAAGTTTGGTTCCGTTTTAAGCTAAAACTAATTAAAGTTGTCAGGTCTTACAGTGGTCAAAGGTTGCTTAGCTGCTACTTGAAATAAATGAATCTTTTCCTCAGTCAGTAACGTTAACAGCTACATGTTTGCAGCTGTCTCATAACAAAAAAAGCTCCAAGAACCTTCTAGTTCTTGCGTGTATGTTTACCTTTGTGCATGTCTATTTTAGCACGTCAAATAATACATCGTGGCCACCACAGGGAGTTTTGAGTCTTTTTGTCTGTTTGCCTTCTCCTTTGTGATTTAATTTCACTTTCAAGGAGGAATTCTTGTGGAAGAAACTTCCTCAGGAAGCTGCTTTAACTCTTTCTGGTCCAGAAAAGCTGCTTTGGGTCTGTGTATTTAAAGATTCAAGATTCAGGAGAACAAATAAAGGTTATTTAAAATGTAAGGTCTGATAGGATATTAGATTTCCTAAAATATTCCAGTACCCACAGGGAGTGCACTTTTTCAACAGCATGTAGTGACAGGACAAGGCGAAATGGATTCCAACTGGAAGAGAGTGGGTTTAGATTAGGTATTAGGAGGAAGTTCTTTGCTGTGAGGGTGCCCAGGGCAGCTGTGGCTGCCCCATCCCTGGAAGTGTTCAAGGCCAGGCTGGATGGAGCTCTGAGCAACTTGGGATAGTGGAAGGTGTCCCTGCCCACAGCAGGGAGTTGGAAATAAGTGATCATTAAGGTCCTTTCAAATGCAAACCATTCTGTGATTCTATAATTCTAAGTTTTTCAAGTGTCATGTGCCAGATACAATTGACCTCAAATTCTATTGAATGAGGAGTTGTTGATCATGAAGATAGTCAGGTTTCAAGTAAACACTGACATCAAAATATTCAGATCAAAAATCAAATCAAATCAAAATATTCTCATGGCATTTTGAAGAAAGGGGAGTTTATACTTACGGTCAGTAGTAGGTTTTTGTGAGAATCTGTATAGGGAATAATGTATGTGTATGTGACAAGGATACATTATCCATATGTTCCTAAAAACTAGAAATTATTAAAAAGAATGGAGTTGGAGATTGTTCTTTTATTTTTGTGATGTGTATTAGTCAAGATTTGATCTTGGCATGTTAAAACTGAATTTTTGCAATCTTGCAGTTTGGAGGTAGAAAGTTTGCCAATGTGTTTTGATATTTTACATACACAGTTCTGGCTGCCTGACACAAATTTGGAAGCAGCTTCACTTACGCACCTGTGCATAAGTGCAAGCACACATGTGTTACACAACATAGCCAAGCAGGTCATCCCTTCATGCTTTTCTTATGGATGAGTTGTAAAACTTAGGCACTGTTTGCCTTTTTTTGGTCATAGTAGGGCTCTACAGAGTGGTGCTGGGCCAAATTGCTGGGTGAAAGTGGTGGTTTTGCCTCTCTAGAAATAAATTTCTTTGCATTGCTCGTTAGTCCAACTGTTTCCCCTCTGGAAACAACAAAAATGTGTTGACAACTTTCAAAATTCGTCTAAAATTTTATTATTACATTTAGATCTGTTTGGACGTTGGGTGAAAAAAAGATCAGAGAAGGCAGGTAGTAAAAAGGCTGCTGCCAGTTTTACGTTCTTCTACTAAGAAATAGCTTTTTCTAGAATTTCACTAAGCTCTACTGTAGATTTGCTATGAAATTTGTGTCAAACTTGACTGGCTAAATTCCAACTGGGATAATGAATAATTTACCCTCGGAAATTTAAAAAAAAAATTTTATTCTTGTTTTGTTTTACTGGAACAACTTTAAAGTGGTACTTCTAGGTATACCATGTGTGTATATATATGTATTTTACTACTGATATCCTTTGTGTGTGAATATAATGAGGAAAATTGAAGACAAGAGTTTGAAAGTATGATTTGGGATTGGATATCTGTTGACTTTGTGCTTTTTGGTGTCTCAACCTTGATATTTCATTAAAGGTATTGGGTTAAATTGACCTAGAGTGTTAGTTTTGGGAAGTAAAAAAGCTTAGTGGAGATTGCAGGCTGCAAGGAGGCACTTTTACAGCAACTACGTTGCCAAGGTATTTTTCATATAGGAAAATTGTAAACATATAAGATCAAACTGGTTGTGTAAGACTTGCTTTGAATCTTGACGTCTGTAGCGTCTATGTACAATTTGAGCAATCAAGTTTAAGTGCAATTATGAAATAACACTCTTTTCTTTCCTGTGAATTTTTGGTGTTGCAGACTTTACCCTTACAGCGAATTCTTGTGTCTGTAGCTGTTCACGACAAGCTCTCAAAAGCAGCTACACAGAGGAGGCTTATTTAACCCGAGGGGAGTGGCAATCCAAAGCGACGCTAACGAACCCTGGGGGATTTTTGGCGTAACTTGTACTTACAGCAGGTGCTCTCTAAGCTGGGCTTTAGCAATTTGTTGCCTTAAACTGTGAGGAAGGCAACCTGTCTGATCAGAATGTCAGTTTATGAAACTTCCATGGACATGGCTTGAGTGATCAACGTGTAATGTTAAAAAGTTAATGAAACCTTTCTATTCAAAAAGGAAAAACAGACGTGTGCTGAGCACTTTTAGAAAAGCGTAAAGGAAGTGCTGGGCTTCATTTTTGGGTGAAAGAATCTCAAAACTGTTTATTAAAGGGCATGTAATAAGAGTGTTGGACTGGATGCTGTCTTTAGATGTTACTCTCCTAAGAGCTACTCAGCCATGGCAGTTCTTCCATGTCTGTTGGGTGTTCCCCTTTTGCATGAAGAAGGAACTGTTTAATCATATTGTGCTGCTCTGTGTTCATGGATGCAGGGAACTTGGGCTCTACATTGAGCAGTAACCTCTAAATGCCAGCTTTCTTAATGCAAAAAGTCTCTTTGCTGCTGTTGCTGTAAATTTCCTTGACTAATTCCTCTACCCAACTCCTCTGTTCTGCCCATCTCACTCCCCATGGGAGGGAGGACTGGCTGCCCGTAGCCCTTCAGAACACACATAGCTTCAGTGTTAAACTTCTCTTCCCCACCTCTGAATCTTCTCGGGGTAAAAGCAGGCAGATTCATAGTCAGCAGGTTATAAATGGGCAGTAGAAGGACTGGGCATAAATGTGTACTCTGACATCCTTAATGGAGCAGTTGTGGATGCAGGGGGAATGGAAGGCAAAGGGACTGTGCGGTTGCCAGGCTGGCATGTTCTCCCTAGACATCATCCCCTGTTCCTCCCATCAGGGAGAAATCCTGGTTAGACCGACTATTAGTCTTGTGTGGTAAGGCATTTCTTCTTCTTAATATCATGGAGCAGATGTTTCTCACTCTTAAAAACCAAGCTGCTCAGGCTTCTCAGGCTCATTTCCCCTCACTGGCCCTGTCATCAGGAGTAAGTTTAAATTTTCATAAAATATGGAGGAAATGCTTCTGCATTTGTATTTTCCATTAGCACTGATGTCTGGAGCCATTTTTCTCTTGTAGGAAAAAGTGCTGTAAGCCAAGTCTACCTTCTCTAAATATTTTTTCTTTTGCCTTGTAATGAGTGACAGTTCAATTATTTCAGCCCCATGAAGCTATTTGGAATGCCGTGGAGTGACACATATATTTATATATATGCACTTTAGTAGTTAAAGCTGACCAAGGCAGTGACGTGAAGCGGTGCACTGTATTCCTAGAAACTGGAATATCCAGGTGGCTGTAATTGGATGATTGGAACGTGATACCTGTTGGGATTTGCTGTTGGTTTCAGTAATAAACAATAACCACTAAAATGGAGATGTGCAGCCACATACACACGTGTTTCGTACCACAGCATTTGAATCAAGTACAGAATATGCAGAGGAAAGTATTTTGTTGTTTCCGTGCACACAGAAGTCTGGAGTATTTTCTTGTGAAGTTCACAGTGGATTGCCAGATTTTTTCGAATTTGCTTTCAAAACTACACCATGGCAAACTGTATTTGCTGCTCGAGTTGTTAATGATACCTAGAAACCTTATGTTAATCACTAAAATCCACAAGTCCCAGAACAAGCAAACAAATCAAAGAAGTCATGGATTAGCTTGTTACGCTGTCCTGGATGACTTGTTTTTCAGTATGCTTATGGGGATTGCTTTCTGCTGCCCACTGGTTATTTAATCCTGTTTTAACACAGAAATTTGGTGGAAAAAGCTACTAAATCTCCTTTTCTAAACCAGGTCTTTATTTTTTATCATGGAACAATTGAAATGAATGTGACCACATGTTTATGAAGGCACTAAAGCTTGTAATACCTTTCTTGTTTGCTCTGCGTTAATTAAAGCTTTTTTGAGGGCTACCAGTGCCAGGTAGGAAAGAAAGGACTTTTGAAGCAGAAACTGCATGGTTTTGTAATTTTTTTGTTTGAATTTTAGAACTGTACTATGATTATAAAGGAGACAGGTCTTCACATAATGCCAGAACAGTAACCGTAGCATTTCAATTACGTATCTTATTTAATCAGTAAAATTAATGAACTTTCAGTACTTGTACATGAGAAGATGATCTAAGGGATATGATGTACACATCTGTAATGGTTTTTATCACGGAGTCTTTTGCTGTAAGTATTGAGTATTTCACACTGAAAAATACAGTGGAACTTTTTTGCTTACTATTGGTAAAGAGTAAATATGCTCTTCATGATTCATACCAGTGCTTGAACAAATAAGTATCTGCTGCTTTGTCATGAAAGGCCCCCAGAACTTCCAGGTTGCAGCTGGTGAGAGAGGACACGTCTATATGTGAGAAAAGATTGATCAGATCTGCCAGTTCTGCTATAATTTGGTTATTGCCCATTGCCTGATCAATACTGTGCAAATAGAAAACGCCAAGTCCAGGAGGAGTGAAACTCCTGCTTTTCCTGGTCAGCTGTAACTGAAGTGGCTGCTGCCTGTCTCAAAGAAAAAAGCTTTTGCTTTCATCTGTGGTCTGCAATGGAAGGACAAAAGGGGAGACTTTCAATAGCTGTAATGAGAATCAGGAGCCGAAATCCCATTGACTTTTAATGAAGGTTAGGGGCAGATGCTTTTGTTGTGCATCAGAAACTTCCTCTTTCTCAATTGTCCGAGTTGCTGATGGTGGATGAGTTTTGCCTGTGCCACCTTCTGGGCTCCTACAGGAGCAAAAATTACCTTGAGTTATGTTTGCTGTGAGGCCCAAGTTAAACACAGATCCCCTTTCATTGTTTCAGTGAGGGATGGTCAGTAATCACACCCCCACCTCTGTGCTTCTCCTCTATGTGCTGCAGAGCCTTGGGGAGATAAAGGCACTGAGAACTTACTGCTGGGTTACTCTGTGCTGCAGCACTGGGTATCTTCGGAAAACAGTGAAGATATCCCCAAAGTTAGATTGTTCTGTTGTGTGGGAGAAACTTTATCTGGGGACCTGCAAAAGGTGCTGCAGAGGTCTCTATCAATCAGTGCTGGAAGTACCTTCTGTGTACCTACATGTGACTGTGCTTACGGGAAAGGGAGTTAATGATTAAAATAATTCACTGCCTGAAAAAGTCACCTCCCTAATTTTTCTTTGATAATACATGAAGATACTGTCATAACTTACACGTTTTATAGTAGGGCCAGTCACAACCTTGGAAAAACTGCTGCTGGGATACTAGTGTTTTAAATTTTTAAAAGCCATTTAGGTGTTCCTCTCCAGGTAAGCTTTTCCCATGCTGACAGGAAGCTGCTCCCATGCCGAGGATTGGTTGGCACACACACAGTTGCAAAACGCTCTGCAAAGTGCCCACGCAGCTTTCCCACTGTGGCTCTGGGACTCACGGAATAGGGTCACAGCCTCCCTGAGTGAAGCAGTGGGGAGGGAGGAGGGTTGTCTTGGGAAGTATATGGGAAACGCACTGACTGATTTCTTTGAGACTTGAAGTATTCCTGGATACAGCATGGAATTAAACCTAGCTTTAAATCTTGTTTGCGCTCTCCTAATTGCCAGCTGGTTCCCCTCTCTCTGCATCTGTGAATGCATTGTGTATTGTGTGCCATGATCTCTGGGAATTTAGGACTTGATTTGTAGTTACTTTTGATAAAATTCTTGATTCCTTCCTCTGTGCTTGAAGATCTTTGTATTTTGTGGGCTTATTTTAGGTGTAGCATTTGGTTTTAAAACACAAAACTGGTTTAACTATGGGAAGTCTGCAGCAAGTCTCTCTGTATTTCTGCCTTATTTTAGGAGTTGAGAATGAGATGCATCTGTATGCAGCCCTCACTTCTTTTGAAAAAGGTCTTTGGATGCATTATGGATGAAGCTAGAGACAAAGTGCTTTTTAAAAAGTTTATCTTGCATAGTCACGCTATATATGAATGTACAATCTATACTTCTTACAGTGACTAGCCTGGTGTCCACCTTCTTTGCTTGTGGCTTTCCTCCACAGTTCGATAATCTTCTTTATTATTCATATATGAAATGATGAATGATTGCTTTATAAAACTTCACCAATACAGTGTTGGGAAGTATTGAAAGCCACGTAGGCTCACAATTTGTCTTGAGCTGGGTTTCCCAAATACCTGTTCTTGCCTGAATTGATACTTGCCAAAGCTGCTCTTCCATATGGGCTGTCTGTAGGAAACCACTGTTCTTGCAAATTCATGGGCTTACCTCCATGTGTGCTGTACATGGATTTTACTGTACCATTCCATATCAGAAAACTCAGGATCACAAGAACTAACATGCTTTCAATAACATTATGAAGTAATCTACATAAGTGCTTGTTTTTCTTAAAGGGTAAAATATATTTTTATAAACTGAACAGTTACTACTGTAAAACTAAGCTGAGGTCTTTGATTTTGGCTATTAATATTACACCCTTCAGCTGTTTTGTCTGCATCTTTATGGTTATGTAACTTTATTTTTGGTTTAATCTTTTCATTATATAAGCTTTTGTCATTTCTAAGAACAGATTATGAAAACACAGGTCTGAAGAAACTAGTCTTGGGTGCTTCAGGAAAGAACTGAACATAAGGGCGGAAGTATGGTAATATCTTTGTTACTGATTTAAGAAAGAAAAAAGGTTGGAAGGGAGAAAACAGGGAACGGTTTCAACCACCTGAGCAATGTTTTTTTGGCTGTTGCCAGTAGTGTCTTTGTGCTAGACATTATGCTCCTGCATTACCTTTATCTGTGTTTGCCCAAAACCTAAACTGTTTTCTGAGTGTTTTGATAACTGAGAATGTGACAGAAGGTTATTAAAAAGTACAGATCTTGGAAGTCTCCAAAATAATTAAAATACATAAACCACCAGTAAGAAGCACACAGCAAACAAGTGGTTGAATTAAACCAATAACTCTTTAAATACATAACATTAGCAGCTAGTGTACTGACATGGAGGCTGTACTACAATTCCTACCAGCATTGTTTTAATGATGGCAAGAGCTGCAATACAGTTTTAGAGACTACATTAAAAAAAAAAACAACTAAGCTTGGTGGGTTTTAGGTTGGATCTCATCCTCCCTCCTCAATTCACATGGATTTTGTTCTTCAGACTGCTTTTCTGCAAACTGTTATGTGGGCTGAAGGATGGAGTTGGTACCTCTTGCTTGTTAGTATTTAGAAAATTAAGATGAAAGTAGGTTTGCCGCATGAGTTTCTGTAAATATGGTCAAGGCTCAAATAATGTTTGTTGCTTTGCAAGGGGAAGAAGTGTTATTTAGGAAGCTTTGAAGTGAGTGTAGCTGAGAAAGTGGTTCTTGCAGGTTTTTGGTGGACTTTGAGGTAATGTCATCCCCATCATTTGCTTTCTGTTAACTGGTGAAACTGGGACTCACGGGATTGGTGGAGTGAGCCTTAAGGAGAGTTTAGACTGAGGCTTTTCTGCCTTTATATCTGTCTGTGTTCTGATGTCTTTGTAAATGGAACTCTCTGGTTTTGCCATGAGAAGTCATGCGATTCATTCAGTTTCAGCTGCTAGCAAATGTTACCTTAGGGCTTATTTTGGTTTTAGGCTTTGCACAGCAGCGGTGCCAGCTCAAAGATGCCCTTCATATTTCTGTTTTTGCTGAGATTGGTCGGATGGTATCTGATGGATGAATCACTTGCTGTGACAAAATATATGTGTGTGTATATATATATATATGTAGATATATATACATATATATGCATAGTTATAGTTATAGCTGTAGTTATGGTAGTAAGGGCACCTGAGAAAATGCAAGCCTAGTCAAATTTTTTAAGAGACACGTTTTAATGGAGCATTATTTCTTTCTTACCTCCACAGCATAACTTAGTCCACAGGAAAATAATTTCGCTCAGGGTACCCCCTGCCTCCTCAAGTCCCCTTTTTTTCTAGCCATGCAGACTTCTTTGGGTATCTGTGTCAGGCTGCATCGTGTTCTCAATCAGTCCTGTGCCAATATTCAGGACAGATGTCACACTCATTTTCATGTCTCTAAATTTCATAATGATGGGAAAGAGGAGAGAGAGTAAAGGAGAGGATTGTACCTATCCAGATGTGAATTCATTTGTGTGTTTTAACTTACTCACTTTTCTTTTTTTCTTTCAATAACTTCATTTAAAAAAAAAAATCTAAAGTAGTACTGCAGGTTTTTTTGAAATCCCTAATAACCTTTCTTTTGGTGGTGGTAGCTTTAACTCAGCAGAATTCCTTGGAATTATTCCTTGGTGTTGTTGAATGTCACAGTTAATGGGATTTCTCTGGAAATACGACAGGTAGCCAGGGCTTTGGAGGCAGAAATCCTTTGTAGGGAAGAAGTTAATGAGACAGACAAGGAGAAATGTAGTTGCAAAAGCATCCACTGAAGTTCTTCGAAATTTTCCATGTGCTTGGGCAGCTTTTTACTTCCCTTCCAGTGGAAGGCTGCTGCACTAAAACAAAGGAAAAATTTGATTTAAACTTCAGCTACCCTTGTCTTTCTGCCTCTTTTTAGGAAAAGCGGGGGGCTGGGTTTGGTTAGTTATTCTGGAGAGGAGCTGCCCAAAATTTATTTTCTGTCTAAGCAATGCAGTTTCATAAAACCAGAGGTATTTTGGTGGAATGATAACTTTGAAGGCTTTTTGTTTTCTTAAAAGTTTCACGTGGCTTAATTAGGACTCTGTATTTCCAAATAAGAGCAAGATTTGTGAGTATACGTGCTTAGGCTTCTCTTAGTCACATCTTTTCAAATTCAGCCTTCTCAGTGCTCTTGGAAGAAAACAACAACAGAAATGTCTGAATAATTTAAAGCCATCTTTAAAGCAATATGTTACGACAATTTTCTTTTCAAAATTTCTGTGGCATGGCAAGATCATTGTCTTAGAACTGTAATGCAGGAGCTTAGTAGGATATCAGGATGCTATCTACAGTGTGTGGTAACAGAAAGGTAGCGCTGGGTACTGCATTCATTATGGCACTATTAAAAGTTACAGAAATATTTCCTGTTCTTTCTCATGGAAATTATTATTTTTCCTTGACTCACAACAGGAATGCTCAACTAGTCATTGAAATATCATTACCAGATATTTCGAATACATTGTTTTCCTTGGGAAAAAAAAAATTATCAACAAATTAAAGCGTGTATTTGGTTGTGCCATATGTACGAATAAGAAATTTGAATATTCATAAATAATTTCCCTTGGATTGCTAATAAAGTTTACAGGCAAGAAAACAAACGGCATGCAATTTTATTCATTAAACTCATTATTGAATTGAAGAATTATTGAAAACTTACTTCTTGAATCTTATCTTTATATCAGACTCTTCTTAATTGCTTTTAATTCCCAGTAACTTTTTTTAATCCCCAGCCTTTTTAAGAGATGTACATGGACTGAAACCCGACATGTGGGATTTGAGTTACACTGAATCTGTTCTTCTGGTATTCTCTGTGCTTTTGGCCATATGGGCATCTTTGTTTTTCCTTTGTGAGCCTCCTTAAAAGCCTCATAGCTTATAGTTACCAGGAACACTTGCTTTTTCCTTCATTTTTATTTTTTTCCACTTTTATAAAGATGTTAAAATCCGTGCAGGGGGAGCAGAGAAAGGGTTATTCACATGAAGCATGGCTGTTGTCACTGTCACCTGGGTCAGGGCAGCCCTGGTGTCAATCCAGGATGGGGGATGGACAGATTGGGAGCAGCCCTGCGAGAGGAACTCGGGGGTGCTGTTGGAGGAGAGGCTGGACGTGGGCCAAGGAGGAGGCCACCAAGTTGATCAGAGGGATGGAGCTCTTCTCCTCTGAGGAAAGGCTGAGAGAATTGGACTGGCTCAGCCTGGAAAAGAAAAGGCTTTGAGATGACTTAGTTGCAGCCTTCCAGTACCTGAATGGAGCCTACTAGAATAATGGGAGGAGACTATTTGCAAGGGCATGGCAGGGCATGGGGGAACATATTCAAACTGTCAGAGGGCAAGTTTAGATTGCATTAGGAGGAAGTCCTTCTCTGTGAGGATGGTGAGGCGCTGGAACAAGTTGCCCAGAGAAGCTGTGGATGCCCCTGGATCCCTGGAAGTGTTCAAGGCCAGGCTGGATGGGGCTCTGAGCAACCTTGTCTAGGAGAAGCTGCCCTGCCCATGGCAGGGGGTTGGAATGATCCCTTCCAACCCAAGTCATTCTGTGATTCTATGATTTTATCCTAATATACTAAGAAAAGTATCTGTTGGCGTTTCAAACATAAATACTTTGATAAGCAACATTTTATTGAGCTGGTTTGATAGCTCTATACAGACCTAGAGGGTTGTTTTCTTTTCTTGTCTCTTTTCCTTGCTGCACAAATGATAAGTTTTTAAACAGCCAACATTGTTTTGGAATATAAATACAAAGTATAAAATTGCTCTAAGACTGAATTTAGTTTTGAGATTGTGTTGTAATGAAGAGGAATAGGAGTAGAGGTAGAGCTTGGTCTTTTTTAATGACATTAATTTTTCTTGTAGCTGCTTTTTGCTTGAACATTTTAGCTTGATTAAAATGAAGCTAAAGGCTCTCCTTTATTCTCCTTGAAATTTCCTGCTGGGCTCCTGGAAAGCTTTTGTTAACTAACGTTTGCTTAGCTGATAACAGCAAAACTGTGGCTTTCAGGTGTGTGTCAGCAGGCTGGAGCTGAGACTCGTGCCTGGTGGGCTGCAGCAGCAGTGAGCCTCAGGGTGAGCTTCCCCGTTGCCTTGGCAGTGATAAATTTCCCTCTGTCAGGTTCTGTTTACCTCTTTGTTTCGTAGCTGTTTCATGCAAGTAACCAAATTCTTTAGAAATACCTGTGTTTTGAATTCCAAGTGTTTGGAAATCGTTGTGGTAGTTCTATTCCTAAAATATGCAGTCGTCTGGGTGACAGCCTGGAGAGGCATCCCGTGGGTGAGAGGAGGAGGGTGAAGGTGTGCTGTGGGGATAACGAAGGCAGAGTGCACATCCACTCATTGCTGAGGAGTGTGCCTGCGAGGAGAAATGATGGTTTGGAAATCGGAATAAATTTGAGAGAGCAAAAATGTCAGCTGGATGATGGGAAAGACTTTGGAGCTTTCTGCTGTGGAAAACAGTCACAGCTGCTGAACTCTCTAATGTGAAAGCAAATGCAACACGCTGCCTGCACCAGCTCCAAGATGAGGGATGGCCTGGCCTCGCACAGCTTGTGCCTCTAAAGCAGCCAGGATTTGCATTTTCTGCCTTGAATAGCAAGTTTTTTCAACACACATTTATAATTTTGAAGTGTGTAATAGTAATGGAGTCCAAACTGCTTCATTTGCAAGGAAGTGCTGCTAAGGAAGGCACTTAAAATGCAAGACTGGAATTTGTTCATCAATTAACCTGTTGGGGAACTGATCTTGCTCTGGGTTGAGCAGATGAGATGCTCACGAGCCAGGTCTTCATAAAGCTTAACGACAGGAGAAACTTTGTGCATCGTGAGCAGGAGCAGTGTCCCTTTTCAGGGAACTTGCCAGGCTTGTCAGGTTCTTAAATGAGTCTTGAAACAGGGCAGTGCTGAAGGAATTTATGCGATAGGTTTATAATCACCTGATAGTTTAATTAATGTAGCATCTTAACTACTTGTCTCCAATTTAATTTTTTCCAGATGTTTAGTTTTAATGAAAGTCTCTTCAGAGACTCATGAGGAAGGTAACATCTGGGGAGAGCATTTAGGGCAAGCTTGCATGGAAGTAAAACAATATTCCCTTAGATGTTACCTTCCACATCAACACAAGGCAATCCTGAGATTTGGAGAGGTTTTATATATTTTTACGTTTATATATGTATACACACACACATACTCTTTCAGATTGGTCAGCTTGGCCTAAATACAGCAAATCTCACTCCTGTGTTTCACTTTTCAGTCCTTGTGTTGACTCTGTTCAGAGGAAAGATTGAGATAAAGACTCTGCTTTTCAATATCTTAGCAAGCTTTTGTTTTTATAGTACACGATAGAATTATCGGCCAAGTTATCTTCATTTTCTATCTGTATGCAAGTACTTAAAAAAATCAGTGTTATTAAATAAGCAGTATTATCAGTCTTAGACGATCTAGTTGCTGTTTCTTTAGTTTGTGTGCCAAATTGATTTTATTTCCAAATGTTTCATGTTTTAGGAGAATACATATTAGGACTTTTAAATGGTAGTGCACAACCCCACCCCCCAAAAAAAAGAATTCCCAAAAAGCTTTATGTTAAAACACATGTTTGTCCATATGTTTTAGATAGGCTATCTATATTTTTGTAGAAAACTGATACTAAATGGAAATTCAAGCCTTGGCAGCTTTCTTAACAAAAGACAGTTGTGGTTGGAGCTCTGAGGTCCCAGGACAGTTCCATTACTGTAATTCCACAGCGTGAGCTTTAAACGTATCTGGAGATTTTAATGGATCACATGGGAAGTAAATCTCTTTGTACCTGCCTTAAGCCATATGTTACTGATACAAGATGTTGAGCTGCCTATCTCTTTCACTTGGTCGCAGCTGTGCACTTCCATAAGGGTTGGGTTTTGAACTGGAAAGGGAAGTTTCAGATTCCATTCCTCTCCCCTCTTACAGGAAATCTCATGCTTTCTAATTTCAATCGTGTAATTTTATAGATTTTTTCCAGAAGATGTAGGTTTTTGATACATCTCTAAATCTAATGAAGCTTTAAAAAATGCTTTATGACTTTTAATGTAGTTCCTTCATTCTTCTATTCCTCTACGCCTTTCCTGTCGCTGATCAAGTTTCTTTGTTCTTGCTATTTAAATAGCATGCACAAAACCTATTTGCACCCAATTGATATTGCTGAATATCGATGCAAAGCAAAATTAAACATTAGACTTAAATAATGGACTTGTTTTTCTTACTCCTTGTTTATTATTTTCTAATATAACTGTAATCAGTGAATATTGTAAACAATTCATATAACTGGGAGACAAATAAAATAGGATTGAAATTTTATGCCTGATAGGACACACAAACTGTTAATGTCAAACATGCAATTTATTTGTAATAAACTAACAATTCCCATTTGCAACTCTAACCACTTTTCTGAAGGCTGCTTGTTTTATTTGTTTTTCAGAAGTCATATTAGTTACTTCACAGTTCTTTTGGGGACACTTTGTATCACTGGTTGAGCTCCCCACTGTGGAAATCTGAGACTGATGGGTTCTCTCTCCATAACCAGGACCTTCTTTACTGCAATTTCTGGAAAAAATATTTATGGCCATCATTCAGTAAATCATCTGTAGTGAAGGAAGGCTTCTTCCATCCAAAATACCTTGATAGTAATTGTAAACCCAATCTTTCTCTCTTATACATAAGTGCCATGGGACTTAAGGCAGTTACTTACTGCTCTTCTTATGCTCATTTTTTTCAGCGTCGGAGGAAGAGTGTATATTTTTAAAACGGAAAATGTAGGTGAGGGGGTGGTGCTTAGAAATCTGCTCCTCACAGAGCTGCAGTAGCAGGCAGCTCCTTTCTCAAAAGTGTATTTTAAATAGCAGAGAGGAGGAACCTCTGTAGAGAAATTTTTAAGTAGTAGGGGAGTAGTGTGATGATGGCAGAGAGTAACTTATTGCTACTTTTTCTCTTTGTAAGGAGTAGCTGGTTTTGAGAAGATAAAAGTGAATGGAGGGGGGAAGCCACCATGAGCAGGGTTGGGGTGGTGGTGGGTCTGTGATGAGGTGAAGTGGCTAAAGGGCAAAGTAGCAGAACTGAGTGGGGGCAGATCAAGTGGGAATGTTGGTGTGGAGGTTTTGAGAAGAAAATAAGTTGATGATGTTTTCTTGACTCTTCAGAATAGCTTTATTCCAGGCAAAGATATAAAAGCCCATATTTAGTATGACTTCTGTTTCAGGGAATAATGACTAGAAGCTTAAATTTCTGTGGAAACCTTAATTTCTTTTAGCATTAAGCAATATGAAGCTTATCCTTTCAAAAAGAAAATTGAAGCAGTTATTAATCATTTCAGCAAGATGCAAATTATATATGTAGTAATGTCAATAAAGTTTATACAAGATACTCTGTATTCAGTGTCTTAGGTTTAACAAGCTGGGCTAATTATACCATGCCATAACTAACCAAGTAACAACCAAATTGATTTTTTTCTTCTTCAAGGTGCTCTGGGCTTGTAGTTCTCATATTTAATATCCCCATGTAATTGCATAATGTTGCAGTTCAGCAAGTCATCAGGGAGTATTTGGATTGTAAGTAGTGTTGTGAGAGCATGCTCCTTCTTGTCCACTTTGTCCATACTTACAAGCTGCTACTTGGGAATCACAGAATGATTTATTGGGTTGAAAGGGACCCTAAACATCAGCCAGTTCCCACCCCCTTGCTGTAGGCAGGGATTGACTCTAATTTCTGAGGAAAAACCTTGTTATCTTAAACACAGAGTAGCTGAATTTCAGTTGCCTGTGTGCGGGAAAGAAACCTTTCTCAGTTTCACATTTTCATTTTCTCTAGTTAAATGAGCCAGAGGCATAATGTTTTTGTAATAATGTATATCTTTTGTAGTTTTTTTCCCTCTGTGGAGGGAATTTGCCTCCTTTTCCACTGTCCAGTCTGCTTCTTCCATGGGCAGTGAGGCAAGAGTGCATCTCTGAAGGCAATCCAGCCTTTCCTGAAAGAGGTGCCTCACAGCTGAGACAGATTGTCTTTTGGAGTAACTGATATCTCTCCATTCCCTGTAGAAAGAGATGGGAAGTATTTAACCCAAGAAAAATGTCTAGTTTAGACCTTTGTCTCGGTCGAAACACATTAAATGTAGCATCTTTCACTTCTTCTTTGTTTGCAATAACTGTCTGTTTCAGTTTGCTACTTCCAGTTAGTCGGACTGGATTTTAGTGGGTGTTGCTACCTGTTAGCATCAAGTTCAGTGGCTTCTTGTTCAGGAGCGTGGACAGCCTTTGAACTGAGACACCTTAACAAGGTGCTTCCCAATGTATTCTCCAAGTATCCAGGTGGTGTTTCCAGGTAAGCCAGGCAGACTTGACTGAGCAGATATGGAAGGGTCATAGAAGGGCTCAGCCACATAAACTAACCCAAAAGTCAGCTTTTTTGTAGTTTGGATTAGGCTTAATGCATTTGTCATATTTTCTGTTACCTTTCTTTAAGTAGGAAGTAAAAAAACCCAAATGTACTGTAAAGTAACATCTTCCTTTATTTCCTTAAAAAAAATTAATGGAGCAGCTAATTCTGTTTAAAATATCGTGGAATCTGTTATGCAGGAGGAAGAGCCACCAAATAAGTGGATTTTGAATCATAACTTGACCAGCTGTGGGTTCCTTTCAAATGTTGACCAATTAATATTGGTCTGAGTTGCAAAACAAAGCAAAAATGGCTTCCTTTTTCATATTTTGTGTGAAGTGTTTTAGTTTAAATATTTCAACTCCCTATACTACTTCTTGAATGAGGTAAAACAGTTAAGATGTAGTGCAAGTTGGCCATTCATTATACCTGATCTTTTTAATAGCTGAAGAAGGCTTGCTTTCACCAGCAGTATAATTTGTTAGGGTTTTTTTTCCCCCACCTTCTTGAAGAGTCAGCAGAATATAAATGGCAGATACTCTTCAAACAGGTACCTGGTATTTCACATCATTAGAACTGATGCTGCTGTTGCCACAATGTTACAAAAATGCCTCCAATGCATCTGTGTTCCTGGGACTGAATTCCAGATGTTAATTTACAGTCTGCCATCTGCTTGGTTTGGTGGCTGTGTCAAGTTGCAGGTCAAAATTATGACTTGTTTGCTGTCAGGAGAATGGCAGCATTTGCAGCAGTCAAATCTTCCTCCGAGTGTTGGCTGTAATTGCAGCCT
Source organism: Grantiella picta (assembly GCA_013397955.1). Classification (NCBI taxonomy): domain Eukaryota; kingdom Metazoa; phylum Chordata; class Aves; order Passeriformes; family Meliphagidae; genus Grantiella; species Grantiella picta. The sequence goes on along the minus strand of VZRM01003758.1, from coordinate 615,227 downwards.
AATGTGTGTTTCCCTTACCTTGCTGGAGGGAATGCACACATAGCTTGGATCTGCTGTAATTTCTGTGACTCTTCTCGTGTGCTCCTTGCTTTCTGGTGTGCAGAGCTGCTCTGCAGCTCTGTGTTTGCTGTTTTCTGAGCCTGTGGAGTGAGTGTGGCAATGCTGGGAAGCAGACGGTGACCTTCTCATCCTGCACAAGTGTTGAAACTCCTCCTTTGCTCAGCAATCAGAAGCCATGTGTGATTTCAGTTCTACAACGGTAGTAAATGTTGTAATCTCAATCTTATGACTGTAGTAAATGTTTGGTTTATTGCTAGGTGAAAATGCTTCCAGCTATTAACTGTGGAATTATAAACTACACGTCTGTAACAGCAAAAACTAAATTTCAGGCTCTCACTTTGAACCCTGGCTGAATGATGTGTGCTAACAAGTTAGTGGGGGGGGTTTTGTTTTTTTTTTTGGTTTTGTTTGGTTTTTTGAGGATTTTTTTGTTTGTTTTTTTGTTTTTGTGCTAAGAGTCTGTTTGAATTAATGTGGAATTTGTGACATGCAGCCTTACTTGGAAACTCATTATAGTTCCAATCATTATCTAACACTTCAAAAGATAACTACACTTAATCTCTTTTCAGACCTATTTTGATAGTTGGTTTTTTACCACCAGCATTTTTCTTTATTTTTTGGGGTTTTTTTGGTTTGTTTTTTTCCTCCATGATCAGATAAAAAGATAGTGAAGAAAGGGGATGATTGATGCTTCTGTGCTGTTGGTTTTGCCCTGGGGATGCTGTAGGAGATCGTTTTGCTCCACAAGTCATAGAGTCATGGAATGGTTTGGGTTGTGAGGGACCTCGAAGATCATCTTGTTCCAATCCCGTGCCATGGACAAGGACACCTTCCACCAGACCAGGTAGCTCAGAGCTCCATCCAGCCTGGCCTGGATTCAGGTTCAGCAGACACACGTGAGCAAAGCATTGCCTATGCACAAGTAATGGGAGTAGTCAAAACTCCTTCAATTTAGCTTATGGGCAAGTCTTCCCTGTAATTTATCATCCTTGCATTCCAAGAGTTCCTGCTACTGAAGCTCCTTAGAGCTGTAAAGCAGTAGCTGAGGATGCTTAGTGCTGACAGCAGACTACCTGGGTTGTCTGCTGCGATTTTTACTTGGTATCAAGAACTGTGCTACACACTTTTTTGAAAGTAAGCGACTTCACTTTTGCAAGATTTGCATCTCAGTGAATGTTATTTCTGTAATGTAAATGCCATGCATTGGATTTTAAAAGTTTTAGCTTATAAACACCACATACAGGTAGTTAAAATTACTTTATTTTTTCATTTATCTTCCAGTAACTTGAATTTATGGCACATCTGTTATTAGGCATATCCCTTTCTTTTTTCCTGGTGAGAAATATGTTCTGATATTTTAACTTATCTTCCTTCTTAAATGGAAGTTGCTATTGAGTCACTCCTTTGCAATGGACAGTAGTTTCACTCAGAAACCTTCTGTAGTAATAATTTCTGGTGGGTGCTTTTAATACATCATGGACTTAACTTAGTCCATGTATATTGGTGCTGTGAATAGCTGTGTAAAAATTCTTTCCATTAAAATGCTTCATGCTCAGTGCTACCCTGCAAATGAAATAATTCAGGAGACAGTTTTTTGCATGTAAATTTTTAAAAGGGATAAAAGCAGTGGAGCAGTAACGCGAGTCTCTAATGTGTTTAGAGAATGAAAGATTGTTGCAATGACTTCTTGCAAGGCAACAAAAAACTTGTATCTTTGCTTTTATAACCCAAAACTTGGGTGAATGAATGTTCAGAACTGGGAAGCACTTACAGCAGTTTAATTAATGCTTACCTTTTTGCTTCTATGTAAGAAACTAAAACGCCTTTTGATACAGCTGAAATGGAAACATTTTTTCTGGAAAGGTTACAAGATATAGAAAATAGGACCTTGTTTTTGTTCTACAGATTTACTTCCGTCCTTCACCTTCAGCTAGCACCAATAGAATTTGCCTGCTCTCCATATAGTGGTTTACCCAGATGTATATATGATGGTAATTGACAGCCCTGACTTAATTGCTATTTCCAGTTTAAGAGCTAAAATCCACCTGTAAATCTCAGCTACAATGGTTAGGATTAAATTGCAGCTGCCAGTTATAAGGCAGGAAAAAAAGTAGTCTCTCAGTTTTCAGGTACCTCTGTTAAACAAATGTGTAGGCTTGCAAACTCAAGTAAGATGAATAAATTCTCCTTGTAACTTAAATTTTTCTGCAATATTGCAAAAGAACTGAGGTTTTGCTGTGGTTTTTATTTTTCTCTCCTACCATGTGCTCACTGTATATTGCATTAAGTGCAAGTTTGCATTTTGGTGCTTTAAATGGCATTTTACTTAGTTGTGGTAATTTTCACATGTTGAACTCCAGTTTGTTAGTGTATTTTGTTTCTTAGATATAATGAAACCCAAGCCCTCTTCTTATGTATCTTGTTTTGTTGCTGCAAATGTTAGTAAAGGATTTCCCAGGGTGGGCCCAGACAGAAGCTGAAATCAGGAGCTGCTGGAGCCTTCCAAATGCCCAAGTATTGTGTATTTTCTGGCAAAAACTGCCTTTTTGGAGCATTCTTATGCCCTCAATGGTGCCTCTACCAACCAGGGAGTCATGGTGATAATTCCACTTGCTGAGCTTTTTTTCAGGTAGGATTCACATGAGGACAGAGGAGGAACACCCCAGATATGTGATTTTTAAACTTGGGCTAAGGAATACTAGTGAGTGGTTTTATTTCTTTAAAGAAAAATAAGAGATGGAGTAAAGAAAAAGTATTGGTGACTAGATCATACTTGTTATGAAAATGTTTGGTTTGTATATTAATAGAAATAGAAAAGTAGTCATTGTTTGTGCATAAAAGTAGCTGGTACTGCTAGGTGCCAAAGAGAGGTTCCAGCAAACCCTATGGAACAAAAACAGTGGGGGAGAGAAAGGATGATTCACGGCACTGAAGAAGTTACAATACCCAGAAAAAGGAAAGGCAGCTCCCCCAAAACTGGTTGAGGCTGGGATGTTCCACGGGATGCAGTGCAATATCTTAATTGTGTTCAGCTTTTGCTGGGAACTTGGAAGGAATCCTTTCAGTGCCCATGCACACGTGGGTGCAGTATTGGTCTTTGAAGGGGATAACACTGTAGTAGTACAAATTCCGTGCCCAAACTGCTTGACCTTTATGGACACAATGTCAAACACTGTCACAGATCCCTTTCTCTGTTCAGAAACATGTTGCTTTGACTCCAAGTTTCTCAGCAGTTTTTCCAGACAGGTACAAGGAAGGTTGAAGGTAGTGGGTGTTCTTCTGGGGGTGGGCGGGGAGGGTGCTGCAGTTGGAATTGAGTTTTGTCAAAACCCCTGAAGACTCAGCAAGGTATTCATAAGATTTGACAGAATAATCCCACGTAGGGTAGGCGCTGGCAAAGCCCCGAAGTGCCACATCTCGGGAATGTGACAAAACGTGGCAGATTTCTAATGGTCTATAAAAATAGAGCCTGAGAGGCAGCGTGTGCTGCTGTCTGCATCAGTCAATTTCTTCTCCCTTAATAACGATGCCCTGAAGGCACCATTCAGCTTAGCTTCAAAATGGTTGTGATGATTAAAAGCAACAAGCTCTTTCAAAAGTATATTGAGATTTAGGATACTCGATTTCAAAACAAGAAAAGAAATTACAAGGCTGGAGCAAACAAGCCGGGATGTGCAGTATCAGGTTGTGACTCCTCTGCCTTACAAAACCAGCCGTGATGCAGCTGTTCAAGTGCAGCCTAATGAAAAGCATCAGTCAGTAATGAGTGATTTGGAAATAATGGAATTATTATTGCTGGAATTGAAAAATACATGAGGGAAAGTTGGTTTGTGAGAGAAATGGATTTAGAAAAAAAATTTGAATGCATTGTGCAATAGGTGATGTTACACTTGCAGTGCAAGTACTTAAATAGTTTAAAAGTTTAGCATGAAATAGTTATATAAAACAGATAAGTAGAGTAAAATCAAACTCTCAGAGGAAAGATAAGCTAAATCAGCATCACACAAAAGACAACTTATGGAATATTTATCTTAGAATTAATTATTCATATATATATGCATGTGTATATAAAAAAATATCTACCCCAGTAGTGATAATAGCCAGAAGTTACAGACTGGGTATGAATCTCAGTTAATTGTTTGATTTTTATCGCTTCTGCAATATAAATTTCTAAATTTAATGTTTAAACAGTAAGTCACTGGAATGTTCATTTTCACACAAAGTGCACAAGGGCTAATTAAAACAGCAACTTGCAGAGAATTGTTTATATGATGTCCGTACTCATGTTTAAGGTAGCACATAAATCTGTAATTGCTGTTTTCTTGTTAATTACTATTACTACAAGGGTTTGGATCATTTGAAGAGGAGTAGCATTTTCTACCACAGGTAGCTCGAGCTGCATATCTAATTATCAATAACAATAGTTGTAGATCAGCATTTTTCACAAACATGACAGTATCTTTTAAAATAAATGAGAATAATTTCCTCTGATAGAAATGTGAAATGTTAGACTTCACAGTGAGAAATAATACAAGTTTTTTTAGAGTTTATTAATTGAGTAACTAGTGATCAGTCAGACCTGTAGCTGCCTGTGCTGTCTGCAGGGTACCCAGATCACCAGCAGCTCATTCCCCCTGAGAAGGTGTGCACTGACAATCTCAATTAAGGCATTTTGATAGCAGTTATATAGTGTTGTCAAAGGCAGTAGCTAATTTGTACTCTGGTGTCTGTTATTACTCTAAATTAATACATTTTCTGAAGTAAGTTTCTTACCTTCAAGTGGTGCACTGTAGTCATGTGTGATGCTGCTCCTGTAGCACTGCTTTTGCATCTTCATGCAGGAAATACTACCCCTAGTACTACCAGAAGTTGATAAATTACCTTATGAGCTTAAAAGTTATTTTTATAAAACCCATCCTAGAAACCTGATATTTTAACTTTCTCAGCAATTTTATCTGAATTACTATTTTATCTCTTACACCTTCCTGCACAGTAGTACCTGGAGTTTATTCTCGTTTGATGTATTCTGGACTCTTAAATATGACAGAGATGTGAATTTTGTGCATGCTTTTAGTTTTCAAATATTTCAGAGCTTGTATATATAAAGTCAGCTTGTTCTATAAACATTTAAAGCTAGCCAGTCAACAGTTTGTGGTGTGCAAGAGTGTGGTAAAATCAAGGTGTAATGGGTAATGCAAAATGTTACTTTTCTGAGAGGAGGGAGAAGAAATTGTAGATATTATTTGGAGTTTTTCCTTTTGCTTCTGTAGTTACTAAGCTTGGATTGAGCTTTAGATAGCCAGACTTGAAATGGATTTGTTCTAGTCATACTTCTGTATGAAAGCTTAGTCAAAATTTTGTAAAATCTGGATCTTGATTAGATGACAAAACTTTTAGTTATGATCTTAGCAAAATTGTTTGAACCTGTTCTACTATTCACTTGCGAGAAAGATCCCTCAAGCATGAAGAATAGTATTTTTTTTCAGTTTCATTGTGTGACAAAACAAGAGGAAACAAGGGTATTTCATACTTCATATAGCACAAGAGGGTCACCAGATATTTTTTACTGAATGCTTTTCATCCCCTTCAATGGGCACTAATCAAGAGTAATAAACTGAGCATTTATCTTCAGTATAAACTCAGTACCATGTCCATGCATTGCTGCAAGAGTGAAAACAATTTTCTTATTCTTAATGGTCTAAAAGGGCCATGAATTTTTCTCTGTAGTGTCTCTGCCGATGTCTGTTGATGTAAATATGGTCTTAAACCTGGATGTCAGAGTGCATCTTTCCCCCTGTGTCTTTAAATGCCACCTTTACATGTTTCCTTCTTTTTGTTTGTTTGTGGTTTTTTACATTTTTTTTTTCCCCACCTGGCTGCTGACTTGGACAGAGATCTCTGTGCCCTGGCAGATTCCTGCTTTGTAAGACTGGCAGAGTGTTAACCAGCTCTCTGTAATCCACACCAACTCACTAATTTGCTGCCAAACATGCAACTTAAATACAATACAAAAATACAATCCCTTTAATCTATGCCTCTGAAGTTAGCAAGCTTGAAAGTTAATGCAGGAAGGAATGATCATAGAAGTCCCTTTCCCTAGGAAAAAAAGATTACATTGGCAACAGGTTTGCCTGTGGTATGATATAATACTTTTCTATCAATTAGAAGTGTAGTCATTTGTGATTGTTATATAAAGAATTATAGCTGGCTCGGGCACAGATGTTATTTACTGCCTTGAATTGAGTTTCATGGATCACTGTACTGTTCAAATACTCTTTTTCTGTTCTTCTTGACCCCAGTTGCAGCTGAACTTCTGAATGTGAAGGCTCATTGCGGTTCAGACTAATATTGATTTCTACTGCTCTTGTGAGGTGTATCTGCTTCCAAACACAATAAAAAAAAGAAGGTTGTTTCTTAGGCCTGACTAATCTCTTAATACAACCATTCTCAAGACTGTGATGAAGACCAGCTGTTCTTGGCTCCTGAGCTGCCTTGGCCAATGTCTTCCCTTTGTTACCTTGGAGTAACTTTGGAGGATGAGGCTCAAAGACTGCCAGTAGCTTGAGTTCTAGAAAATGCAAAATAATATGGATTTCATACTGTACTTCTTAAAAGCAAAATAACGTCACTGCTAACAGTTGTTAATTTTGCATTTGTGAACATAGTTGCTGCTTGTGCAAGTGATTTCTGGGAGAAAAGTCATCGTGGTTACAAATGTGTAACAAAATGTGTATTATTAAAATCTGCTGAATACCTGACTGTGTATATTTGTTTTGCAGGAAGATGAGATTTAAAAAAAAATCTTAATGCTGTTAAGTTCATGATCTGTCCTCTTGGTTTCCAGGCTCTTTCATTCATACATTTTGTCATTCATCAGAATTTCTCATTTCTCTCTAATGCTCTGTAATTCCTAAGGGAATAGGGGGTAGTGCTCTGGGTCACATTCCTGTTCATGCATAAAAATTCTCATTTCCCTGCAAATGTTCATCATTTGTTTATCAGATGTTTTCTGTTTTCATTTAGGAAAATTTCTGATACGTGCTATGCCAGATAGTTTTCTCTGATACCATGAAATTTCATGGAATCTTCTCTCCTCAGATGCTCCTGAGGAGAATCTCTGTTTTTTTTTCAATGACTGTGGCAATTTTTATATCTCAAGACCCTGTATCCCTCAGTCTTACTTGGCTTTCGCAGTCACGCCAACATATTTCTCAAGGTAGTTAAGGAATGATTTATTTCTTTTTTACTTCAGAGTTACTTTTATTCTTCTGAGGGAGCAAGGAGAAGAAACAAAGTGGAGGAGAATTGATAGCATTACACAAACCCCTGAATATAAAACAGCTGCAGTGTGTTCATGTGTTAGGGGAACTCGTGACTTTATGAATTAACTGCATTACCAAACTGCTGAAGCTGACTTATTACCTATGAGAAGTACTGACTGAGACTGTAAAAATCTGAGGTTTTGTGTCTGTAATGCTGTGAAATAGGTGGTTATGAATAAGATAGGTGGTTATGAGTGAGCTTATGAATTTACCTCTTTTTATTTCCTCTTTTGGGGCATTCAAAGCTAACGTCTAATTTCTCTGGGTAGCTTCATTAGGTATCTCAGGGAGCCAAACACTTTATTTGTTGGCTCTGTGTGATGTATATAATACCTAGTTTATAGAAATGGGCTTGTCAATTTAGCAGAAATGGATCCAAGATCTTCAATTTTATTCCTTCCCATCTGTCAACCTGGCTTCTTTGTTCACTAGGCTATGTCTAGGAAATACAAATGCAAGAAGCCAGAAAGCCTGTAGAGATCTAGGTCTGTGTCGAATCAAAGTAATCTAATTCCATCACTGCTCGGGAAATTCAAGTTTAAATCCTGGTATTCCTGATGGATCAGTGCAAGTGCATCGATCCAGAAGCCTCAGGTGCAGCAGCAGGAATGGGATGAAGTGAAGGAGAGTCCTTTCGTCCCTCAAGCCAGTGCTTCCTTGGACATATGGTGGGACATATGGCCCTGCAGGACTGCGTGCCTGGGCTGGGGATAGGTGATGAGCTCTGGATGTGCAAGGTGGGATGCAAACCACACCTCTGATGGCTTTGTCTTTCCCTGCACCAGCCCATGGAAGGCTTCTTAACTTGAATTCCTCACTTGCTCTGCTTTTTGGCAAGTGGGAAGATACGACTGCACGAAGGTGGCTGAGACCATCTCTGACCTGATACCTCAGGCTGCCTCTGCTGCCAGGAAGCTTGGAGCATCCTCTGCCTGCTGGGTGAAAAATTATTTTACCTGTTTTAGATGAACTTTTTCCTAGTTTTAAGTACCTTTCAGCTTCATGTGGTTTTTTCAGCCCCTCCACAGAGGGTGCTGCTTTGTAAACCTGGATTTCAGTTGATCTCCACCTTTTCCTTTCTGGTCTGGAGAGTGCCAGCCTTCCCAGTTCTCCTGCTAGTGCGGCTGCCTGAATGGATGTTTTCTGCTGCATAGTTTTTAAATTGTATCTTGCTGTGTAAGGTACAGGACTGGAGCAGCATTTACTGTGAGGGTTTGCTGGGAGGTGAGCAGGAGTCAGACCTAACCTTTTCACCTAAGAGAATAAATGACCTTGTAGAGCTGTACTTTAGGTATTTGCAAAGAATTTTAAAAAATGCTTTTAATGAAAGTTCTCAAGAGATTTCAGATGATGAAAAACATAATGTAAGAGTGAGGCTAAGCCACTGTGTGTTTGTGTTTCTTAAGTTATTCTCAAAAAGTCTTTTGTGGCACTAGAGTTCTTGAAAAAGAAGAAACCAAACCCTAAAATCAAGGGAAGTGGTTCAGTTTGATGCTAAATCATCCGGCATCTCTTATTTTCCCCAGCCCAACTTAGCCACACAAGCCTTGCATTCCTCAGATATCAGACATTGTGTTCCTATGTGCACAGGAAAAGCTAGGAAGCTTTTATGGTCATTTCCCCACCATCTGCTGAAGGCAGACAACCTATGTGAGTGTGTCTCTGGTTAACACCACTTGCCCAGCTGGGTTGAAATTATGAGTTCTCTTTCAGTGTGAAGCATTCCTGCCTTTTGGACAGGTTTACATCCATCTCACATCTAGGTTTTTTTGAGAATTGCATGTTTTTGTCCTTGCTTTGTCTGATGACTCAATTTTACTTTTTTTGTTGTAATTTTATGTCCATTATATCCCAATACCCAGGTGGCTGGTGACTGTCTGGGTAGGCTGCATGAGGAGCTGGCTGGTCACTGGGACAGGAGTTTCAGCTGTTCTGAGTGAGGCTCGTGTGTCACCCAAATCACATCTTCTCAACTTCTAGCAGCGTTCAGGAGCCGTGACTCTGGTCTTAGTAGTTACCATTGTGGCACAATAGTTCTTACAATAATGTTTGATCAAAGCAGATTAAGCTCGCTTCTAAATTTTGTATGCAAGCCTTGTTTTTTGTGCTGTTTTTCTATCTTAAACTGTCTTCTATTTGTCTCTATTTCCACTCTTGTCTCGCTGTGTACTTACTTGCCCTTCACAGTCTTTTTCTCGGTCAGTGACTTTTCAATTTTTCTGCCTTCTAAGTTGTTTTAATCAAGCTTTTCATCTCCGTTTCCTAATAATCTGGCAATTTCTATTTCACATTCTGCAACTTTCCCAGAATATGTGTTTGCTAAACCTCTTTCCATGGCCTGTGCTCCTTTCACTGTTCACCAGTCTTGGATGTGCTTATATCGTTTCAGGTATATTGATAGTGCTTTCGATTTTCCAGTCCCAAATACTCCTGTTTTGCTCTGGTTCCCTGCTGCTCCGCTTCACTTCTCTCCAGTCTTACTGAGGAGCTCAGATAGAAAGCCAATCTTTCTTCAGTTTCTCCCCAAGAAAAGTGGGGAAGAGCAGAAACTGAATCCAGCCTCTCCAGGAACCTCTGCAAGTGTGGACTTTTTAGGAAGGTGTCACTTATGCACCAGTTAGAGAACCTTGCCCTGTACCTCACTTAATCTTCAGGTGAAGCTTTTTCCAAACATGCTTGGCATAGGAAAATGTGTTACACTTTTCCACAAGGACTTACTGTACATATAGGGATGTGAAGATAGGGTCTACCTAATTTGCATAAAGGTGTAAGAAAAGCTTGAGGAGAAGAAGAAACCTACATGCTTTTTTTTTTTATCCCTTGTTCTCAGATGGGATAGAAACTACTCACAGACATAGATAAATTTTATGTACTTATCACTGAGTAATCAAGTTTTAAAGTTGTTTTTGCTCACTTTCTTACTTTCCTTTCGGTTCTATCATAACTTTTCATTTGTGAAAATCAACCAGTCCAATTTTTGGAGACGGTAACATGAGGGACAGGTGAGGTTGCACGTGGCAGAAACTGTATTAACATTAATTTTATTTTTCTGAAAAACCAATTAAAGAGAAGTTGAGATACATCTAGAACTTACCATTAATGTCCAGTTTTTGTTGTTTGTGGGTTTTTTGTTCGGTTGTTTGTTTTGTGGGGTTTTTTTTAACTAGCTGTAGGCATATTCGTTTTAGAAGTAGGTTTTAGGGTCCTGCTGCCAGGCAGAGCTTGGAGGTGGATCTGCAATGACTCCGATGAATGCTGAAAGTCTTTGAAACAGGGGAAAAAAGGCAGGTTTTATTATACTATAAACGAGAATAATTGACTGTTCAGACAGAAGTCAAAAGATATGGGAAGGTGTAAAAGAAATGAAGAGGTTCTCATACAAGTCGTTCCTTGATTGTTGTGTCCTGGCAAGAGGATTCATACTCCCAGCCTTGGTTTCAATTGTCCACTGACTGGTGGCAAGTGCTTACCTTGAGATGTGGTGTTTCCGTATTTAGTCTTCTAGGTTTTGATGAGGATGTGAAGGGTTTTCTGGGCCTGTCTAGGATTGGCTGCAGTGAGATCTGAACATGCACTAATAAATTTTCCTAGAGTGCTTTCAGCCTCCTCTGCAGGGTAGCTCACAGACTGCTTGCATACAGGGGCTTAATTTGCAGGGTCTCAGCTATGCATCCCTGACCTTTGCAGCAGGAAGGTCTCTAGTGGAAACAGGGAAGCTCAGCACAACCCTGATGTATCTCCTGCCCAGGTCACTGTGATGGACGCCATGGTCTCATACCCTGGGCGTTTCACCGATGGTACCTCTTTGGCCTGGAGCACTGGCCACATGCTCTGTATTTCAGTCTCCAGCCCATCTTTTTAGCCAATTTGATATCCTGAGGAAAGAGCAAATATTACTAGATGTGGCTAGCGGTATTCCTTTGGGGATTGGTGTGTTTCTTCTGAGACATCTTTCTTTGCTCAGCTCCTGAGCTTAAGAAAGGTGGTTTGTTCTTGATGTGCAGTTAACATGACTTGATTGGGAACACAGCCCTGTTAAAGGACTGAACACTGAGAAAATTTAATATATGGAGACAGGAAGAAATGAGAATGGAGACTTACTTCTTGTCCTCCTTGACTCAGCTATCTATTGTAGTAGTAAACTGAGAAAACAGAGTAAGGCAGCAGCACTAGAAAATAGGAAAACTAATTGATGAAATTATAATTATTTTTGTAAATAACTCTTTCAAATTACAGTTCCAAATGGGAAGGGCACCTGCTGTCACAGCAGCAATAAAAGTGACATAAACCTAATAGGAAATTACAAAACTTGTCTGAGACTTGATCCCTTCTCTGTCAAATTCAGGCTGCTGCATGTGTTTGCATAGGAGTATTTTATTCTTATTAAAATAATTGTGTGTTTAGCCATTTTCTTTTTGGTGAATTGGCAGCCTTAACGGCAGCTTTGAAATTGCAGATCAGTAGTGACTGTATTCAGAAAAAATATAAATTCTTTTGTTGCATTTACTGGAACAACAATACTGTAATATGTCTTTTTGTCTAAAGCAGTCTGAGAAGTGCTTCATCATAGAGTTGGTGAATTCAAACGATAACTGTAGTGCTGAGTAAAGAGTTCATTAAATTAACATAATTCTAAACTCTGTCAAAAGGGTTTTAGAGTATATTTGAATCTTAAAATGCTAGGGAAATGTCATCTTCTGATTAAATTTCTATTTTTTTTTTAATTTGGAGGGAATAACTCTGTTTTTTGTATGGTAAATGCATCATATTATTTTTAAATACAAATAGAGCCTATCCTGTTCTGAAATGATCTCAGTGACTTTGGCACTTTAACTGCATGTTTTATACTTCTTTGTACCTGGACAGAAGAGTTTGTTTTCAAGGAAAATTACACATTTTGAAAGGACAACAGATAGCATCTTAGTTTTCCTTTAAAAGAAATAACCGCAACAAACCCCCAGTCTAAAGGCAATTTTTGTTCCCTGATTTGTATTTGGGAAAGGGGAGAAAAAGCACAGCGACATTCAGTTTATCAATGTCTGATCACAAGATATAAATGCATTGACCCAGAACAAGAGGTCATCTGTGTTTCTAACCAGTTTCTGCCACTCTTCTCTCAATTAAATATGTTAACATGGCAAAAAAGCTTTGTGTCACTGACACACGCTTTAAAATCTTCATCTGGAGGCCTGTTCTTATTTCATTAAAATTTCCCTTAGATGGCAGTGCCTAATTATGAGCTGCATTAAAGCTTATATAAAAGAGGAAAAATCAGATGCAGATAAAATCAAATTTTCTTTTCATTTTGTAGGCTTTCTGGGGGCAACATTTGAACTGAAATAGCAGTAATGATAATGGAAAAAAAAATGGCTCTGACTTCAGGGATCTTTTCTAACTACAGAAACTGGACAAATTGGAGTTGAAAAGACCTTGGCAATTAACATGCTGTCTTCTGCTCATGTGTCGGACAATACACTGAATAGCCAATTATTTGCAACCTCAAAAGTAGTCGTGCTTCGATGCTGTTGTCTACAAATTTAGGGACAAACCCCAGATTCTTTAAGATGTGGGATTTACTGACAGCTATTTCAGCCTGGGTTTGTGTGTGAAATTTAAAATAACATGAATGAGGTTGGTAAGTATGTAGGCTCAAAAGCTTTCTACATCTTATTGGCATTGTTTCACAAACTCTTGTCCTTGCAAACTCTGGAAACCCGAGATGAAGGCTGGTAATCTGTACTCACTTATTGTATGACCTGCCTCACCCAAAGGCTCTCTCTCAGGAGACATATTTGACTTTTCCTTCCTGCAGCACGGCTGTTTGCAAGGCCAGCAGTTCACTGGATGCTGACTATGGATTTCACTTGGCCTATAAACTATATTTTGCACCCACAGAGCAGAAATCTGTGCACCTTCTGCACCTAGGTACTGCTGCCAGCTTTCAGCAGCAAAGACATTGGTTTAAAGAACCCAACTGCAGCCATGAAAGAGGATTCTGTGTTTTTCTACCTTTAGTGCATAATATTCTCCTCTACCCATCAAACTTGGAGGGAAGTCTCCAGTGAGTGACAGATGGCTGATTAGGTAGAAAATGCGTGCCTGGGCCATATTAATAGAAATGTTTGTGGCTGAACCACATTAGTATGAACCTGGCTTGTTGCGATCCTGGGAGAGGATGATAATGCTTATTATGAAATCTGGAAGTGACAAATTAGCCATTAGGATTTTATAGCCAACGTTTTTATTAAATGCTTGTTGCCGGGTGTTTGGGCCTCAGAAATCGATGTGCTAAGGGTGTAATGTTACTGCTGCCTTGAGCCACCCAAGAATGTTATTACTAGGAGGGCAAGAAAATTATTAAAGATCATCTAATTAGATGCAGCATCTTAAAAGGATGCTCAGAACATTGAAATATACTTCTGATTTGCTCAGTTTGAGGGACAATTATGACCTGATCTCTGAGAAAGCAGCTGGGTTTATTTAGGAGACAGAAGTGGGGAAGATGAAGGTGAAGCTGGAGAACTGCTAGGGCATGGAGGAGGATGCTGTGCAGCAGTTCTGTGGTTGAACCATAAAAAACAAGAGTCAGAGCTGTTCTTCCCCTCTGCTTTGTCCCTTTGGACTGAGCGAGGCTGGAGACAGCAGTAGGTGGCCAAACTGTGCTCTGCTGACCACTGAATGCAGAACAATATGGATAATTAAAACAGCAGCTCAACAGCAGCCACAAACATGTGATTTCCAAAATGGTGATTACTCTGGTCCGGGTGGAGGTCTGGTGGTAGTTTTAGGACTTCTTTAGTTTCTTTCATTTGTTGCACAAGAAGCTGTTAAATCTGGTGGTTATGGATTGGGAAAAAATCTCAAAATTCCTAGGTATTAACTAACAGCTCTCCTTTTCTCCCTGTAATGGAAAGATGGGGTAGAGGGCTCAGGAGAAATTCTGGATCCGTAAAATTGTATTGGAACAAATGAAGTGCCTCTCAAGTGCCAAATAAATAGCTATATATTGACGTCATCTAATTTTAAGCCAACAAAATATGTTTGCTGCTCAAAAAGTGTTTCGTTTTCCTATATCTGTACATTCAAAATAGGTCTGGCATCAATTTATTTTCTTGATTTAAAATAATATTGTTTGGACATCAAAAATTGAATTAACAATTCCATTATCCTCATGTACTTCAATTTCAGGTTTATCTGCATCGATGAAGAAGTCTTGAAGGAATTACTTCCTTTTTTTTTTAACTGGAAAAAGTCTATTATTACTTGCAAAACCTATGTAGAAAGTTGCACAGTTGCTAATAATCTGGGATTTCCCCAGTGTATACTTTTTCCTTGCTTAGAGTATTTGCAATTAGAAGTCTCCATCTCAATGGGATAATTAAAAAATAATTTACCACTTGGAAAGAGTAGGTCTCTTCAGGCAATCTGCACTGCTATTGGTTAATTATTACTAATTTTTGGTTATCTGATACAGTTCTTCCTGACCTGACATCTGCATAATGTAGAAGCTAATGAGAACTGAAATTAAGCCTAGTAGCTGACATGTCCTCTATTCAATTTGAGAGAGTAAGGTGGAAAGAGATTAAAATAAAATTGTCGAAGTGGGACTCCAGCATTACTGGCAACTTTATATGATGCACAAGATTTTTATATAGATGGGTAGATATGTAGAGAGAGAAAGACATATATGTGATTTAGCAACCCTTCAGTTGATTTTTGTCCTGCTAGCTGAAATACTGACCACAAAACATGAATATTGCGGTGTACTCTGGGTAACCTTAATGCCTAGTTGTTGTAGGACTTGCCATAAAATCAAAATTTTCTTCTTTATTTGCAATAAATTTTTACTTTTACAGTTCTTAAGGATATATTTCCATTGCATATCGTCCTGTCTTTTACATTTTTAATGTATCTGACTAACATCTCCATTTACAAACGGCACCATTTTCACTCTTCTCTTTGCTCTACTTGGTCGGAGAGGTGAGGTCTTGCTGCACCTTGTATGAGTCACTCCTGTTGCACCTTGCTTGTTCTTGCCTGGTATTACACCCAATGGGTTTTCCACACCTCTCCTGGCCCCAAAATGTTTATCTTTCTCAAAGCTGGAGCTATTAAAGTGGTTTATTTTGTGACAGAATGGGAGATGGAGACTCTGGGATGTGATGGTATTTATAATCACAGAATGGTTTGGGTTGGGAGGAACCTTAAAGGTCATTTAGTACAACCCCCTGCCATGAGCAGGGACACAGGGACACCTCCCACTAGAGCAGGTAGCTCAGAGTCCCACCAGCCTGACCCTGAACACTTGCAGGGATGGGACATCCACAGCAATCTGGGCAAACTGTGCCAGTGCCTCACCAGCCTCACAGGGAAAAATTTCTTCCCTGTGTCTAATCTAACCCTTCCCTCTGGCAGTTTAGTTTAGTTTAGGCAGTTTAGTCCCCTTCCCCTTGTCAAAAGTCCTCTCCAGCTCTCTGGTAGCCCCTTTCAGATAGTGGAAGGTGCTCTGAAATCTCCCTGGCATCTTCTCTTTCCACACTGAACTGCCCCAACTGTCTCAGCAGTTCAGGTGCTCCACATCATATTTGTGATCTCCTCAGACACACTCCAACAAAATAGTTCATATTTCAAAATAAAAAGTAGCACATAAATTTGGGTTAAAGGAGAAGACAGTCCCTCAGTTGTTAATGCAAATTAGAACTGGCTTGTGGGCACAGGGAGGCACGTGTGCAAAATAAACTGTGATTATTTAAAAGCAAATAAGGTGTGATACATGACAGGACCACTGCGGAAGTACTAATCTGATGTTCAGCTTGGGTCTTGTAGCTCTTATACAGTGGTAAAAGGTTGGTTTATGTGGATAAGAGCAAGTTATTCCAATTAGCTGTGGACATGGACAAGTGTATTCAGAGACAAAAGGCCATCTAACACATTTTGGAGATAGTTAAACTGTGTGGCTGCAGTCTTTATTGATCCAGAAGCATTATTCCATTTTTTAAAAAATGCTCCATTTTACCTTTGTTGACAGCAGAGAAATAAAATAATGTTACACTTTGAATTTTTCTTAGTGAGAAAATAGCTGTAACCAAGTTGAGGGAATTATTATGATAAATGGGCAAAATCTGCTCCCATCTCAAAAACAAAATGTTTTTTTTTCTATTCAGAAGGCACACAGCTCACGAAATATCACGACAGATGCAAACAAGCGAGTTACAAAGCCCTTACAATAAGATTGCAGCAGAACTTTTGAAAAAGGGGGAGTGCAGCATATGAGCTGCAGCCATCTGTCTGTTACAGAGTATTCCTTCCCTTGGAGAGCATAATTGTGGGTCTGTCTTTTTTGTTGCTGGGTTTTTATACAAAATTGTCCCTAAGAAAAATAGAATTCATCCAGAATAAGGTGAAACATACTTGTGCTACTATATATTCCTTGGACTGCAGCCACAGAGTTTTAATTTCCACTGCTGTTCTCTGTCTCTGCAGTGGCACTCAGGGAGAATAGTGGTGTCTGTGGCAGTGGGTTACTGACCTTGTGGCTTGTCATTAAAGAAAGCTTTATCAATAATAGAATTTATTATGTTGGAATAATTTTTTTTAGGGGTGACAGGTAAATTCTCAGTCTTGCTGCTTTAAATGATAAATTGATTTTGGGCTTGCTAAAGATATATCTTTTAAATAAAATTGAAACAGCAACTGAATTGTATTTATTATAAGGGGGAAATTGAGCAAATTTTAGTGTTTAGCTTAGAATTCTGGAATGTGATTTTTAATCTATTTTTAGATAAAATATTACTGTTTTGAATAATTCACACTGCTATATGCGAATCATTCAAATTAGCCATCTCTTGTTCCATTTAGTCATAAATGACTTATTAGATAAAAAAAGTTTTAAGACTTTGTAATATAATAGATCTGAATCAGGTCATTTTTACTTGGAGCACAGCTGACTTACAGCCCTGTCCCAAAGTTAAGACAGGAGGTGTTGAAGAATTTAGCACTGCTCTGTGCAAACTATTGTATTGCTTACGTAACTTCACCTATTTAAGAAATGAGGTTTCTAAAAGAATTGCAGTGTGGAACAGAATCATCTTGATTGAAAATAAGATTCCTTTTATCTCTTCATATTGGCTCTGAACTTTGTTTCATGATGGAGCTGGTGTCAGGTATGGAAGCGGTACTGGGATGTCTCTTGGCACAAAAAGTAATAATGCAGTTAAGGAAAACATTAGGAGGAATGAATTACAATGATCTTCAAATGCTTTTTGTGACTTGGAGAACTTGAGAACGTTCAGCATGTTATTAAAAAATAAAGAAGTTGGTTTTTATTTTGCATGTACCTATTCCCTTTGAATAACTCTGTCATTGATCTTACAGATGCACATCCCGCTCCTGCTGTCCATATGCAGGCTGCACCCTGTCATGGTATGCTATTCCTGAAGTGTAATGGGGTATCCATGAGAATCCTGCTCCTTGAAATAATAATATTTATCTTCTTAAATTCTTGTCAAGCGGCTTAGCAAGGTCAGATTTGCCATCAGTTAGCTTAGCAGCTTTTTACCAGCTTACAGTCATGAAGCCTCCATGCATGTGTTTGCTGCTTTCCCTGCTGGGCTAGAGGCACAGTAAGCCCAAGGAGGCGAGGGAGGAGGGAGAACAGGAGGCGCCTAAAACATCAATTAACTCCCAATTGTCTCAGATTCAGTATCAGGCGCTTCCTGACTTCAGGTGGCCAAGTATCATTTTATTTGTGGTGAGAAGGAAAATCTCTCTTTTCTCCCTGTACACTCAGAATCAATTGGCTCTATGAAATCTAGAGCTGTCTTTAATCTGGTGTTTTAAATACTTGCACAAAAGTTTGGCTCTGAAACCATTTCCAGGCTTTGTTTCCACCCAGTCCCTCCTTTGGTCTCGCCCTAACTCAGTTTGGCTTTAACGTCCTTGTTCCCCAACAGTGGACAGGCAGATGCCAGTGACCTGCAGCCTTCCTTTTCCTGAACTTTCCCTGAGGCTTTGGGGAACATCTGCTTTTATGTTCTCTTTCAGTCTTCCAGTAGCAGATGCTTATTTTAAAAACAAATATTAATACATTAGTATGCAATGCTCAGAGCAGCAATTTGAGAACACAGTTAATGTGATTTTCCTATTCTGTAACACTTGTTTTCCTTGTATGCAAACTCTGGTGGAGCAACTGTGACAGTCTTCTCGGTTGAAGTTTGAATATTAATTTTGCATTGGCTATAGGAGCTGGTACCGCCGTAGACTTTAATGAGGCTGGCACTCAAAAGCATTCATGTGTAACTGGTGCTGTCTTGAGAAAAGATGAAAACACTCTCAAGTCACCAAGGGGCAGCTGAAGTCGAGGAGCAGCTTGCCAGCTTTTATTACTTTCTTGACTGTCTCTTCTAGTTGGTTTTTCTCAGCTCAGTCTATCTTCTGTATGAATGTGCAGGAGTTCTTGCATTCTCTGTTTAAGATTTTCCTATTAATTTGCCACTTCGTCTTTTTTTTAAAAGGCCAAGACTAAACACATTTGGAATGAAGTGTAAAGCAGCCCCTGACATCAGAGAACTTGGATAACAGATGCTGTAGGGAATGGAGGATAATTGTTATGTAGCTTCTGCGTGCTGACAGAGAACAAAATTTTCTCTATGTAAGACACATCACTGAGGATGTTTGGACACCAGACCCCATCCCATGCAGGGAATGAATTGTTTGAGATGATGATTATTGTGGTTTTGCACAATTTCTGTGTTGCAAAACTGGTGTTTCAGTTAACTTAGCAGATAAATTGATACTTAGCAGTAAGTTGCATTATTTAATAGCGAGTTCAAACCTTTGGTGTGAGTTTCTCTAACAATTTCTTATTTATCTTGAAGGTATATAGTTGTTCTTAAAAAAAGAAACATCAAACCACCCCCCCCATGTAAGTAAACAGCCTCCCCACAGTGACCAAAAGTAAGTGGAAAACCCAGCCCCCCAGCACTATTCCTTAAAGGATCTTAGGCAGTAGTTGGCCTGGAGGCTTTCTGTGCTGGAGTTATACCTTTCAGTGCATTAGTAGGCTTTTTTTTTTTTTTAAAGAGGATTAATTGGACAGATTTTCAATCTGGCCAGTTAAGGAAACTAGGGCAAGTTCTGCTTGCTTTCTACCATCAGTAATTCCTAGTGGTTACTGGAGCAGCTTATCTGGAGAGAAGCACAAGCAGAATTTGGTCTGTTGTGGATAAGCACTGAAAAGTAAAATAACTGAGTCATAGCAAAGTGTGTGTGCTCTGTGGACAAATGCAGTCAAAACTGTTGGGGGCACATTTGAGTGGGAAGGGGACAGTATTTGCATGGTGTTGTCAATGCATTTGCTACGTGGCATTTGGGGGGATTTGATTCCTTCTCTACTGAAGCTGGAGTGATGCTCTGATCGGTTACGGCGATGCTTGGGAGAAAAATGAAGGCTTGAATTCTTCAGAAATCTGTGAAAGGATTCTCAGTTTGAGTCAAACACAGGTTGGAGGATTTTCTGCATGTTTTGCAGTGTGTATTGATTACCTGCTCTGCACCTGAAATATGAAATGTGAGATAATTTCCTAGTTACATGGAGTATTGGACTAAATCCGGAGGGGCACAGATGACTGACAGTGGAGCAGAGCTGGTCTGTACTTAACATGTGTCTTGTTCTGTACAGAGACAGGCAGGTAAGCAATCTGGTGGAGTGAGTTAGGAGAAGAGGAGTTGAGGGAGTGGATTGCAACCAGCAGCTCTGCTTCTGACTCGTGCCACTTGGGGCAAATCACTTCAACTTGGAGTGAAATACTGTTTTCATTAATTCAGACATAAACTTCTCTTGGTTTCAGTGAAATGTGTTTTTCTCCTCTGCAGTTTCTTGTGTTTTCTTTCAGATATAGTGCACAGGTGGGGGAAAAAATGATATAATATTGAACATCATCAGTGTTATTACAGTGCTGCCAACAGAGAAGCAAGCAAATAAAACCTGTTGTGGCTGCATGTATTAAGGCTTTCCTTACACTGATGCTTTCCTTGGTTATTGAACAATTTTGCATTTTCTCATTTCCATATCTTAAAATCTGTTGTTTTAATGACATTTATTGACTTGATACATTTTAAAACATACGCTTTCTGCCAAATTTGCCTGTGGTGTTTGCACATCCAACGTTATTGTGCTTGTGTGATTCTTTTGTCACTGATAAAAGCCCGACAAAAACAAAATGTTAGTTTAGGACTGAAGCAGTTTAGGAAGTACATGTAGGAAATTACTTAATGCTGTAAATACATAATTAATCTTGCCAACCATCAGAAAAAAATTCATTTCAATACATTGTAATCTCTACAATTATTTCCAGATTATGACATGATAAACAATTGCCTTGGGTTCCACAAATTAAAATGTACCCAATAAATGGCTGTTGAAGATGGTTGATTAATTGCTGGTGGTGAAGGGTGAACTTTTCCTCTAGGTTAGTCTTACAGCAGCTTATATGAATTTGTAAATAAAACTCTTCTTTTCCTTCCCTGCTCTCCTCCCAGCCTGCAGTGCAGTCTGTTCAAGTCCAACTGGTCTTTCTTCTGCTGTTACTTGGCTGTTTTTAGGCTCTAGCTGGAGTTTACTGCATGCAAAAGTGCTTTCTCTTTTTCACAGAGCTGGAAGAACAGGTAGGGAGGAGAGGTTTCAGGTACCAATCTGCAAGTTTTCAGAGTGAAAAGGAAGGTAATTATTACCAAGGAATGAAACCATCATCTAATTTTCCATAATCTGATAATTTTCAGTCACTGCTAACTATGGCCTGATTTGAACAAGCTATGGAACAGTGAGCAATTTTGCATAGGATTATTCAGTATATGCTAAACATTAATTGTCAAATCTGGAATGAAACAATTGTCATTGCTGGCATGCCAGAGAAGAATGCCAGCAGTTTGTATTTCAGCATGAGAATACACTGGGAATTAGTCCATTGCTAATGAAAGAAGTGGGCAGAATTCTAGTTTTAATAAAAGGCTGCTAAGGACCTTCTCTCAGTTGTTGGTTTTTTCAAACTTCAAAAGAAAATCTTCTTTGCTAAGAATATTTGTTTGAACTCAATTAATCTTAGTTTTTAACGGAAAGTTAAAATCAACACTGCCAGCAGAGTTCTAACAAAAGGTAGAATGTAGTGTCATTATATATTTCATGATAAGTGGTTCACTGTATTGTAGGTGAAATGTGTGTTTACTTCAGAGACTGAGTATGTGACAAGGAGGAAAAACAGTGGCCAAGAAACTTCTTAGAAGGCAGAACAAGGTCTCATCCCCAGCCTCTTTTCCCAGCACACTTTCTATGGTTTGTTAAGGCAGCTGCTTTCCTATAATCATGGCTATACAGAAAAACAGAAGCAGCTTCAAATGTTTCAGGGCAAAAGCCAAGCTGTGAGATCTGTACATTATTGACAGCTTTAGTTAGCAACGCATGACTTTCTCACTTTGTTGGTTGTAGATGCTTGAGTAAAGAAAAAGTTATTATTTAATATGCACCCATGGTTGTTGTGCATGCTGTGGTCTCTGCTCATGAACTTACTGGGGCTGGCTGCTGCAAAGACACCTCTACCATATGTGGCACAACCTGAGTCTGAGTTTGGAACTGAGGTTTCTGTAAAGGGCTTTCAGGCAAACAAGTATTTTCTTTCCGAGTGCTTATTGAAATCAGCATCTTCTGAAAAGGACTGTGCTGGAAACCTTCTGTGTGGTGGCTGTAACTCTCACCTTGGTAAAAGCGTTTAATGTATTCCCCCATTCCTAGTGGTGTTTAAATGATTTTGCCTTTAACTGTGTCACCTGGAGATAAAATATTTTTTTCGTATGTCTTACTATGCTCTGTGACAAATTGAAGGTATATAAGTACACCCTACTCAGGTGAGGGTTTGCTATATGTTAGTTGTAGGGAAATGAAAAGAAAATCTAGGAATGAAATTACTGGCTTGCTTTTTTTTTCTAACTCAGAGATGAATCTCTTTGAATTGATAACTTACTACTTCACAGAAAAGAGCTTAGTCATTTTAAATCCAGGTCCTTAGTTTTGGAGGTGTGTTTCATGTATGTGTTCTTAATTTCTAACTGTGACTACAATATGGCCATATATTGGACTCAGTGTGCAGCAATTCTGTGCAACTCCAGAGTTCTTTGATATGCAAGCTTTAAGAATAAGAGATTAACCTTCTCCCTAGTAGACAAAGAGTTCTTATTTTTCGGCTTTTTATGGGACCTTATCCAGAAGTCATCAAAGTCTATGGAAACCATCCTATTTACTTCAATGGGAGTTGAATGAGAAACATGATTTTTGTGGTCCGGTGTTTAAAAAAAATGCAACAAATACTTTGCAGTAAAGTTGTAATTGCATCCAGATGAGTTTCCCTGAGTGGTTATGAAGCAGCTGGTGGAAACGCCTTGACATGACCAAATTCAGCACACCACTTGTTTCTGTGTGTGGGAAAATCCGACACAATCTGGAAGTAATTAGTCTGGAACCAACAGCACCCCCTGGGCAGTCCTTTTAAAATGAGTTGCAAATAAAAAGGCTAGAAAATCCCAAGTAATAGGTATATTATCCACTGTGTGTTGTGGAAGGTGTTTTTATCAGTAACATGACTTCCAGTTTTTTTAATGTGTTTTTGACCTGTATCACACTGTATTTGCAGCACACTGTAATAAGGGTTGTCTTCCTATCATTCGGTTTTTTCTGTTCTTCTGTCCGTTACACAGTCTTCTGGGCCAAAACCTCTATTCTTATTAACATCTAGGGTGCTAGATTGGAATTTCTGAGCAAGCCTAGTTTGGTGATGTGGGCACAGGAACCTTTGCTGTGGACAATTTTCTGTATACTGGCTGGGTCCTTTTGTGTATTGCTGCTGAGGAGCTAAGAAATTTGAATAAAACACTTAAGAATAAAACCAAGGAGAAACCCAGTTAAACAAGGAAATGGAGATAAGTGCACACATAATATTAAGCAGTGGGTTTATTCCTTGTGCTGCTCTGCCTGTGGTGATTCATTCCCAAGCACAGCCATCTCAGGGCAGAGCATCATCCTGCCTCTGATGGTGTTCAGTAGCAGCTGTTTAAGGAAGACGATAAAAAAAACCAAAAAGCTAGTAACTGCTCACTGGAATTATGTTCCCATCTTCAAAAGTGGGCTGTAAATGTGTCTCCCCGATTTAAGTGGAATTACTTGTGCTGTTTCAAGTGAAGGAAATATGAAAGCAGTGTGGCCCTGTATCTTCTTTCTGTGAGGTCAGTGCTGAGCTGCTGAGCTGTTACTGCTTGACCAGAGACCCTGAAAAAGAAGGTTGGGGCAAAATAGAGAAGAAAATAAAAAATTTAAAGATCAGATTTTTTTGAGGCTACATGCACAAGCATGGCAGCATTATTTGCTATGCTTTTTAAAACAGCAGTAGTACATAGCACATGTATTTCTTAATGTGAAATGGGAAGACAGAACAAAAGAGGAATTGCAGAAAAATGTACTGATTAAAAACCAGCAAGACATGATATACTCTCTAGCTTCTGAAACAGAAAAACAAAATTAACTTTTTCAATTCTGTTATGACTAGCTGAGCTATAATGTAATATAGTAAATCTCTCAGTATTATGTAATAAAATTAGTCAAAAGATGACAAAAGCATAAACCGTGCATTAATGAAAAAGCCTTGCAGGACTTGTATTTAAATTGGATTGTGCCTGTTTGATTTATGCTGGTGTGTAAGTACACTTGGCTCAAGTGTTTGTGGAAGCACGGACAGTAGCCTCTTATTCTGTGTGCGCTGCTCTTTTTCATTGTGTGGGGTGGTTTTTTAAAATTTTTTTTCTTTTAACGTTTGGAAATACATTACTAAATATTACAACAGCATTGTCAGTTATAGGGTAGTGGGAATAGACAAGTCTGTTGTGCAGTCTGAGAATATAATTAGGAAGAAGCAAAAAGCCTATTTTACTGCAGCATGGTAAATGGTGGAATTGCTAGATTGTCTTGAGCTCACTTGGCTCAGCTTAGATGCACATAAAACCCATCAGCAGCAAACTTTTCACTCAAGCAGTATCAATGCATTTTAAGAGGCAGCATTCCCCTGGCTTCAATTTAGACTGCAGGCCAGCTCTGCATGTGCTGACATTTCAGAAAACAAAATATATTCAGATACCCTTTTTTAAAACATAATTTCTGATGGTACCTCTGATGACGCTGATGGTTGCAGCTCTTTGTTCATTCATAATGTGCATAAGCCTGCAAGCTGTGCAGACCCTGTTAGCAGTGTTTAAAACAGCCCTCTGAATCAGTTATAGAGATGAATATCTAATTTATAGCTGTGAAAAATGAGAAGAAACAGAGGTGGCTCGTCAAATTCCAAATCAATTCCTTCCCTTGTGTCCGAGCCTTATTTGTGCTCCCTGCTCTCGTCTGCTGATAGAAACACCACTTGATGCTTCATCAGTGTATTGTATTCAGCTGCAGTGTGCATACACTGTCAGTGTTTTAGTATCCCAAGACACTAGAGCTTAGCTCTTCCCTATTTCCATTCAACAAAAAAATGCATGGATATGGGCAGCTGCTTTCTAATTCAAGTAGCATAACACTGTGGGAAGGATTAAAGAAATACACTAAAACTGAGCTTTTCTTCGTAAAAATGAAGTCAGTTTAAATGAAGTAAAGAAAAAGATTGAATATAAGCAAACCTGATGCTAACTGCTCTGGAATGAGGTAACCTTGCAGGATTTAATGGGATCCATGTGACTCAAGCTGCTGATTCTGATGCGCTGGTTTATGTGCTGATGGATCTGACAAGCACCCAGTCTCCTCTGAGCCCTCCAGCCTGGCCTGCCTTACAGAGATGCAACGAGGTAAAGCTCATCCCGTTGTGGTTTCAGTCCACCCACACACACCATATGCCTAATTTCTCTATAAAGGATGACTGTCGGGATATATACAATCTCAATTTAAGATAGTTGCACATACTCTTTATTTTTCAGATATAACTGTTTAGCTATATAATTTATCTAACTAAAACTAGTTTTTGAACACACAAGCAAGGCTAATTGTTGCATTGATGGAATGCGTAGTTTGATGCTTATTTAACAAAGTTCCGGGTATCTGTTATCTTGTATTGTTTAGTTCCATTGGATATCTTGTATTTGTTAACATTAATGCTCTTACAGGAACTTTTAATAAGTATGATGATATTGTTTGCATTCCAAGTTACAGAGAAATGGTTGGCTTTTCAAAATTGCTTATTGTTGGGTGACTCTCATCTCATTTATGTTGGTGGTAAATTCTTTATTATTACCAAAACTAGTACCATTAAGGCAGCACACAAGCAGTTTTGGAAATGATGCGCTAAGAAGGTGTCTCCTTGCCGGACTGACAGGATAACAAGCTCATTGCTTCTGTTACAATGCTAGAATTTGGCTATTTGCATAATGTAGAGCAGTAACACTTTAATTTACAATTCACAAATAAGCCTTTCAGACAGTGGTTTCAGACATGACTGAAATTTGTGAATGTGTCTCAAATAAATAAGGTCTCAAATAAATGGAAGGTTTTGAGCACATTTTTTTTATGTCGGGAAGATGAAATTATACTCGAATGCCCAGGCCTGGAAACAAAATGTAATTTGGCATTTGTGTGTAAATGGTTCCTGAACAAGGGCAGTGGGGAAATACTGATACAATTCGGTGTTCAGTTGTGCATGTAATAGATACTAGCTTGGTCGTTCTGTGCTTGCATTGTAAACTTGCTGGTTTTGTTAATTGGTTGGCTATAAAGAGAAAAGGCTGCAGTTCAGAGGGACTCAGGATAAACTATTTTAGTTTTTAATCAATATTTAAGGATAGTGCTAGTACTGAAGAAGCCCTGCTTGCTCCAGAGCTGTAATAAACCCTGTCAGATTTGAAAAGGCTTCCTGTTTAGTTGAGTACTTGTCACAACTGAAAGATACTGCTGGAGTTTCTCCCGCTGTTGCTGTGCTGCTCTTTCGGTTTGCAGGTGTGCCAGAGGCCAGGGTGGGGCCTGGGAAGCGCTGGGTGGTGTGCTCCTGGCTGCGGGAATGTGTCTCCAGCCATGGGATTGCGGTGCTCCCCGGTGCCAGGGCAGCTGGGTGAACATGGAGGTGGGAGTCGTGGCAGATGTGCTGACTGAGGAGCTGCATCAGGAGATGCAGAGCTGAGAGAGAGATAGACGGCAAAGTCACGGGTGATGGCTCTGATAAACACGATAAAAACTTGCTGAGGAGCAGCTTGGATTACAGAGAACTTTCTGCCTCTTTCATGTCTCACGATAATTAAACGGTCCATTTTTATTCAGCTTCTTTCAAATGGGGTTCTAATTAAGCAATAACTAATGAAATATGAGATTAAGCATCAGCAGATATCTGGTGGTCAGAGACGTGCCCAGGGCAAAGTTTGAAACAGTTTTGTAAAACTCGTGTTTGAAACAAAGCAAAAATATTTATTATGGAAACAGGAGACAGATTCTGTGAGTGTAAATGCAGATTGAATTAATTTTCTTAGTGTTATGCTGAACTGAAAAAACTTAAAATTCAATATGTATTCCTTTTAATGTGGTTGCTATATCATCACCGCAAATTTAAAAGAAATGCATCTGTAACCAGATAAGGAGATGCTATCAGGCACTTCTAATTTTAATTAAGGTGCAACTTATTGGAGGAATATATATTTAAAGAATTAATTAAAATGCTGTTTGCTGTATAAGAGATATCAGTATAGGAAATTAGCTAATTGCAGTATCATAGAGGATCTGTGCTTTGCAAGCTGTTTTGTGATGCTAAGAAAGCATCTTCATGTGGATGAGAGGGACATCTTGGGGGAACCAGGAGACGATGACAATGACCTTCTTTCTGGATTAGTTTGAGTAAAAGCAGTCACTGGTCTTGCTGCATCTATGCATGTCAAACAGTGTTATTTCAGTTTCTGTTTTTCTTTGGGGTGGGTGGCTGGCACAAATGCTCAAAATACTTGAGATAATTGGACGTAATTTGATTGCATCATGGTAATCTCGTCTCCTGCAAGAAGGGCTTTTGAGGTGGTTAAGATACATTTAAAGACTGGAGTCTTTCAGTGCTGTCGTTCCTGATAACCTTTTTATCACTGCAAGTTTGTACCAAGGTACTGCTGGAGTTCCTCAAAGATCAAATCGTGCCTTATTTAATATTTTCATTAGCAGCCTTTACAGAAGAATTTAAAAGCGTGCTAAATAAATTTGCCATCTCCAAAGCTGAGAGACATTGGCAAGGCGGGGGAGGACTGGATTATTGTGTGTGAAGAACTGCTTTCCTCTGCCATTAATTGGTTTCAGGAGAATGTCATGTGCTTAAGGACAGATGATATTAATTTCTCCTGTAAGCTCAACATCACCATTTGGGCAGCAAAGAATGAAGATGCCCTGTCTGTACTTGGGAAGATGAGTTGAAACAGCCACAGGTCAGGGAAGGGTAAATAGGATAATGGTGGAAGGATCAGCCAGCATTTTACCAGTAGCCTGGAAGAGCTTGGCTTCAGCCTAGAAAAACATAAGCTGAGAGGAACTAGGATTGTTTTCTGTAAGTATATGATAGGGAAAAAACCCTAAGCAAACCACAGTTATTTAAGCTAAAGGATGGTTTTAGAAGGCTGCATGGGGCCTGAATATGGACTCCACTTCATCTGGCGGGCAGGTGATTTCTCATCCTACGTGGTGCTTCCATGGGCACAGTATCCTGAGCATTAGCTAGTTTTGGCAAACCCCAAGATCAAGTGTTGCAACTGTCTTCCCCCAGAGCACATTTATTGGGAGCTTGCTTTAAATGATTCCTTTGAAAAGAAAGAACAAAGCTTCTAGGGAAAAGTACTTAAAAAGCGAATTTAATGCTAAGGCAGCTCTGTCTTCTTTAAGGATTTACTGCTGCTCTTGGTGGGTGTGTGGATGCGCCAGACGTCTTCCAACACCTCTGAGTAGGTGCCAGTCTGTCAGATTAGCTCAGCTAAAATAAACCCTTCTCCCACTCCCTGCCTGCTATCAGCCCTTTGAGAGAGAATTGCCTTTTAAAATGTACTGGGGTGTTCGCTGGGCTTTTATTCTGTGGTTTTAAGCTAGTTTTGAAATGAGCAGAGAGGAGGTGAAAAATGTTGGACTCTTTTAACACTGTCATTTAATGATCTCATCCTTTGAGCCTGTTTGTGGAGAGATGGCTTATCTTGAGCTGTTCTTTCCTTTCCTTGCCTGCTTTCCACGAGAATGTCTCTTATTGTGTTAAGCCAATAACCCTTTTTAATAGGTCAGCGTATAGTATTAATGAGCTTTTACACTGTGGTTATAAATGTCACACATGTTTCTGAGAGTAGGAGTGGGGAATAGAAAATATTGCCTGGATTTGTTCTCCTATATTCAACAGTGTGAAACAGTTGATCTTCTGATTAAAAAAAAAAAAGCTTAGATCAGTCAGACCCTTTTAGCTTTTGTTATTTAAAATGCAATCCCAAGGACCAAGCATTGTGGTGCTTGCCTTCGTAAACAACCTTCTTTAGAAAAGTTAAAAAAAATCTGTGTTTGCTGTGAAATGGCTTTATCTGTAATGAGCGAATTTTGCAGGACAACCTGCAAGTAGCAAGTTGAGAGTTTTTATTCGCTTTGTGAACGCTGTATGTTTGCTTGACTGTGATGAACCTCTGCTTGCAGCACAGCAGAGCTTTGTCACCTCCTCAAAAGGCAGCAGAATTAGTGCTGACAGAGGTAAAAATGCAGCAGGCTTGGCTTAATCCAGGAGTGGCCAGTGTGATTGACTTGGTGTAACGTGTCCAAGTCACCATATGGGTGGCAGGTCTAAGAAAACATATTGCACAGCCCAGAAAACAGCATAGCGGGGAAGGGACACAGTGGTTCAGAGAAGGGAGGTGGTGGCAGCTCTCCAAGGCTCACACTCCTGCCTCCTTGCCAGCCTGAATTGCAGAGCTCCCCAGTAATGTCAGACTTCAGAGTTTCTACTGTTTAATTTCCTCCTGCAGCAACCACTCCAGCACGGCGTTGCTGCTGGCAAGGCAAAGTAGCCCTAGTGCTGTCACTTCCATTTCGTTTTCAGACACAGTTACCTTAGTAAACAAAGGGCTGAACATCTGCAGTTTTGCTTTATCAAATGGTCCTATCATGCTGCAAACAAAGAAAAGGGAAGCTGAAGACAATCGAAAGTAGCTTAATAAATTAGTATTAGTATTGTAATTTGCTCACTCTTTACTTTTGGATGTTGGCTGCTTAGCAAAAATTGCTTGGAAGACCTGTTAATTTTACCATAAGAATGATGGTGCTATATACAGAAAAATATCTGGCCATATGCTTGTATCTTTATTTTAAAGGACAAAGATTGATGAAATGTAATTTAAAGGGAAAAATCCTTTACTATTATACATTATGCTTTTGAATAAAATGGAGAATAGATGGATTTAGAGTACTAATGTTCCCATTTGCACTATGGCTATATATATAATATGTGCTTTTGAGAGACCAGGGTAAGTGTCACGTAAAGAGCATTCTTGAAAGGCAGAGTAAATATCACAAATGCTGCAATGTTAAACAGAGAATCTGATGTGGACTTGCATGGATTTCCGTATTGTAGGGCTGACTTCATATCTGGTTAGTACATTTTACATTCCTCTGGCATATTGTGCTGATTCCTTCTATTGCTGCTACAGCCAAGCCAAAAATTACTGATCCCTTTCAAGCTGATTACAAGAACATTTAAAAATCATTTTAGTAAAGGAAGAAACATTATTACAAAAAAGGCCTTATAAAGCACATTAAAAAAAAAGAAGACTTTTCTGGACACAATATTTTCCGTTTTTTAAAATGAAGTTGGAGAGTGTAAGTTGGTCAGTGTGGTTGGAGGAGTGGGCAGGAGTGGTGGTGTTTTTGTTTTTCCCCTGCTAGTTTTCTTCTGATATGAAATACCTGCAATAATCACTGTTGCCTTTCCCATATAGGAAATATTGGGGCTTTTTCTAGGCAGGTACAATGATTACTCCCGCAAAACTGTCGATTTAACAAATACCCCCAGCACTTTGCAGTGTTTAAGGAACCTGCATCATCAGCATATAATCATACCACAGGTATTAAGTAGTGAGTGGTTTTTTTACCATTAGAGAAATAGTCAAATCTGGGTCAGCTCCCAGAATAATAAGAGTTTAAAGGTCTTGTACAACTTCCTAGTGCCTCCTATGAATCGGCTGCTTCCCTGTTGTGCTTCAGTGGTTCAGGGAAACATTGGCAGTTTTTCATGTGCTCTCCCAGTCCTGTGCTGAGGTTGCTCATCTGTGGGCTCACAGTGCTGCTGCCCTCCTTTGAAAGAGAGAAATGCTTCAGGCATCTTGGGATTGATGACAGAGCTGCTTTTAGATGCCTGTCCTACACCTGAATAGGTGACTCCCTATAAATTTGTTCTGTTTATACATAACAGGTCGTTGGGATGCATAATGTCCTAAAATAACATCCTAATTTTTCTGTCAACAGACCCAAAAGAAAAAAAATAATTAGGTCTTGCAGAAATTGGGTGTTCTATCTTGGAATTGTTTGAAAATGGCTGAGGGAGCTCAGGACCACTCCTTGCCTCTCTGTTCTCACTGCCATTGAGCCTATACAGCATCCTTTTAATATAGCACTAACCTTCTCAGCCATATGGTAAATGTCATAGAGATATCTTCATGTTTGTTTGGGGGCTTTTTTTCTGTGTGAGGTGAAGTAAACGTCAGTAAATCTGATCACGGAGAATAAATTTGATGTTGCTTTTGGGCATACTTATTCCATATCCTCTTTCTTACTTGTTTTCAGGACATAAGTGACACTAATTTGCACTTGTACAGTTCCTCTATCTTGATTACCGAGCACGCTGGATGATGTGGAGATTAGCGATGACATTTTGAAAGACCAAACGCTTGCCAGTGTCTTTAAAATTCTCTACTTTTCCTTCCTTGTCTGATCAAGCCCTGGGGGAAGATGTCAGAGGCAGCTTCCTACAAAATGCGAAAGCACTAGAAAACATGATCTGTGGCTTGTTTGACGGATGAAAGTTTATCCCAGTGTTTGTTTTTTGCAAAGGAAGCAGTGCTGACTGTCTGTTGGCCAGACCTAGCACACGTAACAGCACCTGCCGGAGCTTCTTCTCATCAGGGAAAAAATTGTTTTTTGCCCTCCGCAGCGGCATTTGTGTTGTTTATGAGACATGTGAGCAGATGCCTTGGCAGGTCTCCAGCACCCATTGACACCTAGCATGGTTTATTTCCCTATCCTCAGGAATTCTGCTTCATGCCCAGGAAGGCTCAAGCATGTCCTAGGTGGGTTCATCAGGTGATGGTGGTGCACCCAAGCATACCCAGACATGAGCTGCTCCCGTTTTAAGACATTTTCCTATTTAATATCCCTAAGCACCAGTTTACGGCAGTGCTGTAGAGATTTCCATGAATGACTATGGGAGACTTTACTCGTCACTCCCAGACTGACTTGGAAACCTTAGAAAGAAGACAGTAGTTTGGGAATTTGACCTAATAACTAACTAGAGCTACTGAGCCAAACAGAACAAGAAACATTTTGAAGAGCTAGATTTATTTTCTTTTCCTGAAAGTATTGCCACAGAAATCTTTGCATCAGTCAATTGCTGCAGAAATTTTGCATAATCCAAACCAGGCTTTTGTTAATACTTCACTAGTATCCTTTCAAGCCGCTGCATGCGTTTTAATTGATTTGGCGGGACTATGCTGAAGGGTAAAGTCAGTCTTTATTAGCACAAAGGAGAACAGTAGGTAATTTTAAATTTTATTTTATTTAAATAAACCATCAGTATCTAATGTAACAGCGAGTGCTTTCAGTAGTGTTAGGTATTCTGCGGAGGAAAAATAAAATACCCATCAGAAATACGCTGATGACGGCTGTTTGCCTGGAGCTGCACCCACTGTAATGAAAGCTCCCGGACTGGAACGGACGTCGTTTATGCTCCTCACCTCCCGAGCTGTTTCTGCAGCGTGTAAAACCCACAGCCAGCAGCCACCAGGCCGTGTGGGGCTCCTCTCCTTTGGAGGAGGTGTCAGCCAGGCCATGGCAACAGGGCTGGAGTCTGGAGGAGCTCAAAGAGTGGGATTAGAAGAGTTTACATCCTTTGACTGTGTACCGGATCACTGGATTGAAATCACTTTGATAGGTGCTTTTTGTGGATTTTGCAGGGTTGGTTGTTTTTTGATTTGTTTGGGGGTTTATTTGAAGTCCCTGCGACCGGGCTGCTTTGCTCCCTGATTCTGCAGCAACACCAGCGTCGAGTTTAAAATGGATGTTAAGACAATCAAGCCTATACTGACTGTAGCAGCAGGGTGCTCCTTCATGGGACACAGGATATCACTTTCAAGTCCATATCAAAGACAGACCCTTTCTTCCCCTCCCTTCCCAAAATGGTGTGGTTGCTTTGGGAACGAGATGTGTTTCTTGTGTGAGCAGCTCCATAGGTCCTTTTGTCAAAATAGCTCCGTTTGTGGAAGTTTGGGGTTTTTTCTTCCTTTCAGTGAAACAAGGAAAATCTCCCTGAGGCATATTATAGCACCCTTTTTTCCTTAATTAGCATTTTAGTATAACATCTCTCCATCCTTTCCCTCTCCTGTCTCTAAGACCCTAAAACATTTTGATAAACCACTTCTTTCACTTTCAATTTTTAATGGCTAAAATGATACAAATGTTAAAGAATTCAGTTGATAAGACAGGGGAAATGGGAAGGTGTTGATGAACTTTGCTGCACAAACTGCCATTTACTTCTGTGCAAAATGCCTTTTGAAAAACACTGGAGAGGGCCTTAAAAAACATAAGCTCATCATAGCATTGGGCATGAATTAATATCAGCAAAACCTTTAAAATTTATTCTACAGGTAAAGCTGGGCATTGCATCAAATCTTCCATGCTTGAAAGATATGCTATTTGGGGTTTTTTAAAAATTTTATTTTTTTAAAGAATATTGTAGGACAGTAGTAGATTTCAGAGTTTGGGACAAATTTTTTTGGATAAAACACAGAAATTTAGGACAAATTTTAGATAAAACCAATCCCTATTAGTTTTTTTGATGTGTATTTGTCTCCTTTTAATGCCACTGTCTGTACCAAAGGAATGATCTGGTCAGTGCAGCTCTGTTCCTGGGCCAACAGATAATGAAAGACGTGAGCATTTCCTGGGACAGCTAAGTTATGAAAATCCAAGTAGTTATTCTTTCTTTCAGTATAATTCAATTCTCAGTCATAGAAATGTGATTTTGTGCTCTTGCACCTCTTGCCCAAAATTCTCTTTAATTGATCTTGTTTATTTGGACTTGTTAAATTCATATGGGACAGGGGAAAGCAGCAGTGGTAAGAGCAACTTCTTAGGAATATATTAATATCTTGTTCTCCCCAGTCTTAACATCATGTATTTGTAAGTTCAGGGAATAGTGGAGATTTCCAGGAAAAATATTTTGTGATGTGCCTACCCTGGATTTAAGTGCAAACTCTTTAAGGAGGGTTCAGCATTATTCCACTATGTATCAACAAGCGTGATTAGCAATTAAAAGGTTTTTACATGCATATCAGTCCTGTTAACTGAACAAACTCTTTCAATGAGCTTTATTTAATAACAAATGGGGAGAAAAAAAGAAAAAGAAGAAAGAATAGCTTCGTGGTTGTCCTGCTGGTGCTCAACCTTCTTGACCCTTTAAGGTACTTACAAATTTTCCTGTAGTCAAAAGCACCAAGGTGCATAACTGGGAGAGGTGAGGGTCTTTCTGAAACAGCCATGGTTGAGCTGGTGAGGTCTTGCATGCAGTTCCATCACTACCTTTTTTCCTTTCTCCAAGGAAATTGCATGAGGTTGGCAATTTAGCTCCCCCAATGATATTCTCCTGACTGCTTACTTCATTTGGCTGCAAAGTGCTGAATTTCAGCAACCAGAAGAACTTGCAAGACCTGGAAGTGCTGTGGTGTTTTGTCTTGATTTTTATTTTAGTATGCTGTGTGTCATTTCTGTATCAGGGAGAAATGAAAAGGGTTTTAGTGAATGAAGTAGGTTACATGCCATTAAAGAGTTCTTAAGGTAAAATAATTGTTTAAAAGACATTAGGCAGAGGTTCTGTGTTATCAGCTAATGCCCTAAAATTGTATTTACTCACTGGGTTAGCATTTCCCTTTATATGGCTTTCTTTCTGTTAATGAGCTCATGTTCCTCATGGGCAATCATTTATTCCATCAGGCTTTGGTAATAAATGTCTTAATGTTTCTTGAGAAGATTATTGAAACCAGGTAAACAAACAAAATACCACAGATTTTTTACCCATCCACATTCTTAATATTGTTGCTCAAACTGTGTAGAAAATGAAAATAGTTTGAGTTTCTGATTTATTTCCTGTTAGAGGAGTGCAATGCAAATAACTCACTTTCATTTAATGTAACTTAAACAAGGGGTGAGCATATTATACACACAATCAGGAAGTGCATAGGGTTTATAAAGGCTTGGATTTGGGATGAAATTCTGGAGTAGGGGTCACTTCTTAAATCCTCTGCTTTGTCAACATTCCTTGGTAGAAGGATTTACCTTTTTTAAAACTGTCACTTGCGTACTTTAGCATCGAACCCATGGAAAAACAACACTTGAGGAAGCCAAGCTAACTCCACTTTACACAAACTTACTGTAGCTGAAGATGATGTGTAAGGTAAGGAGGCTTTCCTGTGCTGCCTGTTTGAGCTGCTGATGCTTGGTCTAGTAATTTAGGGAATTATGTTAATACAGCAGGCTCACAGCTTGATGAGGCTTAAATTTGCCATGGCCTCCTATGTGTAACCTAGCCTGAAAGACTCTGCTCCTAAGCCATGCCTGCATATGTAAATACAGCTGCTTGTGTGCATCTCAAAATTAAAAAGTCCCCAGTTTTGATCTTACAGTAGTAAAAATGGATTTCACTACCCTTTTGCAATCCTTGCAATAAAAACTAGGCTTCCAGATAAAACCCTGGGAAGTGTTAATGGGAGGTGAGATGGGAAAGGAACATTTGTGGGGACAACTTTTATCCCATCAGCACCTGCTGTGTGTTTGAAGCATTCCTTTAAAATTATCAACCAGCTCACTTTTGTATCCCATGAAAATGGAAAGATTTTCAGTAAAATTATTTATTCTTCTTAATTACAAAAAAAAAGACAAGAAAAAATATGCAACAGAACCAATCCTCACACCCACAAAACCCATGTTTTCACGTAGAAAGCCAGTTTCCTGGTAGGCATTTATCAGGGACTAAGGCCACTGGAGGAGAGTGGTATTACATAAATCCGATGTGCAGTTCTGAGCTAAATAAATTTTTAAATATTTTGCATAAATTAAGGAAATTAAATTATGCATAATGTGCATCATTTCATCCTTTTGTAAATTATGTTCCCATAGGTAGTGATTAAGTAACACAGCGCAGCTCCTCGAGTTGGAACAATTAGACCTTCCATGGCTCTGTCTATAGATAGAAATTCCTTAAGCTCAGCAAGGGGATGGGAGCGTGTGCTAGCACTTGGCTATGATCTGCTCCCTGTTTTTGATGACTTAAGAGGGCTGTTCAGGACAGAGTATCAGCCTATATGAACACTATCAACCAGCTTGAACAAGTCAGATTATTTAATTAGCCCTATTAAGACCCTTCTATTTTTATAACTTATTATTGAGTGTTCTTGCTAAGCTTAGAAGGTCCAGCTTCAGATGGAAAAAGATGTTTTCAGCTCATGTTGTTAATATCGAGGGATTTTATACTGTCACTCCACCACATTTTCATCCTGAGAAAACTAAAAGGGGCTCTGGAAAGCAGTTGAATCTGCTGTCCCTACCTGCAAGTTTCAGGTGTAGGGCATTTATGATGTCCATGCACAATGGACATTTGCTTGGTTGCCAAAATGTTTATTGTATGCCTTTGCCTTAGACCCCCAAAAATCCAGAACGTATTTATTTAACACCCATTTGAAGTGTCTTGGTCTCTCCCCAGGGTAGAAATGTTCCTCAGCCATTATTTAAAGAGTACCATGCTGTGAGTATCTCACTTGATGTCCAGTGATGCTTGTTTTGAGCATCTGCTTTGCTACCCTTCTACTGAGATCCACGTTCTGCTTTTACCTAGGTATTTTGAGAGGAGCAGGAAATGATTTGATGAAATAACTACTAAAATTAAATCAAACATTCATGTTTACCAAAAGAAAAACTTTTAAAGCAGTTGTGTCCAGAATTTAATACCTGTGTCATGGTTGTACCTTCAGTATTTGAAAGGGCTCTAATTTCATCACAAGCATGGGACTCTTATCTGCCACCCCAAAATTAAATTCATTGGCAAAGAGAAAAAAAAGTGAAATTTTCATGTTTGAGTTCAGTCAATGAGCTTTTCATTTGCGATAGAACCATTCCAGGCTAGTTTGGAAGAAGAAACTTCTCAGGTATGGAGTAATGTTATGCTTCAGTAAAAAAACAAAAGCGATCACTGATGGTTAGGTGCTGGCTTGTGGCTTGAAGCTCTGGCTGTTTTGGTATCAGTAAAGAAACAGGTAATTAAACAAAGATCAGTCCCAAGGCGATGCTGAAACAATATATGGATTTCGAAGAAAGGTTAAGGTGTTTTGAAAGTGGAGGGTACCTGTGTGAACTATGGTTCTGCCCAAAATTATCTCAAACCAATGGGGTTTGGATAAATCCAGGCAGATGGCACCTGCCTGCTCACATCTAAAGATCTTACCCAACTTTAGCTGCAGGTGAATGTGCAAAATTTCATCTTTTTAGCAGGGAAGTCTATATATGTGCTTTAGTGCATTATGTCATCAGTAAATTATTTTAATAGCAAATAAGCCTTTATTACTTTTGCTCTTGCTTTATTGCATTTGCTGCTCTACATTCAATATGTACAGCATTGGCACAAGATAGCTTGCATGCTCACTAGTGCATTAGCCAGAGAGATGGAAACTGTGTTCCAAGACCATAATACTTTGAATCTCGTACTCTTAAAGCCAGAAGAAAAAACCAAACAAAAACTCAAACAAAAAACCCCAACAGTTGTTGCACATCAGGCTCTTGTAGAAAGCTAGGAAATAACAGCTTATAAATGAAGCAAGTTTCTCACACAATCATAGAATATGCTGAGTTCGAAGGATCCATCAGGATCACCGAGTCTGGCCCCTGGCCCTAGTTCTGGAAGGTACCAAGATGAGACAAAATTAATATGGTTTCCAAAGTACCAGGGCGTATTTGGAGACAGCTTTCAGGTTAAAACAGAACTGCGACCAATTCAGGATAGCAATATAAATTAAAAAAGGGACAATGATAAGGAATGTAAAAGATACTTTAGCATAGCATTTGAATATGGAGGGTAGTGATCAAGTGAACTCTGCACACAGGTTTAGGCACCACTGAAAATACTCCACCTCTGGCTCCACAATGAAATATTGAACAGTACACAGAATTAACGCGGAATTTGAAAACGGAGATAAATTTAATGTGGATTAATGTTACTTCGATAAATGTGTTGAGTAAACTGCTCAATGTAGTAATCCACTTTGCCTGCGTCTATACCTGTCTAGCAGAAGGGATTTATGATGGTGCTGGGGAACACTGCATGCAGCAACTGCAGCACTATGATAAGTAGCAGAGTCTTGAAGAGAGCAGCCTGACGTGGAGCAGAACAAAAATTGTATAAACAACCAAAGGAAAAAACACAGTTCAGTTTGAAAGCAATCTTTCACTTGCCAAATTAATTTTAACATTATGTGTGTGGAGTGAAAGTTGCTGTAGAACCCGAGGAAGGTCTTGTATGCTCCAGTGTGCTATTTTTTCCATTGACATCATGTGTGGTAAGAGGACAGCAGCTCTCCTGCAAACCTGACCTGGTTCCCTGCAGAGGACTGAGCCTTCTCCAGGTTTTCACTCTTTCTGGTGGGAAGTAAAGTAGGAACAACTGGGTTGATTTACTCAAGTTGGTTTGGATTTGCACCCTTACTGCCTCACAGAGAAAAATGTCACATGGAAAGTCATTTTACATAAGACTCTCATACAATTATCTCTTCAAATGCTAACTTTTTTATACCCTTATGCCCTTTTCATGGCCTCACCAGAGATGGTACATACCATTACCAGGTACTTCTGGCTCAGGTACCTCACATGGCGAAGTACTCGCTGATTTTTGTTTTACCTTTTATCACATCATAAATTTGGAGCCAACTGGAAGAGAGAATTTTATACAAAAAGCTTGAATATCCAACAAAACCTATTTAATTTTGTTACTGGAGAACTGCTGGCAAAGAACTAGGTTCTCTTGCCAGTCACCCAACCATTAAAAGGGCTCAGATACCAGGGATCCCCTGTGTGAGTGCAGACAAGGAACAGGTCCATCCAGTCCCTCTGTTTTCCTCTCCTGCTCACTGCTCAGGAAGCTTTTGGTACATCAACATAACAAGGCTCCACATGCTCAGTCTTGGCTTTCTTGCCCTTCCCTAGATGGGCGCCTGATGGGCAAACAGAGCAAAATAGTCTTGTTTGGTGCATTACACTGAGCTGAGCCACTAGCATTACACACTGCTTTCCATGGAGGCAATCAATGCTCCATGAGAAGAAGGCATGGTTTGTGTAAGGTCAGTAAAGAAGCACAGTGCAGCCCCTCTACTGCTCAGGAACTGTAGGGGACACTTGTGAAAGTAAGGTTGAGTCAACAATTCCATGGTACACGGAGTTTGGAGAGGAACTTCTCTGGGCACATCTGGAAAATGAGCATGAAAAAACACGTGTGTTACTGGAAGTTTTGCGTCTGTGCGGTCAGATGGATCCCTGGCAGGAGATTCCTTTGCAAGCTGA
The DNA here is from genome assembly GCA_013397955.1 of Grantiella picta. Taxonomy (NCBI): domain Eukaryota; kingdom Metazoa; phylum Chordata; class Aves; order Passeriformes; family Meliphagidae; genus Grantiella; species Grantiella picta. Next base: position 575,978 of record VZRM01003758.1, on the reverse strand, counting down.
CTGCTGAAACCATCAGTCTCAGTGTTTGTCACTTTCTTCTTGTCGTCTCCCATTCTTTACTGCTCTTAGGGAAACAGGCCAAGCACTGCTAAAATTCTCTTAGAATTGGATTGCATTTGGTATGCATTCCTTCTTGTCTGAGATATTGTCTGAAATATTAAACATTTTTCATTTGCTGTCTCTGTTGAAAAAAATTATATTTCAGAGCGTTGTAACTCCATGCTTTCCCTCCCTTTTATTGTTCACATTGTTCACTGTTGTGAAAACTTTTTTCCAAGTAGTTAATAAGGAAGAAAATCTGCAACTGTAACACTGTCAACCTGAACACAGAGAGAGCTGAAGTTCATGACCCGAAAAGTAGTAGCTTTAGAGTGGGTTTCTTATCAGTACACTGCAGAGGTGCAGCATAATTTTGGACTAGTTTTTCAACTTCATTCATGAATAAGACCAGTATTTTTCATAGTTAAGTTATGTAAGAAAAAGTGGGTATTTTATTATTTCTTTTTTTCTTAGTTTTTAAAAGCTTGATACATGTAGCGTTGGATCAAGGCACACACAAGACTGGCCAAAGGGCATACAAAGCACTTTGGTTTTTAGTTGAAGAAACAGAATGATTATTGCAACAAAGAGTGGCTTGGGGTTTAAACATGAAATAGCTCATAGTTCAGCAGGAAGGCAGAAAGAAACGTTACCTTACAGATTTACCAAGGAATTTCTGGATAACTGTGACAGTAATGGGCAGTATTCCTGACTGTAACAGCGGTACACTGAACACAGACTGGTATATGCTTTGGAAGAGCTGCATTCCCCATTTGGCTGCTCACCTTTGGGACTAGTTTTTGAGACCTTGCTTTTACTGTGTTGGGTTTTGTCCTGCTTGCTTTTCTTGTGAAACTGCACTTTCAGCCCTTTTTCTTTTCAAAGCAGTTTCAAAGTGTTGTCTCTGTCTTCCTGCCCTTGTCTCCCAAATGCCCGTGAGCATCCATCACTATTTTCTCTGTAATATACAGACCACTGGTTCTGATAACCAAAAATCTATTCCTAAACATTATCTACCCCCTTGGTTTGTAGAGCATACATTTTTCTTTTTTTTTTCTTTTTTAAATTTTTCTGAATTTTTTTAATTCCGTGTTAGGCATTTGATTATGCTTTCTTCTAGGGAATCAGGTTTTTTTAACACTTGTCAAAAGCTTCAGTCTCATGTATGTCATCAATATGGTTGTTCTCTTCTAAATTGGATTTCACCACTTTTGAATGGATATATCCAGACAGCTGATATTGCCCATTACTACACGCACTTTTGTTTATTGAATATTGTTGTGGTTTACAGATTTAATAGACCCAACACTGAAAGTTCTGTGAGTTTTTGTAACCACTTTTTGATCTTCCTGATTCGCCAGGTTCAACATTATTTTATTGATACCAAAGTGAAAAATGGCCTGTGCTTACACTTACAAGGATCTCAGATGAATGTTCTGACTGCTCAACACGGCAAGAAAATTCACTTTCACAGTCAACAAGTCATCTTACTCAGTAGAACACAAAAGTTAAATGGTCTGTAACTTCAGTATTAGCAAGGAAAATACAGTACAAATTACTAAAAAATACTAAAATATAGAATTGTGGTCAGGTATCCCCACTACATTAATCGCAGCAGTAGCCTGAAATTTGAAACTTTTAATAAAAAGTTCTTAAATATAAATTATATGGCAAATGTACAGTACATTGCTTTGTCAGTCTTTTAATCCAGTGTTTTGCAGTAGAACAGCAACTGTTAAATCAGTCTTTTCTTGTTTTCTTTAAAAAACAAAACAAACCCAAAAAAACCAACAAAACCCAAACCAGTCTTTCACGTTCCTCAGTATCATGAGTGTGAATGATCTGAATCTGGAATACCACTGTCTCTGTAGCTCCTGTTACTACTGCTTTCACTGTGGCTGTTCTTGTACAGATTCATGCCGTTAGGCGGGAAAATGGTGTGTATTACAAACTCCTCCTTGGACACTTGGTCATTGGTTATTGGTATCATCTGGAAAGAAGTCTCCCTGATTTCCAGGATGGAGTTGTCCTTCTTGGTTCCCGCTTCGGCATAGTCGTCTTTTCTCCGGCGCCCCTTGCTGTAGGTGCAGTTCCGGGAGAACAGGGACCCGTTCCTGTGCACGTACCAGCAGACCAGCGCCAGCAGCGCTATGGCCACCAGCGCCACCGCACCGCCGATGATGGCGGCCAGGGGCAGGCTGGGGTTTTTGTAAGGTTCTTTCTCCTGCTCCCGATTGAGGGTGGTGGTAGGGTTGTACATCTTGAGAGGTGCCGTCTCGGTCTCGATGCATTCGGGTGTCTCGTCGGAGAGATAGATGTTGCTGGTTTCCATGGGAACCATGCACACACGGTATGGTGATTCTGGTTCGAGAGCCGTGAGCAAATAGTCATTCCTGTCGCCTGTGACTATTGTTTCAGTTATAGATCCAAAGGCAGGGCTGTGACCCATCTTGAGCCAGCTCAGTCTCAAAGCAGTCATCGGTAGTGCAACTTTCCAGGAGATGTGAATAGTCTCCGTGCTTACGGATTTCACAAAGATTGTAATGATTTTGCGCACCGGGCTTGCTGTGGTTCTGTAGTTTTTATTCAGGTTGGGTGTCTTGAGGTCTGGTTGTTTGGTCACAGAAATGGGCCAGTGCCCCTGGGCCGGGTATAGTGTGTTTGGTACTGCAGTAGTGATCTGAATGGTGCTTATCACACCATCATCCTTACAGTCAAACAGGTCTGCGCTGAGGTCTTTGATAGCCATCCCACGCACTTTTTCTGGTGCCTGACACATGAGTCCACGCACGTTCACTTTTAAAGGCAATGACTGTAACCAGTCACGTACCCATTTCATTTTGCACCCGCAGTGCCAAGGGTTGTTGCGAAGAAAAAGTTGAGTGATGTTGTCCAGATCATCAAAGACACCCTGAGGTAAATTGCTAAGATTGTTATTGGACATATCTAGTCGATACAGCTGCCGTAAGTAAGAGAAAGCATTGGGTGGCACCCGGTTGATGTGGTTTTCTTGAAGATAAAGCTTTCTTAGGTTTGTTCCCGGCAAATTCACCGGTGCGGCTGTGAGGGAATTGCGGACCAATGACAGTTCTGTAAGATTGACTAGATTCGTGAAGACTTTGTCTCCTAACCCGTGATTATTTAGGAGATTTCCGTCTAAAACAAGGCGTTTTAGATTTGTAAGGTCTTGAAGGGACAGCTCAGAAATTGTGGAAATACGATTATCATCCAAGCGTAGCTCTTCTATGGTTTTAGGCAAACCCCAGGGAATGGTGCTAAGGTGATTTCGAGAGAGAAAAAGAAGTCTGAGATAGATGTTGTCCCGGAAAGCTCCATCCTCGATGCTAACGGCGGAAACAGAATTATCATCCAAATGCAGTTCTTCCAGATAAGGAATTTTTGAAAGCGAATCATAAGTAATGGTCCTTATATTGTTCTCCTGCAAATGCAGTTCCTTAATGTACTTAGGGAGGTTAGTGGGGAATTCATCTAGGCTGTTGCGGTATAAATATATTCTTTCCACCCTAAGCAAGTTCTTCAGTTCTGAAGGAATCCCAGCATTATTTATTTGATTGTTCTGAAGGAAGAGGGTAGTTGCATCCTCTGGGATTCCTGTAGGAATAGATGTCAAATCGCGATCATTACAATATATGAAACCCACATCACAGCGACATACTGAAGGGCACGGCTTGGCACTAACAGAATAAGGTGCCATGTCAAGTAACAGCCCTATTTTAGTCCAAACTAGGAAGATGCTCCAGGTAACACTAATCATGGTCAGGAATGATGAGATTTGTATACAGTTCTGATCTTCAACAATCTAAAAAAACCAAACAAACAAAATTATCCAGATCATCAGTGAAGAAACCGCAATAAAAATTCAACTTCAACATTACAGAAGACATCCGAAACACACATATTAAATCAAAATTCAAGCTCGTAGATGCATTTTACTTTCTTTTCTTTACATCAATAATTCTGCTACTCGTACTAATTCAATTAACTTAATAGGTTATTCTGCATAGTAATTAAAAATAATATACTCAAGTACGTCTGATCTGTGAATCGTTTTGCTTAAGCAAGAAGACTCTTTCTAAGGATTCCTTCACATTCCATGTATACTGACAATCTCTGTTCATGGATACCAGATAAGTAGAGAACTGAAGTCACACCAGAGTTCAAGTAAATCATTCTATATCTGAAAGATAAGAAGTAATTCCTAAGCCAGCTAACTTCCCCAGGAGCCCTTAAGTGAACTATAAAACCCTTACCAAACCCACAAGTCTAGTGGTAGCTATTTTGGAAGTTCAAAAAAAAGCCCTACAGGCAAAGCATAAAATGCAGACAAAAGAGTGAGGGCTAGCAAAGACTTTTTCCCAAGGCTTTCCAAGTGCTCAGCTTCACAGCATGTAACTTACAAACACTGGATTGCTTTGCTTGGTTTTCAAGCTGAAGTGTTCAGAAAGGTGAATGTTACAATTGGTAGGTAACTGGTAGAGCTATGGCCCTTCTAGTTCACTGGATTAAGTATTTCATTACATGCTTAATTTCATGTTTAAATATTTGTCATTCTCAAAAGTCTTCTTACTAAGCAGCACACTTGTAAGAGACTATTTGGCAGGTTTAACCACATTTTCCCATCATATTAGTAGCATAGTATAAATTCACTCTTGAGACTGAGATTGTACTTTGCATTGGTAGTGTGTTTGTACACTGAGCTCAGGTAATTAGCATTTTTATAGCTTTTAAGACAACATAATTCAGTTACCATTGTAATTAGGGTTGTGAGAACTCCTGCAAGATGACCTATGCTTTAAGCGGTGTCATGACCTTTTCTCTTGTGGGTTCATATATTAATTGAACTTTATTCTCTGAGGCATGAAAAGGAAAATAAATTAATATTGATCCTACCGTATTTAAAGGTATGAGTAAATTTTGTGCTTGGGGATATCCAGTAAAGGAATGTCTTTCTGCCCAGTCACTCTTATGGTTTACTCCATGGAGCAGTTTTTTTCTCGATGGTGTTTACTCAGATGGTCCTTGGTGGTGGTGTGTGTTTCCTGGCTCCTGGCACGATATTCAATGAGCATTCCAACCAAGATTTATCATGGTACATAAGCACACCAGGCCCGGGTGTGGAAAAGCTTCAGCTTCCTTCTGTTTCTGTCCTCATGTAAAGTTTGTGAATGAAGAGCCTCTTTTGTTTGGTTTAATGCCTTTAGCAGGAATTACTTTCTTTGTAACTCTTAGGAACTCTTCTGTGCAGCGCAGTAGTCAGAGGAGGGAACTTGAGCGCCACGTGATAGAAACCATTCATTATGCTGAGGCTCGAAGGGTTGCAGCCTCTTCAGGAGGACAGCAAAGGGATGCTTTTTCCTATCCAGAATTATCCAAGTGTGACCTTTGTACAGTAGCTACATCCCAATACATCCACACCTCTTTGAGAGAACCATTTTCCGACTCTCACTTGTTAATGCTTCTTCCAAAATTTGTAATGCAGGAAAGAATTCCTCCTGTGCTGCAAGAATGCAAGTTGCTCTACCATAGAAAAATCAGGCAACTCAGATGGTTTTCTTCGTTATAAAAAAACCCCACAAAAATATTATTTCCTTCCCAGAAAACTCCCCTTTGAAAGCTTTCCTCGAACTCAACGTCCTGCAAAAGTAAAAAAAAAAAAAATTGTATTAATAACAACTGGTGCACACTAGTTTTTTAAGACTTGCATTCCCCTGTACACGAATAGCACACCTTGTTTCCCCAGTGCATTGGTATTTCAGCAAAATACACAGAGCTCTTTCAGAAAATGTTTTGCTGTGTGGTTTCTTGTTACTGCACTTTTGCTGGAACTATATTTCCCCTTGTTTCAGCAGAAAAATAAAGGCAGAGAGTAACAAAATATTTGTAAATGATGTTTTTCACCTGATGACAAATGCCAGTGTTACCTCCTTGGAGGAGGCCAAAATGGTTGCTTGCTTTGTGTTCCTGGTAAATAGAGATAGATGGTGATCCTCTCCTTGCTTTTAAGTGTAAAGGCAGCTGATTACTGTTCACTAGTTACTGGGTGAAAGGGGAAACATTTTTGCTAAAATACTCTATGAATATTTCCCATTTGCAGCATGCTGATTCTGAGCTAGGGACTAGCCAGGCATCTTTGTCAGCTCTTTGGCCATACATAGGTGGGTTTAGTCTATAAAATTTCTAAAAAGAAGAAAAATACTATTTCTTTCATTTGTATTTCTTACAGAACTCTAATTAGTTTTAAACATTCTTAACTTGGGCTACTTCATATCACTACTGCAGAAAGTATCCAGTGAGATACCAAGTCTCTGAGAGTGTGTGTAGCATGTCTGAAATAGAAGTGGTTAAATCTGAAATTAAACGAATCCTTAACCTTTACTTGCTTTTCCCTTTCATGACTTCACGTTTGTCCAAAGGACTGAGCACAGTCACAGTCCTCAGGACTAAAATGCTTGGCAGGAACAGCGTGCTGAGTAATGCTTGCTTAGCTGCCTTCCTGGGAGCAAAACTAGAGCAGCTTCTGGTCCTCCGTAAAATACTCGAGCTAAACACAAACGCTCTCTGTTTTAAAACTGTCTTTTGCGATTTGTAGCAGGTCTGTCCTGAAACAGACCAGTCACAGTCCTACAGCAACACAAAATACACGGCGATATAAAGTTATTTAAATAGATACAAATTCTGCTGCTCTTTTATATAGAAAGATGTTAACCATTTAAAAAAACCCCAAAGCCCCCCACTTCAGAGATTGTGTGACTCTCCAGTGAGGGAGTGGAGAAGCCTTTTCTCTCCTGCTGCTGCTTTCATGCTCCTCTGAGCTTTGTTTTCAGCACCTTGTTTTCAGCAGCTGTCCAATGAAAATAGGAAAAATGAGACCCCCACTGTGGCATAAGTAAGTATTTTTATGTATGCATTAAGACAAAAACTCAATCTGTGTGGCCACATTTTAGACTAGAAGGGAATGCATGTTTATCGGTAACTTATGTAATTTGGGTAAATTATATAATCATTATAAAATGGAACAAAAAGCTCTGTGTTCTTCCATTGTCTAGTTTTCTTGGTCTGTATGACTCAGGTATGTGGGGAAAGAAGACCAGGTCCTATTCCTAAAACTTTGAAACAAAGAGCATCTTAACAGCTGTAGAAAAAAAATGGTATCTCTTAGGAACTAATATGAAATCGTGAGAGAGGGTATTTTCTGGAAGGGTATGGTGAAGTAGGAATATAAATTCCTTTAATAGGCCTTTGAAGGCTACAATAACTTTTAAGTACTTAAAATCATAAATTTTCTTTAGAACTCTGAGCTGTAAAAAACTTGTTAGTATTAAGCAAAATGTTGGCTCTAGTATGCATACATTACATAGATCTGTGCACACACAGAAAGTAAGTTCATTTGTTTTACCTTTCTAGCACATAAACTGTTTCCTCTGTGCTTCATTTGATAGTCATCTCTTCATTTATTGCCACTATTATAATAGCAGTAATGTGTAGGATTAAAATGAAAGCACTAAAGCTCATTAAGTTCCTGGAATTTTTTTTATCCCTTCTCTCAAAATTACATGAAAACAAGAGCAAGAAAAAGAAAAGGTCGCTTTGGAGAAGACAACACTGTTTCAAAAATGTGGATTAAGACTATACCCCCCACTCCCTTTTCTAAACTTAGAATAGTTTTCTTCAGGTCTTGATTGTTTGATATCTCGCACTTTCCTTTTATATTTCAAGCCATAGCTGAAAACAATGTTTTTGCATATCAAAGGCTCCAGTGATCTCTACAGAGAAGAAGGGAATCCTGCTGCCATGCTCCAACTTTCCCCTTCTTGAGCTGTCTCTAAATATTCCCTGACATCAAGTCATTATAGCTGATCCGGCAGGATGAAAAGAAAAGTGACCCCCACTGGTACAGACACTGTGTCCAGGTTTCTGCAACATCACATTGGGAGGCTTCATGGACACATGGTTTTGAAAGAAGCCATTACTTTTCAACAGACCGGATTTTAGAAGCTCTGTGCCAAAATTAATTTTTAAATGCAAAAACCACTCTTTGGTTTTTAGTAACAAACCTAACGTTGGAAAAAACGAACAGCAGCGTTTTTGCTCTTTATTTTGAGCTGAATGTTTTCCTGGACTTTGCTGAACCACATGGTTAAATTAGTTTCTCTGGGACTGTGGTAGCAAGTGAATTACTAGAGATAGCAGGAATGTGTGGGCTTTGCACGTGGACTTATCGCTGTGGTACAGCTAAGCAGGGGGACCTCTCATTCGAAAATGTTCAACATAATTTGAGCTATACCAAAAAAAGAGTGCCTAAGAAGAACATTGTATCTACTCTAAAGTATGGAGTCCAGCTGCACTCCCCAGGCAGTGGCTTAACAAAATAAATAGTTTTGGTATGTTTGGAAAGTTAGGATTTTTTTCTAAAAACGGTGTCAAAGATTTCTTTCCGAGCTGTGCTAAAATGTGAATAAAATCACGACCTGCCTCACTCGAGGTCACAGAATGCTTATTTGAATTTCTAATCTACTTCTCTGTTCTCCAGCAGGAACTCTGGTAGCTCAGTGGCTTCTTTCTTACTATCAAAGTAACATAGGAAAGGGAAACAACTCGGTATTTTTAGGTTATAAATGACAAAGGTATCGTTCAAAGCCACCACTAGAATATACATACTTGATAAGACAATTTGCTTAACCAGTGTACTTGTATTCCAGAATTAGCTCTCTATTTGTTTAGAATCTGAAACATATCAGAAACATAAAATGTGCTTATTTTTAAATATACTTGTGAAGTCCACCTACTGCTTGTAATACCAATTGTGCTTACAAAGGTCATACTGCAGCTTAAATAGCTTCACCAACTTTTTTTTTTAATAAGAAGTTCCACAGTGCTAATCTAGACTTTAAACAGTGTCCACACTTTGTTTTCTTTAAGTGTATTACTCAGGGTTAGTTGATAGTGACAGCAAAATGCTTTCTAAGCACCCTGTCTAGGAGCTGGAATTTCCACGATCATCATCGTATTTCAGGAAGGTCCCCCAGTCTTTTGTCTGGCGCTAGGCAAGCAGAAGGTCCTCTAGCTGTCTTTCCAAGGGGTAAAAAATGCAAAGGAGTTTGTAAAAGTGTGAGGGAGCCCTTCGGTCAGGCTGTACCACTGCGTGTTGGTGAAATCTGCGTTGTGTTTTTTTTTTTTGTTGGAGGTTTGATTTACTTGCAGAAAACTTGCTCCCACTTCTTGTGTGGCAGGAATAGTACTGCTTGTGTCTTAAGTCAAACTCAAGTGTCTTAAAAAATGCAAATTTTTATATGATCTTCCCTCAAATGCAAGTAAATCTGACTTAGAAATGAATTCTGAGTAAAAGCTTGACTCCACACCTAAGATCAGCCAAACCAGTATTTGCTGTAGAGGATGGAAATGAACTAAGAATGGTTCTCTTCTGAAGTTTACTTCTAAAACCTTTAGTAGTTTTGAAGACGCTGGGTTGAAAAGACCCAGGCTGTTACTCTATTCCATCTCACTCTCCTGACTACTCTGCTGCAGCAAAGGTTGCACTTTAAGAAAACACTTTGAGGGGGAGTCTTTTGCAATGGATTTTTGCTTTTTGAGTGTTTTAGTGCTCTTTGAGTTTAGCCAATTATGGCTTCTAAGTTTTCTTTTGAGAGCTGCTGCTGAGGTAACTTGCCTGGCCATTAAATAAAAGAATAGAGAACAAATGCTGCCATTGTTTCAAGGGAAAAAAATCTATTTTTCCCCCCTTGGCAGGTTTAGGTAGAGTTATACCTGATAGGGAGTTTCTGGCACAAAACTCTACACATGTAAAAACACTACTTAAACACTAGATTAAATTTCAGTAGTTTTGTTTCTTTCCTTTTTAAAGCAGTTGTTTGCTCATCTCCTCATTACTAAATTTGCTCCTCAAAAAAATTAGAAAAAACGTGAAGCTGTAAGAATGTTTAGATTCTTGCAGCTCATGAAAGGCAGAAGAGAGTTAGTGATGACATAAGGTATTTACTGAACACTATTCAAGATTCCTGCCCTGAGTGGTATTTGGCTGCTTATTAAAAATAAATGTAAGCAATCACATAGTAATTCTTCTGTGCATTCCTGTGCTTTGAAGTGATTAAGGAAAAAAACTTGAGAGCTAACTAGCCATTAGCATCCATGCTTCCTGCTACAATGAGACAAAGATGGCCATCTCCCAACTGAAGCCACTTCAAATAACTGCAACTGCAAAGTTCGCAAACTCCAGCAATTGCTTTGATTAGTCACCCTCGCCTTACACAATATCTGACAACTTTCAGCTACTGGTGACAGAGGAAAAATGAAAAAAACCCAAACAAACACAAAAAACCCCAACCCAGAAACTCATCTTCGTTTTGTTCTTGCTGTAAAATGTATCCACTTTATTTCTGGAGATCAAAGCTCGCTGTGAGTTTACTACAGAGTTTTTTGCCCACTGGGGGGTGGTACATGCTACAAAACCTGTGCTTTTAAGAGCCACAAGTCAGATGTTTTTTGCTCCTGTCCAGTTTTCTCTGCTTTAATTACAACAAAGTCTCCTGTTGAGAAAAACAGAGGCAGTCTCCAAAGGAGGGAGTTAAAAAAAATTAAACAAATCACTCTTTTAGAGAGTTTACAGAATTTCCCATGCTGATTACTTGCAGTATTTATCTGGTTGTTCCCCAGTTAAAATGGTCTAAGTATACAAAAAAAAAAAGGGAAGAAAGAGAATTAGCATTTTAAATATATGCCAAGGGCTGTCACTGTTTCTGGTATACAGGAGGAGCACAGAAGACAGAAAAATACAGCTTTAAGAAGTGATTAAATGTGGATGAAAAATTAAAAAGCTTGATAACAGCATGAATAGAAGGATTAGAATAACCTCAGTATATTTTAAGATAATTGGCTTTCTGTAAATCCAGGTATACCTTTTGTTTATGAAATACTTGAAACCCTATCTTACACAGGGCTGTATTGTATGGTTTTGGAATAAATTAAAGGAAACTTGAAGGTGGGTTTTCTTTGGAGGGAAAGAAGGGCACTGGAACCTCTTAAGCATGACCTAATGTGTGGCATATATTGACAAGGAAAACACATACTGATCTTTCTGTTTCATAGCAAATAATTCTTTTCTTTATACACTTGAATTGACAAATGCATTTCTCAGTCTAATTCAAAGAAATGTTCATTAAGACGCCATATCCCCAGGCAATAGATGGTGAGCATAACTGATGCTTCTATCTTTTTGGGCAGTATATTTTAGACAAGGAAATTGGGGTCAGGATAATGAACTGTTTTTTTAAAGTCTGAACGGTTTCAGCCTCTTTGTACACTTTTTCTTTGTATAAATGATTTACGTGGAAATGCAAAATGTGAATCTTCTTGTTTCGAAGAGGCAAAGAGAAAATGCATTCAGCTAATGTGCGGGAATAAGATTTAATTGTAAAGTAATTCTGCATTTTGGCGTGAATCTGGTGTAGAAAATACTCCGCTCTACTCTGTTAATTGACCAGAATTGATCCCTTGCAGAAGGGAAGCGACTTGCCTTCAACCCAAATTAATAATCCATCAGTTGCAGCATTCCATGAATTAGTTAATTACATACACTCGTCCTTGCGTTTGCAACACTCCTCGCAACTTTGCCTGGATGTGCCAGGGTTGAGCTCAAACCCCTTTGCGGTCAGAGAGATTAAAATTGAGTCGACCTCAAAGAGCAGGGCTGAGCCAGAAAGGCAGCTGTCTGTGCAAGAGCCGAGCTTTTATTCACCAGGGGGATGAGCTTGGAAACTAAGCAGGAACCAAAAAAAAAGAACCAACCAAGCCCAAAATCAGAAAGCTGTGCCTGGGTGCTGAGCTATGGCAGATGCTGGGAAGCAGGACCGCTGCCTTGGGAAATGCAGGGATAGTCGGGCTTTGCATGATCAACTAAGTTGCAGCTCCCAATCGCGTTTGAGGAAAAGGGTTAAAACAAAAGGTTCTGGCACATCCAGCAGTCACGGAACGGTTTCTGGGGTCAGAATCACGAAGAGATGAGGTGTGCAACGAAGTACGTGGTGAACTATTTATTTGCAAGCCATCTGTAAATGAATTAGCCGTGCATGTACGGAGGCAGTCAATCACTTTATACACTGAAAACAGCTGAAAAGTTGATTAGAACTAGGCGAGGACCCATGGAATGGCAGGAGGATTATCAGCCAGCTCTTCTTCCCAAAAAAGTGGGGCGTCGGGGCGGGAATTTGGGCCTGTTGCGTTCTTTCTGTGCAACCATTTTGTTGCCCATCTCCTCGCCCGCAGACTTTGTGGTGCGGGGAGCAGCGCTGCGCAGGGGCGCGAACGCATCGCCTCGGCTATTTTTTTTTTTTTCTTTTTAATAGATGCAGCAAGAAGGGATGGAGGGAGGGGGAAGTTTTCCAGCCGCGGTTCCCCTGCGGGGTAGGGGCAGGGGCAGGAGCACTCCGCAGCACCCGCTGGAACGCGCGGCCGGGGTCCCTGCTCTGCGGGGCTCCCCGCGCTGCTCTCCGCCCCCGCGCAGGGCGGCTGTGCGCCGGCTCCTCTCCGGGCGCGGGGCAGCGCAGGCTCCGCACGCTGAGCTCGGGGTGCCTCCGGCTGCGCTCCGAACAGCTCGGGGCTGAGCCGAGCCCTCCGCTCCGCTGCGCGCCCCGCCGCGCACCCCGCCGGCAGGGAGGGAAGG